>BLSH010260131.1:15269-55936 GCA_018402905.1 Glandirana rugosa
ACTTCCTCGGGGTTTTTTCACAAAACTTCCTCGCTATTTTGTCAGGAGAAGTTCCAGCGTGAGCCAGAGTACCAGTGTCACGCGAAGGCTGGCACTACAGTACGACGGCCCCGGCCGGTCAGATGACGAGACATCTCCCCCCACCGTGACCTAGTGACCCACTACTTGCGGGCTGGGGCTCCCACGAGAGCCCTTCGTTCATCACCCAGTGATCCAGTGCCACCCCCCTCTACAGAGCAGTAGACTGGCCGGCCCCGGCAGCATGACATCACGGTCGGAGGCGCACTGTGACCGTGAGATCGAGTGCGACCTTGAAGAGGACTGTTTTATCGCTGGCGCCATTCCACTCCACCGGCGCTGCAACTCCTAACATATATTATCATGATGAATTGTTGTTACATTGTGTTATTGGTACTATTCATTTTGAAGGCCCCTCTCAACACACCTAGTCATAGCATTGTTAGCACAGCACATGTGTGATACTGCTACATGTATTACCATGCTCTAACATTAGCAGTAATACACAGTAAAACACATATGTGCTATGCTATGCTATGGCTAGGTGTGTTGGGGTGCCTTCAAAACACTTTTTTTTTGGGGGGGGACTTCTGGTGTAGAATTTCATAGTCATTTTCGTTGGTGCCGCAACATGTGTATGTGGACAAAATAAGTGCACTTGCCCCTCTGTGCAATGCATGTAATAAAGAAAACATGTCCTCATTTTAAAGGCTTACAGTATATGCAAGTTATTACCATAAGATGTGTATGAGAACTTGGGTACTGCCCTGGGGGACATGTATCGATGCAAAAAAAAGTTGATAAAATGATCGGAGCAGTGATTTTAATGATGCTTAAAGTGAAACAATAAAAATGAAATATTCCTTTAAATATCGTGTCTGGGGGGGTCCCCTTAGTCTGCCTGTAAAATGGTGCATCTGTGTGATGTATATAACAGGCCGCAGCAATAATAACATTTCTAAAGGAAAAAATGTAATTTAAATTTGCTTGCGGTTGTAATGTATAGCCGGCTCCCTGTAATACAGATTAAAAAAAAAAGAAAAAAAAGCCAAAACTTTTTAAAAAATTGTGTGGGGCCCCCCCCAAAATCCATAACAGACCCTTATCTGAGCATGCAGCCTGGCAGGTCAGAATAGTGGGGGGACAAGCGACCCCCCACCCCAAAGCACCTCGTCCCCATGTTGATGGGGACAAGGGCCTCTTCCTGACAACCCTGGGCTGTGGTTGTCGGGGTCTACGGGCGGGGGGCTTATCAGGATCTGGAAGCCCCTTTAACAAGGGGGCCCCCAGATCCCGTCCCTTCCCCCCATGTGAATGAGTATCGGGTACATCATACCCCTACCCATTCACCAAACAAGTGTCGAACAGTAAAAACCACAAGAGACAGTTTTTTACAAATCCTTTACTAAAGAAAGAAAGAATAAAAAAAGTGTCCCGCAATGTAAATCCACTATCAATCATGCTGCCCGGCGGACTCGAAAAATATCAAAAATGGAAGACGCTCTGCCTCCATGGGAGGCTGCCCATCGTATGCGCTCTCTTCGCTTTGACAGCTCTTATATAGGCAAGGGTGGGGCCACCCAGTGATGTAACTGGCTGACCCCGCCCCCTTCTGACATCACATGACGTCAGAAGATTCCGATGAGCCCCCCCGTCAGCAGACCCCGACAACCACAGCCCAGGGTTGTCGGGAAGAGGCCCTTGTCCCCATCAACATGGGGACAAGGTGCTTTGGGGGGCACCCCAAAGTACCCTCCCCAGGTTGAGGGCAAGCGTCCTGGTATGGTTCAGGAGAGGGGGGGCATGCTCGGATTTTGGGGGGGCCCATGCCATTTTTTAAAAAAAAATTGCTGTGGAGTTCCCCTTAAAATCCATACCAAACCTAAAGGGCCTGGTATGGATTTCGAGGGGGGCCCCACTCAGTTTTTTTTTTATTTTGCTGTGGAGTTCCCCATAAAATCTATACTACACCCAAAGGGCCTGGTATAGATTTTGAGGGGTACCCCACCCCTTTTTTTTTCTTAATTCTATCATATGGTTCCCACTGTACTGTATTATATATTCTCTACACTACACTGTATTTTACATTGTAAAGCGCTGCATAAACTGTTGGAGCTATATAAATCCTGTATTATAATAATATATATTCTCTACACTACACTGTATTATATATTTTGCACTGACTGACCGCACAATACACTAACTTACGTTCGACTCGAACATCGGACCCTTCCCTAGTGCTAATTCCTCTCTATAGTCCTGTCTGCTATAACCCCTTATCAATATTAAACTACACAAGGCTTACATATAGTAGCAACCATGTGTGCACCTATCAAGGCCTATATAATATAATGAGTGCTAGAACTGTGAATTTACAATATAAATATACAGGAATAAGAAAATAAATACAAATGTAGAATGTGTAAGGCCTCGGGGGTACACAGGGGTTGATTTACTAAAACTGGAGAGTGCAATATCTGGTGCAGCTGTGCATGGTAGCCAATTAGCTTCTAAATTCAGTTTGGTCAATAAAGCTTTAACAAAAAAAAAACCTGAAAGACGATTGGTTTCTATGCAGAACTGCACCAGATTTTGCACTCTCCAGTTTTAGTAAATAAACTCTACAGGGCTTTAATACGCTGCTTTTAGAGGTGTTTGCGTTTTTTTCTGCCCCTAAATATCCATCCCAAAGGCATATTTACAGACTTTTAGAGGCAAGGACGTTTAGATAAAGAAAAAAAACTCCATGCTCAGGAGAAAGGCGTTTCAGTGTCAAAAAATGCTTGATGAGACAAAACCCATGTAAATGCGTGTGAACAAATAAATAACTTTTGATGCGCCTAAATGCATATAACGCGTGTGAGTAGATTAATATTCTGGCTAATGAAATGAATGAACACCCAAACGTTTGATGCACCTAAACACATTTGCAAAATGCAGCTTTAGGCATGTTTTTAATGTTGCTTTTTCTTCCACTGGAGCATAGGCGTCCAGGGTAGGATGGAAACATTCTGTATGAGGCCTAAGGCAGAAAGCATAAAACAAAAAAAGAAACATTTGTGTGACTTCGGAAATTATTAGTCTTAGTTTGTATGATGCAAGTGCCATCTAGTGTCTTTTATTAGTGTTACATAGTTTATTTAAAGAATACAGTATGTAAACCCATTCCCTAAAATCTCATGTAGGTTTTAACATGTTTATGCAGTATAAAAAAGTATTTTCATTAAATGTCAATATTAAGAAGACCAATTACAAGCTTAGGTCTCTGCGGTACCGCACTCCGTCTCCTGCTTTCTTGCACTATATATCCTCAGGCTTCCCAGATACATGGTGCAGATGCCATAGCTCCAGTGGCTCATCAGTGATATCACTAACATTAAGCTAGCCATACATTATACAATTTTCCTTTAGATTTACCAAAACCATATAATGAGGTTGAATCTAAACACTTTCAATTTGTATGCAATCAGGCAGTCCCTTGCACTACATAGTTAAATCCAAAGGAAATTGAATAAGAAAAGCCATACAGATTGTATGGTTGAATATGCATCGCATTCGGACCAAAATCATGCCGGACCCTTTTTTTGTCTACACCAGAATCAGGTCACATGGGTGTGAGCAATTGACAGTTTGCACTGTGATATGCAAACTGATCTGGGGGTGTCATTAACTTTCTATTGATACCCACAACGGTTCGCATAGGGCAGTGTGAACCGTCAGCGGGTGACATGCGATGCGCGACGCATATGTGTGAACCGAGCCTGAATTAATACTACCATTCAGTAACACCCCATTTTTTTAACACGGCTAAATCACTGATGCCAATGTAAATCACACTATCCCCCAAAATGTATAGATTGGCTTCCCTGAATAAACATGATCACCACCATGAAGAAGCTGATTCACTTTAGCGAACATAATATGACCCACAGTTCCACCCTAGAAATCCCCCCTTACCCCCTTCACACCTGGACAGTGCCCAGCCATACCCTAGCAGGCGCTGGCATGCACTTTACATTGTACCTCTTCCCAGGCTACCTGATTGTGGAAGATCTGGTGAGGAGGAAATTTTGGGGCATTGGGAGACCTCAGCCTACTTTCTACACAGTAACAGCAACACTCCGATAAGTATTCTTTCTTGCCACCTGAAAGGGCCAGAGACTGCCCTATGTACCCATTTTTGGTCCTGCCTTGAAAGTCATTGTGCAGGTACTTCCTGGTATAAGGTGGCAAACAGTGTTTCTGTTCCCTATTGCTCTCCTTCATTGTCACTTGATGAACGTGCTTGTGAATGTAAATAATATAACTGGATGCTGACATTTACAGGTAAAGTTGATCCAGGGAAAATCGGAATGCCTCTTGGGGGATCAAGAAGGATTTTTTTCCCCTGCTGGAGCAAATTGTGTATATTGGATTGTATGTTTTTTTTTTCATTGGTTGAACTAGATGGACTTTTCTTTTTTCAACCAGACTAACTATGTAACTTTGTCACACACTTTCTCAATGGAAATTGCTAGTGGCAATGCCAAAAAACATTGTACAGTCATGTTTCACCATCGTCACTCACAGAAAATTGAAGAGATGCCATGCTGTAGTTAGGGTATGTGGGAGCCCCAAGGAAAACTGATAAGGCTGAGCCAGTAAATAATAACCTAGTTACCAAAACCGTATTCTCTTTCCATTGTACAGTCAGGGCCATCAGGGTCCTATACAATCTAAAACTTAGCTAACTTCTCCATATAAGCCGTAAAGTGGCAAGTAAAAAATACATTATATGCAAAAAAAACTACAGATATACCTAGATGGAAGACTTTTTGACGTTATCAATAAAGTGAAAGTACAAATATACAGCATATACACACATACAGTATATATATATTATTCTAAAAAAAAAGGAAACCCAGATTCCTAGTCCTTTACAAGGAAGGCAGGAAACTTATGATGTGGGGGGCAAACACAATCAACTGGCCCTTTCACTGTAGGCTCATTCTACATGCGGGCATTACCTGCGATACTGTAAAACACGCAGTACACTGCAAGAGGCGGCACTTCTGATGGTGACATCAGCATGCAAGGGATGTCCCATTACCCCACTGTGTGTCTGAAAGGCTTACTTTTAGATTTTCTCATTATCAATAAAACATGATGTTTACAACTCACCAGCAGGTACATGATTTCCACAGCAGAGTCACAACATTGTACCTGGATAACCTTTCCTAAAATGCAAAATATAAGAATATTTAAAGCGCTGGTGAATATTCAGTGTTATTGACACATTCTAATGCAGTTGTGCCTATGCAGGCACCATGGCTGATTTTGCTTAGTTTTAGAAATTATCTCTAAAGGTTAAAGTTTTGTCACGTGAGCAAACATTTCTTCTTCCTGAGAGTGGGTGACGGGGTTACAGGTAGGGTGGCCACTTTTTCTTCATGCCAAACTTTAGCGGCGCACAGCATTTTTTTTTATTTAGCATACACTATAGGATTGTAACAGACCTGGTATAGAATGGTAGAGAATAGTAATATGGCATGCATAGTGCCCCCTCACCCTCCTGGCAGACCCTGTTCCGAGCCACATTACTGTCTGAATATTGTGTCAGAGTTTCAGGTGGACTGAAACCCGGACACATGATTCAAACCCGGACTGTCTGGGTTAATCCTGGACAGGTGGCAACCTTAGTTACAGGACACTGTGCAGACACACCCATGTGCCTGCATTCCATAGTCTATTCAGGCTGAGATAAGATTCAACCTGTGCTTGAGCAGGGGCATGTTCAAGGCAGGCTGTGATTGGGAGGGTGTGTGGGACAGAGCTAGGCTGTGATTGGCCAAGGAGTTTGGTGGCTTAATAATTTACCCAATGTAGGCATGCTGTGTCTGCACAAGTACAGTGCATATGTATAATGATGTAGGCTATAATTGATAACATACACCTATGTAAGCACACATACAGTAAATATTTAGGCTAACATCCACTTTAGAATCAGATTTTTAGTTACTGTGGTCAAACATTAAAGCAGATCTATACCTGCTCACCAAAATCCTACATAATCTTTAACATGCCAACTGAGTTAGGTATTAAAATAATACTTGCACATTTTACTATTGTCACAAATAGGAAAACCATCCTGAGCCATGACATACAGTCACTGCTGAAGCTCAAGCAGGTGGGTGGGAAATAGCTGTACAGAGGCTGCAGGAGATCAACAGGATGAATAAAGATGAAAACAGTTTTTTCTAAAAGAAAAAAAAGGCAATAGTTTATAATACATAGCAAAGGAAATGTCACAATGAGGTCACAATGAGGACATTGGTGAGTATACAGCTTTAGAGGCTTTTCGAGGATAACCAAAACTATACTAGTAATTCTACTAGCAAAACACAGCACAATTTTGAAAAAAAGAACATTTTTTTACATTCTGCTATAAAACATATCCAATAAAAACATGTAAAAATTCATATTTGTATTTCAATTTAGGCCAGTATGTATTCTGCTACATAATTTTGGTTAAAGAAAATCCAATGAGCGTATATTGATTGGTTTGCACAAAAGTTATAGTGTCTACAAACTATGGGATATGTTTATGTAATGTTATTTATTTATTACTAGTAATGGCGGCGATCAGCGACTTATAGCAGGACTGCAAGATTGTGGCATACAATCGGACACTAACTGACACTTATTTGGGAACCAGTTACACTAATACAGTGATCCGTGCTAAAAATATGCACTAATGACACTGGCTGGGAAGGGGTTAACATCGGGGTGATCAAAGAGTTAACTGTGTGCCTAGCCAGTGTTTATTACAATGTGGGAGGTGCTTGTAATAGGGGAAGACATGGATCCATGTCCCTGCTTTGTAGAGTCACAGGATCCATGCCTTCCCTCCTGTCAGAATGGCAATCTGCCTTGTTTACATAGGCAGACTGCTGTTCTGCCTCTCTGCAGGATGATCGGCAGGTGCCAGCAGACATCAACTCTGTGGTATCTGCCAATTAGCTCCTGCTGTGATTATTCGTGCCCCCTATCCGGAAGTGCAGAATCACATATATATATAGTGTATACGTGATCCTGCACACAGCGACTGCCCTGTAGCACTAAAACCTGCTAAAGGTCAGTAAGTAAGTGGTTATATAAAAACATAAAGAGCAATGTCACAATCCATAGAAAGCAATAAACAGTCTGCTCAGGGGTATTTTATGCAAGCACTGAGCCTGTGTGCAGGATCAGAAGTTTAGCCCTCCTAAGCAAGAAAAAGAAAGCGTTGCTCGCACAGCATGCCATGGCAAAAATTGTTTTGTATTGCACTAGTATTTTCCATTAAAAGGGAGGCAGAGTGCAGGAGTTCAGTAGTAAGTGTCACAGAGTTCAGAGATCAGTAGTAAGTGACGCAGAGGTCAGAGATCAGTAGTAAGTGACGCAGAGGTCAGAGATCAGTAGTAAGTGATGCAGAGGTCAGAGATCAGTATTAAGTGATGCAGCGGTCAGAGATCAGTAGTAAGTAATGCAGAGGTCAGAGATCAGTAGTAAGTGATGCAGAGGTCAGAGATCAGTAGTAATTGATGCAGAGTTCAGAGATCAGTAGTAAGTGTCACAGAGTTCAGAGGTCAGTAGTAAGTGATGCCGAGTTCAGAGATCAGTAGTAAGTGATGCAGAGTTCAGGGATCAGTAGTAAATGATGCAGAGGGCAGGGATCAGTAGTAAGTGATGCAGAGGGCAGGGATCAGTAGTATGGGATGCAGAGGTCAGAGATCAGTAGTAAGCGATGCAGAGGTCAGAGATCAGTAGTAAGTGATGCAGAGGTCAGAGATCAGTAGTAATTGAGGCAGAGTTCAGAGATCAGTAGTAAGTGATGCGGAGGTCAGAGATCAGTAGTAAGTGATGCAGAGTTCAGAGGTCAGTAGTAAGTGATGCAGAGTACAGAGATCAGTAGTAAGTGATGCAGAGGGCAGGGATCAGTAGTAAGTGATGCAGAGGGCAGGGATCAGTAGTATGTGATGCAGAGGGCAGGGATCAGTAGTAAGGGATGCAGAGTTCAGTGATCAGTAGAAGTGATGCAGAGGTCAGAGATCAGTAGTAAGTGATGCAGAGATCAGTAGTAAGTGATACAGAGTTCAGAGATCAGTAGTAAGTGATGCAGAGGTCAGAGATCAGTAGTAAGAGACGCAGAGGTCAGAGATCAGTAGTAAGTGATGCAGAGTTCAGAGATCAGTAGTAAGTTCAGCAGAGATCAGTAGTAAGTGATGCAGAATTCAGAGATCAGTAGAAAGTAGCGCAGAGTTCAGAGATCAGTAGTAAGTGACGCAGAGGTCAGAGATCAGTAGTAAGTAGTGCAGAGTTCAGAGATCAGTAGTAAGTGACGCAGAGGTTAGAGATCAGTAGTAAGTGATGCAGAGTTCAGAGATCAGTAGTAAGTGACGCAGAGGTCAGAGATCAGTAGTAAGTGACGCAGAGGTCAGAGATCAGTAGTAAGTGACGCAGAGGTCAGAGATCAGTAGTAAATGACGCAGAGGTTAGGGATCAGTAGTAAGTGATGCAGAGTTCAGAGATCAGTAGTAAGTGACGCAGAGGTCAGAGATCAGTAGTAAGTGACGCAGAGGTCAGAGATCAGTAGTAAGTGATGCAGAGATCAGTAGTAAGTGATGCAGAATTCAGAGATCAGTAGTAAGTGATGCAGAGGTCAGAGATCAGTAGTAAGTGACACAGAGGTCAGAGGTCCCTCTGTCGCTCTTTCCTCCTCATTTGTCCCTCAATTTGATCTGATCTTTATAGTTGTATATAAACTGCACTATTTGTATTTCAAAATGTTTCACAATGCTAAACCTTTCATCCAATTTATAAATAGCTGCATTTGTAAATTTCAAAAGCCATTATAAAGAAATAGTAGTGGTGAAAAAAAGCACTTATGGGTTCATCTAATCTTCCTATGTATAATTCTCCTTTAAGGGGATGTGGCGGGGGTGTCCTATGCTTACATACTTGTTCCCATCTCAAAAAGTTGGGAGATATGAATATACAGTATACATGCAAAACATTTTTGAAGAATTTGTGTATTAATAAAGGGGGGGCTACAAATAAACTTGCCACTTTGCAAGTGCAGTTGCACTAATTTTCCCCAGAGCTTAGTGAATGCAATAAAACTCTGCTGATTTCCATCACTCAATTGTGTGCAAGCGAAAATGCATCTTACATCTTACAAAGTGAAGCTTTACCATATTACATTTAAGGAAAACTAAAGCAACTACACTTGCAAAGTGCGCAATCTATTTGCCTTTAGTAGATCAACCCCAAAGTGTGTATGTTATATTTTAATGGCCACAGCAGCCACATTCCCTTTATTTCATGTATTGTGAGTGGAATGTTGGGGGGGGGGGGGGGGGACTGCTGAGCTCTAAATAGGCTTTTTTTTATTTGGGTTAGATCACAGGTTACCCCATGCCTGCTGGAGAAGGAGCCCAGTAGGAGCCAAACCCAACAGCTGTTGGCTTCATCTATACTATGTATAGATCCTCTCCCCCTGCTGCTCCCCTGGCGCCCAATCTCCTACACATCAAAAGCACCAGGTCACTACATGAACCTTTGCTGCAGCTCTAGCTCATGTGATGTGAAGGTGATTAAGTGCCAGGGGAGCAGCAGGGGGAGAGGATCAGATGGGGCATCCCTTCCTCTCCAGATTACAGCTGTCAGGTAACCAGAGGGTGCTTTGGTAGCACCCAATGGTTATATAGTATTGAGGCAGCTGTGGGGTTCGGCTCCCACTGGGCTCCTTCTCCAGCAGATGTGGGATTAATGTGATATGGGGCCCACTTGGCTCCTTCCCCAGACAAAAAAGGTGTTTCCCCATGTTGTGCAATGTGTGAGGCAGTGACTTGCAGTGAGGTCAGTGTCTGGTAAGGTACTGGCTAGTATCAGAGCCAGATACACACAGGTTACATACGCCACGAACACTGGAGCGAGAGCAATAATTCTAGTACTAGACATCCTCTGTATCTCTAAACATGTAACCTAGGTATCTATTTACTCGGCGTAACATCATCTTTCACATTATGCAAAAAAATCGGGCTAACTTTAGCGTTTTTTTTTTTTTATCTTATTCGTTAAACAGTTTCTTTCCAAAAAAAGCGCGTTTGAAAAATAGCTGCGCAAATACTGTGTCACATAAAAAATGACCCCCATTTTATTCCCTAGGGTGTCTGCTAAAACAATATATATAATATTTGGAGGTTCTGAGTAATTTTCTAGCAACAAAAATTATGATTTTTACATGTAGGAGAAAAGTGTGAGAATTGGCCTGGGTGGCAAGTCGTTAATTACCATAAGTAAGTATTATACAGATAATTATTATATATTGTTTCTAAGGTAATTTACAATATTTTCAAAAACTGTACTCAAGCAGGTGGCTTAATGGACAAATTAGTGAAGTTTGAAGTTATAACTTCAAGTCAGTAATTTCACAGTAAATAGATAAATAATAAATTATGATGTTATAACATATAGCATAATAATATATGATTTAGCTTGTACCTTTTCAGCAGCAGCAGAGTCTCATTCTCCCTCTTAAAGTGGAGTTCCACCCATGTAAAAGTCAGCAGCTACAAAAAGTGTAGCTGCTGACTTTTAACAATCGGACACTCACCTGTCCCTCGCTCCAGCGATGCGGTCGTCCGAGTGCTCGCTCCTCTCCCCCTCCTCTCCACGGCACCGGCATCACAGGTGTGGGCACCCGGCTTTGGCTTCAAAGTCGGACGCGCACTGCCCATGCGCAAGTCGCACTGTGCCTTGTGACTGGCCGGGGTATCTTCTGGGATCTGTGACGTGTCCCAGAAGATCGCCGAGAGGGAGGGGGGAAGGTGGACTTCCTACCCTGAGCCACGGCGCCAGGGGAGGAAGTGGACATGGGACCTTGTGAAAACAGGCTCCCTGGTCAACCCCCCAAAAAAAGACATTCCAATTGTGGCATGTCGGGGGGTCCCCTTCCATTAAAGTAGCAGTTCCACTTTTGGGTGAAATTCGGCTTTAACTATGTGAGAAAAATATGGGATTATGGGTAAATCTTATACACAAAAACCCATGTTTTTCGTTGTAGTTAAGTGGGCTGGGCTGGAAGGGAGCATGTGTCTTTTAGAGGCCAGCCTCCACTGCAGCATTTTTATTGGACAGCTTGGGCCAATGGTGCTTTACCAGTGGTCCACGGCTCCAAGCTGTCCATTGAGCTCAGTGCCTCTGACAAGAAGTGAGAGGCACTGTGAGCTCATCCCCTGAGTCTGCTGCAAACACAGTGTGTCAGCTTGTATTTAAACTGGCCGCTCTGTATGAGGCTTCTGACAGACTGTGCAAGGAGTCCCGTAGATGATAGGAGCCCTAAATGTTGACCAGTGGTGGGGTGGGACCTCAGCTACCTACAAATTTGGAGTCTATGTGACCCCATATCGCCGAGCTACGACCCTTGAAGTCGATTGTTTTTTTTTATGTTTTTTTTTTATTTTCATGGCAGGTGAGGCTCTGCCTCACCTGCCTCCCCTGACTGCATGTCCCTGATATGAATGAGGGCACAGTGGGCCCCTCCCTACTGCGCCCCCCCTCCCTTGGGGCTCGTGTGCACAGTACACATTGCACCCATTGCGTGGGTGACACACCACTGAGTCTGCTCAATTATTCTGCAGCCATTAATTATTACATGGCATTGCCCTTCGCACTGGCTTAAAAAAAATAAGTCAAGACAAGTATTTATTATATCATCTTCTGCATCTGATACTTACAGGAATGCAACATCCCAGCATCCCACTGCACTCTATGATTTCAAGTACTGACCTCTATATCACTACAGCACACAGGGGCATGTGGAAGGAACCACAGAGTGCAATGGAGAACCATGAATCTGACACGCTCTTTCTTCTGCTAGCTTTTCTTTTCAATGCAGTGAAGTTCAGTAGAGCAGAACAGGTGAGATATGCATGTATTCATTTTATCTGAATGGAAGCTTTTCTTCTACTTTTTTTAAAAAGTGACAAATTCACTTTAAATATTTTTTTATTGTTGCCCACCAATTAGACTCAGTTCTTAGGATACCTTTTGGTGCATAAGGCATACAAATAAAAAATATTATAACAGAAAGGTGAAATAAAAGAAATACTGTAAGCACTGAGTAATCAACTGCAGCAATAGCCTGAATAACCTAAAACAAATATGAATCTGGCAGTGAGACACAACCATAATCTTACCTTCCACATCCTGGCATGGAGCGTGGGCCCTTCACACATATGTAAACACTTGGATGTTCAAGGCATAGGACGTATGCAAAGAGCACTGCGTAGGTAAGACATTGTCAGGAGAACAATGCTCCCTCAGCAATTCAACTATCTCATCTATTATTAAATCTTCTGTTAAAAGTAAACAAAACCTTTATTAAGAAAGTAATGAGGGCCAACATAAAGGGTAGCTGTTATACAGAGGTAAGAAATAGCAGCTGTATGATACACAAGAAAGAAAAGGAAAAAAATTAATAAAAAGCAAAATGTCAGTATGGGTTAAATAATTCATGCTTGAATAAATTGTTGACAATGATACAGTGGTGAAATGAGGAGGTTCTTTCCTTTTACCTTAAAAGCGTGAATTCAGCATTTATTGGAACCCTCATAGCTGGAAGTAAATGTAGAAAAAAATGTAAAAGATGACAATTTTTTAACCTTTATTTCACCTGGCAACCAATCTATGGAGGAGTAATGTTGTCACACTTGACTGATCTTAGCCGCAAACACCTATAGTTCTCCTTATCTCCATTACATACGTTAAAGGGTAACTCCACTGTTATGGGACAAAAAAGTAAATAAAAAGAAATAATATAGCATATACAATTGTGACATAAGTCCTATTGTAAATTGAATGTTATTAAAAATTACCTTTAATTTTCAGTGTGTAGTTCTGTCTTTTTCTGTAAAATGCGATGCAATATGGCTACCTGGAGGTGTTCTGTACACAGAATGTGTACAGAACGCCCATCAGAAACATAATAATTATAATATAATTATACATGGATGATGCTCTTATATTTTTGGGGGATACATCTGAGTCACTGGGGAACCTTATGCAGCTTATTTTAAGATTTGGAAAATTTTCAGGATTCCAAATTAATTGGAGCAAATCGATACTGCTACCATTGGACAATATACAGATTTCTCAATCAGACACAATCTCCCAAATCCAAATTAGACACAATATTAGATACTTAGGTATAACAGTCATCAAACAAGTAAAATATTATATTATTCTTAATGTTAAACCACTCTTGGATAAGTTCTCGGACAAAAGTAAAAGCTGGTGTAAACTCCCGCTCTCGATAATGGCAAGAGAGCAAGTCTTATAAAAATGATATGGGCACCTCAACTGCTCTATATATTACATGACTCAGAGCTTATCTGGAGAAAAAAACATCCACGCATCAAATTAGACTTTCTAATGCTACCTATAGATGCAGGCAGTCCGGCAATCCCACATCCAAAAAAAATATTTTCTGGCCTCCCAACTACAACACTTGATGGGCTGGACTGAAAGAACATGTTTTGACCCAATACAGGACCTATTGTTACCCAGATACGAGGATTATCCCCTAACATCATTACTAGAAACATGCATCCTGGAAGATACCTACAAGGAGACTTCTTGAAAAAATCTGACAGGAGATAAAATTATCAATAGGGGCTGGAGGTTTTAACTAAAAAAAAAAACACAATATGGAATAATCTCAACTACGGGGAAGTGAAAAAGGTTGGAGGGATTTGACTTGTGGAAGACTAAAGGGATATTGTATATGCACCAATTATTTGAAAATTATAATTTAAAAACATTTGAACAACTAAGCCGTGAATATGGAATTCCTAATCATAGTTTTTTTTCAACATTTACAATTACGACATGATATACACATACAGGCCTCTGACGACCAATGGAAAGTTGCACTAGATGCCATTCCCTTGGTCTCGCTATCACCAAAACAAAGACTGACTCAATTATTTATCTTGCACAGAACACATCACGCTCCAGAGAAACTGTTTAAATGGGGTCGTAGGGAGTCCTCAAAGTGCCCTAAATTCAGGGAGGGTCCGGCCAACCTGATCCACATGCTATGGAGATGTCCTAAATTACACCGGTACTGGTTCGATATCATAGAGACAGTCAAACTCATTTTTGGAGTAGATTTTAGATTTATAGGATGCCCCGAGCATGTGTCCCTTGGGTATGGCGGAGGAATGCTTGCGTTTATCTAAAGACTATATTCCGATCTGTAGGATTCTATATCAGGCACGTTAACTTATAGCCCAAAGATGGATGTCCCCAAACCCACCTACAAGTGCTCAATGGAAACAGCAAGTTGATATTATTATGGTCAGAGAAAAATGCACATATTGACACAGAGAATGTCCAGAAAAATTTGGGAAGGTCTGGGGAAAATGGATGGTAATATCAGAAAATTGAGACTAACCAACGTTGGGGGTGTTCGCACAGATAGTAGGAATATAATAATCTATATGGGATGAGGGGGGCGGTGCTAGGGGATTGGGGGGGGGGGGTTGGAAGATAGAGTAGTAATCTTAAACTTGATACCTTTTTTTTTTTCTTTTGCTCGGGGGGCACAGGGGTTATATGTGGATGTATGTATGATGTTTGTTGTATATGTAACACTTTCATAAAAAAAATAAAAATACTATTTTATAGAAAAAAAAGGTATTGGATATGTTTTATAGCAAAAAGTATTATTTTTTTATTTCAAAACTGTCAGTAATTTATTTGCTTATAGCACAAAAAATAAAAAACGCAGTGTTGATCAAACACCACCAAAAGAAAGATTTATTTGTGGGAAAAAAATACATAAATTTTATTTGGGTACAGCATTGCATGACTGTGCAATTGTCAGTTAAAGTAACGCAGTGCCGCATTGCAAAAAATGGCCTGGTCACAAAGGGGCGGTAAATCTTCCAGAAGTCAAGTGGTTAAAATCCAATCCTTGCAATGTACATAGATCACCCAGAGGGGAATGTTTTTCCCACAAAAGTGCAGTTACTTTTTAAAGGGCCTTGTAGTTCACAGGAGATAACTGGGAATGCAGTTAACATTATTAGGATTTCAGTTCTGTACACAAATTGTTGAAAGGATGCTGGATTTCTGTCAGGATCAACAGGTATTTTTCTGGTACTGCATATCTAAGGTAAAGAATTTAAATAAATATATTCCTTTCCAAATCCTTTAAATTAAAAACTGAACCTGCTGAGGTTGTCTGCTGTTCACCTACCAATGGAAGTTCTTTTACATAAAATAAGAAACATTGGAAGCATTAGAGTTTTAACCTGTGGCAGCAGTTTCAGCACCTTCTGATGTTTGGCACAGAACCCTTGATCTCTCTCACAAATTTTAAACAAAAAATTAACAATTTTAGTACAGCTTCAAACTTCAAAGTCAATTATACGAAGGCAGAACTGTTAAATATTAAAATTACTAAGAGAAATGAAATTCTCTAACTTCAAAATACCAAATTAAAGTATAACTAAAGGCAAACTTTTTTTTAGTTTTGGATAGAGTAGATATAGTTTAGAACACCGGCCAGCTTTTATTGCTCTCTGTGCCCCCATTAAAACGTATGTAAACCCACCACTCACCCAGTATAAACTAATGGCACAGTATTAATGTATATATACATGCAAGCCTCCTGCATGTATCCCTACCTTGCAAATGTCATCCCCTTCAGCAGTAGGAGCCCTGCAAAACCCTGGAATCGGTGGGTGAGTCTCTTTACTGGAGCTCGGTGGGGGGAGTCATAATGTCACAAGACTCCTCGCCCACCTCTACACTCTCCTATTCTTGAGTTTTGAGTAACATCTAGTCAAAACTCAGGAAAGGCACCGCATGACTTTAGCATGCCCAATCATGCTGAGGTGTGGAGCAGCCAGTCCTGGGAGAGCTGGAGAAGAAAAGAGGAGGGATGTGAAGCTGGAATCGTAACAGTCAAATTGCTGTTTATAAATGGCAATCCGCGCATGCGCGAGTAGCGATGTGACCCGCAATCGCTTGTGAGAGAGCCAGAACGGGGAACCGCCGATGTAAACATGCCATTTCCCCCCTTTATGAGGGGGGACATGACAGATCTACTGATCCCTGTACTTGGGATCAGTTAGATCTGTTATGCCCCTGGCAGCCCAACCCCCATACAGTTAGAACACACACATGGAACACAGTTTACCCCTAGATCGCCCCCTGCAGGTTAACCCCTTCCCTGTCAATGACATTTATACAGTAATCAGTGTTTTTTTTTTTTTTTGATCTGATCGCTGTATAAATGTCATTGGTCCCAAAAAAGTATCAAAAATGTCCAACATGTCCGCTGCAATATTGCAGTCCTGATAAAAATCGCAGATTGACGCCATTACTAGTAAAAAAAAAAAATAGTAAAAACGCCATAAATTAATTCTCATGGTTTGTAAAAACGGCAACTTTTGCGCAAACGAATCAATAAACGCAGATTGTGGTTTTTTTTACCACAAATATGAGGAAGAATATATATCGGCCAAGAAAATGTTGCCTATAGTTCTACTTTAAATATAACGTGCAAATAAAGTAACTAGGAACCAGGGTCTCCAAAAATATAAAAAATTATATTACACCTAAATTATAAATCCTTACTGAATGAGATCAAATTTGTTTTCAATAATTGGTGTAAATTAGTCTTATAAAATTGATAACCTACCTAAAACCTATGCCAGAACATTACTCTGATTTATTTACCAAAATGAAAAAAGGAGATCGTCCCACTCACTTATTGACTCTCTTCCCCCATATCATATTTATGACTGTCCAAACGAAATGTTATCTGGAGCTGGATTTTTCCTCTGTCAAGACCCAAACTGGCCGCTCAAGGACTATGTTATTAAAAATTTCAAAAATTAATATACCCTCTCCCAGGGGTTGAGGTATATTCTTCGAAGAGAAAAGGAACGAAAGTCTCCACCCATGCATCAGCCACTGGGCTCTCAACAAGGTAACTATACCGCTATGCGATCTGTTTAGTCCTTGAGTTGTTCCAAAGGCTACCAAAGTTTTCACCAAACTAGACTTGCAGGGAGTCTACAATTTTGTAAGAGAGGGGGTGAGTTGAAGCTTTTCGCAGCACATTTGGCAACTTTGTGCGTTTAAATGTGCCATTCGTGCGTGGTAACTCTCCTGAAATGCCCCAACTTTCATGAATGGCAACTTCATTGACTTCCTTGTTGTTTTTCTGGTTGTGCATCTGGACAAAATCCTGATCTTTTCCTCCCATCTGTAGGAAGATAGAATGCATAGCAAAAAGTTCTTCAGTCGCCTTAAAACTTTTTATTGCAAAGTACAAATGTACAATCACTAGAGAAGCATACAGAGCCCAAGTGCCAACATATCTAACACTGGCACTATGGCATAGAAATAGAATTGACCACTTGGAGAGTCTAACTGAAGGAGTCAGTTCCATTTCATAAGGTAAAAAAAGATGGGAGGTGGGATAAAGGGGGAAAAAAGAGAGGTGGGGGGTGAGAAGGGGAGGGAGGAGACTCCTGTACGCTTGTTCATATGAGCAGTACATTGGAAATCAAAAAGGGGAGACTCAACTGTGTCTATCAATGCGAAGATGGAATATTATCAGAGCCCCAGAAGTCTATCCAAGCAGACCATGTCTTATTGAACTTCTTAGGACAATTTCTTCTGGCTTAGGTAAGCTTGGCTTGTATGTAGCTAAAATAGTGTTAATGATGGTATGCCAGAAGGATACTGTAGGTGGATTAGAAGACTTCCAAAGTAGAAGAATTTCTCTATGAACATAAAAGGTAGAATAACAAAGAAACAATTTAATATATCACCCCAATGTGGAATCATCAAAAACATCTAAAAGCAACACTTTTGGATCCAATCCGAGGGACAAGTCATACATAAGGTTAACATCTGTCACAACTGCTGTCTAGTAGGGCCAAAAGACAAGACCATACCATATGAAGTAAGGAAGGTATCCCAGTTATCCTCCTCGGGATCAGGAAGGTCATTGAACCATTTCTGATGTGTTTGACTTAATTTAGAAGCATAAGCAGGAGAGAGACTGGGATAAAGGGGAGATATAGGCTACCCCATCACACTGGAGGTGAGCAGCCACTCATCCAGATCAGATTCTAAACTGAGGGGAGTGGGAAACTGCATACAGAGTGCATAACGCAATTGTAAGTATCTGAAAAACATCAATTTAGGAAGATTATATTTAGCCTTTAGGGCCATCAACTGTCCACCAGAGACAACAGAGACAATATATTTCAAACACACCACCTGAGATGCCTATATCTGAAGATCCAGGATGCTTGCTTCTCAAATGGGGAAGGGATTGCCCCATAATGGAAGGTGTGAAGAACAGAATAAAGGGGATTGGTACTTTGCTCTAGCCTTGTGCCAGGTGTGATTGAGGTCCCTAAAAAACTAGATTACTAAGGGTCAATTAGGAGCCAATAATAGTGGTTCCAGAGTCACAGTTGGGTTGTCCCTAGACTGAGACAACCACTAAGGGACTGTACTAGCCACCCAGTAATGCACTTGAAAGTTTAGTAAGGATAGCCTACCCCAAGTCAGAGGTAGTTGCAGCGTCAATAAAACAAGATGGGGGGTCTTTTTGCTCCCACAAAGGAGGTAATACTTTTCAATTCAGTAAAAAAAAAAGACTTCAATAGAGGGAGTGGGGTTTATGAAAAAAGTATATAAACTTGGGTAGAAACACCTTTTTAATTAGGTTAATTCTACTGGTCACCCTGCATACACCAGGTATAAGTTGCCAGGTGGAATGTGTAGAGAAAGGTTTCTCCACCTCTGAACATCAGTGAAGTGAAACACCACTGCTGAAGCTGAAAGTTTTGTGGCAGCAGCTCCCACAGGAGACATGTTATCCCTCACAGGGTCAGGGGCCATATTATGGTCACCCATTATTATTATTATATTTTCTGTAGAGTAAGCAATTAAATGAGCCAAAATGGTATATAGCAATCTTACAGAAGACAAAGGAGAAAGAAATAGGCCCACCAGTATGATATCCACACAGTCATTAAGAACATGAATAATGATATACTGACCATCTGTCATCCATCCATCCATCATAGCCAGTAAATGAAAAGGAAGGGATTTATGAACAAGGAGATTCACCCTCCTATAGTAGTTAAAGCAAGTGGAATCACACAAACAATACCCTTTATTTTTGTAATAAAAACCTAGAAAAAAAGTGCACTCACAAGCAAAGATAAATCAGAGCTTATCAATCACATCTCCCCATCACGGTACTGTGCTCCAAAATCCTCTCACCTCCCCTAATAGGAGCTCCAGCTGACAGTGTGGATATGGCAGCAGTTCTGGACAGAATGCAGCCACCGCTATGTTTGGGTTCGCAAGTTTGTGTTGCTATTGAAGATTAAACCCTTTAAGGTGGGAATCATATTGAACTTTTGGACCCTCTTTGTGCAAGTCTCCTATGGGGTTAGCACAAGTACAGGCATTATATGTGTATACATTGAAGTAAGTGGAATGATAATAATGGTCCACCCATGGCTTTTTTAGACTAAGGACCTTAACACCAATCAAATGGGTCTCTTGAAAAATACAAATAAGATGGTGGTATGTTTTTAAGAATTGAAACACTAGGCCCTCTTAAAAGGGGAAGCCTTCTAGTGTTACAAGAAACTATAGTACATAAAGACACCTGTAGCTATAAGCCAAATCTAAAGGAGAAATAGGTCAGCAGTTGAACGTATATAGCCTGCCACTAGGCAAACCGGGACATATAAGAAGGAGTCTGGATGGTAGAACATTTGGCACGAGTAGGCACATAGTATGCTGCATAATAAAATGAAACAGAAGAAATCCAAATCTAAAACCAATTCTAGTTGCTGGAATATGATGAGCTTGCTCCACAATAAATAAGGAGGAAAATTTAACATTAGGGAACAGTTTCACAAGCAGGTGTTCAGTTTAGGTGGTAGGTTCCCCTCTGCCCTTTAAAGGAGGCCCAAAATACACAAGTTATTCGTTCTGTTACAATTGTCCACATCTTCTGCCCGGGCTTCTAACAATTTCATCCTGTCAGCGTGTGCAGATCAGCAGTATGGCCCCTTAATATGTCTTCAGTAGAGGAGACCCGCTGTTTCACCTCAGTAATACGCTCTCTGAAGGAGTCTAAGTCCTTTCTAATAAGCCCAATATCAGACTGCAAGTGGTCAATTTTAGCAAGCAAGGTCATCTGGCAGGTGGTAATGGCAAATACTCTGAAAAAAAACAGTGTTCAGAGAAATGTTCCAATATTCAGTCAAAGTCTTTCAATTGAATATAAATAAAATATTTTATTTCTCATGGGACTCTGACTGGATGGATAGACCCTTCCTGAAATTGGGTCCAATAAAGCTTGCAATATCAAACGTGGCAATGTTTCTTGTTTTGATTTCATCCACTTCCTCATTTCTATTTATTCTCACTACATTCAGGTGCCAAGTGTCATAAACTTACAACCAAAAACAAAAGTGAAAAACAAAAATGTATAGGGGTTCATTTACTAAAACTGGAGAGTGCAAAATCTGGTGCAGCTCTGCATAGAAACCAATCAGCTTCCATTTTTTTGTCAAAGCTTAATGGAATAAGCTGAAGTTAGAAGCTGATTGGCTACCATGCACAGCTACACAAAAGTTTGCATTCTCCAGTTATAGTAAATAAACCCCATAGTCTAGTAAGCTATAAGTGACAATATCCTACTCTGAAGTCAGGCTAAATGAGCATGACGTAATTCACTCCATTCTCTGCTTTATAACTTCCATCCAATATACTCCACCAGTTTATAAGTGGTATCCATAAAAATGTTTAAAAGGACCAACGTGTAGTACTAAAACATTGCATAAACATTTATTTCCCCATATTATGATTACATCAGTAAAATGGCTTGTGCATGCATATAGAACCAGTTTCAAAATAGCCACAACGCCACTTCCATTTCCAGGGTCAGTATGACATCACTTCCGGACCGGTTTGATCAAGTGCTTTTTCAAAGTAAATAATGTTGGACAGGAAGCTTTACCTAAAAACAACAACACTAGCCAATTTTCTACATAATATAACATTATACTATATTTTATAAACATCCTAATACCTAGATTTCATTTATATACTAATCCCTGGTACTCCCTCCAGTGGATAAAATATAAACTGCACATATACCTAGTAATACACTATAGAACTAGGTATTGAAAAATATATACAAATTATTCAATATACAATAGCAATACAATTGAAGTTCAAAATTATACAATTATAAAACAAAGCAATACTAATAGATATAAACTAAAAGCAGAATAACTCCCAGGAGTCAAATCAAAAACTGTAAATGGAACAATTCAAGTCCAGTTCAGTGTTTAGACCTTTAGGATGCAAACTATTCAATTCATAAATCCAAAAGGTCTAATTTTTAGATATAGCCCTTGTCCTTTTAGGCCCCCTCCAATGCTTGCTTACTGTGTCAATACCTCAAAATTTTAGATTTGAGAGGTCTCGATTATCAAAGTCTCTGAAGTGTTTGAACAGACTGATTTTTTAGGCCCTTTTTAATATTTTGCACATGTTCACTTAATTGAATGTGTAATTTCCTTGTAGTGCAACCTACTTATTGGAAACCGCAGGGGCATTCCAGCAGAGATGGTAATGGCCTGCATGACTACTTTAAAGTTTGCAGTGACTGGTTGGTGCAAAACCTGCTCCTCAGTCTGTGTGGCAATGTAAGCTGTAATGGCGCTAGTATCAGCTTCTCCCACCAGGTCTTGGGAGTCAACATGAGCACCAGTGCAGTGGGTGGAGGCATTCATGACCCAAAGGCAGCATTGAGGTAGGGGAAGCAGAGCCAGGGTATATTTTACTTACCCAGAGATAAAGGATAAAGGCTCCCATTCCTGAGAGCTCCCTACAGGCCATCCTCACCCAGAGCCATCTTGGCTTTCTGAAAAAAGCACACACAATTTAGTTCCTTGGCTTAATAATCTCTGTGGATGACTTCTCTATTGATCTCAAGAAGGTCTCTGCGGGTCTGTCGCACACTGACATAAATAGAGTTCATTGGTTTCTGGGATTTGCCAATTTCTAGTGCAAGTTTCTACAGAACTTCTCCACTGCTGTTGCCCCACTTATCCAACTCATCAGCTCTCTTGTTACCATTTATTCCTCACTGGAAGTACAGTCTGCTTTTGACAATATGTTACTCGCCTTCACCTCCACACCAATCATCAAACAGCTGGATCCTTCTCTGCCTTTAATTTTGAAGGTGGTTGCTTCAGAAGCAGCTGTTAGTGCAGTTCTAAATCAACGATCAGATTTCAAGGCTTTCTTGCATCTTGATTACTTTTTAAACAGAAGATGACATCGGCTGAACAAAAGTAGGACATTGGTGGCAGACAATTGTTAGTAATAAGAGCCATCCTCAAAGAGTGGCACCACTTACTAGAAGGTGCTGCTCAATCCAATTTATGTGCTTAGCGACCACAAAAATCTGGAGTACTACGCTCAGATGGTCAAACCAAAAGTAATATCTTGAACAATATCTGAGGTGTTTTTCTTCTGCTTCCTAGAATGCTTGGGCTTCTTTGTTTCCTTTGGCATCAATTCAGGGTCCAGTAAGTGGTAAACAAGAAGAGAAGGTATTGTCCTTTTTTTAAGTCAGGTGATTTGGTGTGGATCTTTACTGCCAACTTGACACGTCCTTGTCCTCCAAGAAACTGGGCGCTAGGATCATTGTCCCATTTCCAATTTAGAAATTCTTCATCCAGTGGCAGATAGGCTTACACTCCCAGCTTCACTTAAGGTACACCCAGTAGTATCACATGTGTACTGCCTGGATGGTATTGAAGAATATGAGGTAGAGGCAATCTTTGATTCTAAAATTTCAGCTGGGCACCATCAATATTATTTCAAGTGAAAGGGCTTTGGCACAGAGGAAACTTATTGGGAACCAGTATGCCATGTCCATGCATCTCAACTGATCACAGCTTTCCATTGTGCATATCCTGAGAAACTTGGCCCTGGGAGCATCTAGAGATGGCCCATAAAAAGGAGCCCTGATGTGGTACTCACAGCACCCCTGCCAGGACAACTTTCATAAGCCCTACTCTAAGAATCACTTCCAGGACTTTTAATGGTACTTCCAGAATCCCCATGATAACTTTTAAAGCTCCTTAAAATGACTGGGCCTGTCCTCTGCCTACTCTCTCATTTGTTACCTGCTAAGACCCTCACCTGGATATAACTATTCTCTTAGGGACCTTTCACACTGCAAGAAAAATGCAAGAAAAATGTTTCCCTTTAAATCCAATGGGACTTTTCACACCACTGTGTTACAGGTGCAATGCTTTTTGAAAAGTCTTGCATGCTGCATCTTTGGTGCGGTTTTGAAAACTGAAAAAAAACGCAGCTTCCCATTGAAATAAGTGGACATCACAGCAAAATCGCTTTAAAAATGCACCGCAATTTTGCGTTTTTGAGACACATGTCCATTTTTCACAGCTGCATGCAACCCAAAAACACACCAGAAACACACAGCAAGCACATCTGAATACACAGCAAAATCACAGTAAAAACGCATATGCGTTTTTAAATCATACCGTACTAATGGAACGAAAATTGGACGTGGCATTGTCGTACGACAAAAATGTACTAGTCTGTACATCCAGCTTTTGTCTGATGAAAATGTCAATCGGCTGTCGAAAGGAGCATAGTAACAGTAAGAGTTTTGGAAGACAGGCTGTCGAACGACAATTCCCGTCCAAATTTCACATCGTGTGTATGGGCTTTAAGTTTGGTTGTTCTGCTTCACCAAGTTTTGTGGTAAGCTTATATAAATGCTACACCAGGCATCACACAGACACTGAGACTAAGGAGGGGAATTAAATGAAAATGGCAGGACAATTAAATAATTCAGGGAAACTGACTATCCTAAGGGTATGTCCAGGGCCAGGAAATTAGGTAAAATAAGTCATCAGCTCATAAGATCTTAGACAAAATGAACAGTTATTTTTTGCATTTAACAAAATACGCTCACTGGTATATTTATCAGGTCAAAAGGGGGAAAAAACATTCTTTGTTCGGGTTTACATACACTTTAAACGCTTCAGTATTTGACTGAATTATTTGGCTTTTTACCACTAGATGGCACACATTCCTAAATCGCTTTCATCTAAGGAACTACATAGAATAGGGATACGCTTTACAAATAAGGTAAAATTTGTCCAAATAATATTGTATGAATTTTGGGCAAATAGTAGGCAATTGGGCCATTACATTGTTTCTAAACCCCATTTTTTTTTTTTTTTTTTTGCAGAAACTGCAAGATGCTTATTTTCAGAATAATATTTTCTTAGTCAACAATTTTATGCAATTAAACCTATGCAAAATGATTAAGAAAGACTTTCCTGGAGGTTATCCAAACTGGCATCACAATGGCACATCAAATAGCATAATAATGATATGTGCTGTTTTATATTGTCATGTATATGAGCATTTATTAAACAGCCAGGTTTGAGCTTGAACAAAGCTGGTGTGTCTAAGAATATTGCATAAGATGAATGATTGGATTGTTTACCTCACTGTATTTTAGCACAAAATGTCTCCATACATATATCCAGCCACTTTAACAATTATGAGAGATGAGTTCCTCAGTAGCACACACAATGCTTTGAGACATGCACAGATGACAAATAAATGTACTGGCTGATGAGACTGGAAACAGATTGAAATAGAAGACCTAAAGAAATCTCTTAGTATGCGTTTCAGAAGGAGGTGAGGATAGCAGTTGGGCATTGTTATAAATGTGTGAATATTCCAGCTGACCGGTTGAAAAGCATACCTCATACTCTTACACAGAGTGCCCCCCACACCTTCCAACTCTGGTGCTTCGTCAGGTCTCCTTAGTGGGGACATTTTCACATTGAAGGTATGCTGATGAAAATACAGGTGGCAGTCATGTCTCCAGGGAGCAGTAGAGTCAAGGGTCTTATCATGCTATAATGATGTCCTGTCTATTAATTAGCTCAGGAGCATATGGGCCAAATAGTCTATGATAGAACAGGGTAAACCATAGAAGGCAGTTGGTGATATATGGCAGCAGTATTCCCCTTACTTCTTTGTCCTCTGAAAATGCTGGCAAACAGCTGCAGTCTGCTTTTGCCCTGCATATGTACATGCCAGATCTTCCTGATGTTCATATTTAAGCTATAATTGCACCTTGTACTGAACTTTTCACTACTGCCTCTTTCTGCTTTTACAATCACAAAAGGCATACATAACAGAGCCCTTAAGATCTGGACTGTACATGGAGCCACTGCCTGCTCACTTTTGAGAGGAGTTTAATAGCTTTGGGTATTCTCTGATCTCTAGTGCCTGGCAAGAAGATGCATGTGGGCCCTGTACAGATATAAAAGCTGTACCAAGTGCAGACAGTGAGGTTTATTTATAATACCCTATGGAGGTGTTAGGAACTGCTATGATAACCCTCGGCTATCATCTCCCCGTCAAACTTTCTTTAGGCTCGGACGTCCGTGAGAGAAAGAGTTCACCCAAGGAAGAGATGGACGCAAACACAAGTATGGTGAAATCAATCTCTGTTTACTGATAGCAAAAAGGGGCGTTTATATACATTTCATACAAAGGGGGAAAGCATAATACATTTCTATTCAGACAAAAGAAATATTGCCTTGTCGGCAGTTACTTATCTGTACATTGCGTTATTTCTTCAAGGGAAACATAACAATTAGAATGTGATCACACAGAAGTAACATCTTCAAGGTTGCAGATGGCCATACTGAGTACAGAATGTGCCATGTGAAGCAGCAAGAGCCTTGTCAGTCTAAACTATTACACAATGTTAAAGCAACATTTACCAAACAAAATGGAGAGACTAAGGGTAATAGGTTCCCTTCCCCTTACAATCCCCTCTTAAAACCAATACTCATGGTTTTCTGCATACTTCCAGGACCATACTAAACGTCATCAGGGACATATAGTTCCCTGGGAAAGTTAGTGGACATAGGACTCTCGGATCCTTTGTTTCCTTGCTGCAAAGAAAGGACTATGTCCACCCGTCTTTATATGATGAGATTCTTTTTCTTTTGTCTATGTCTTTTAATGTACTAAGTGTATTGGTCAGAATTTGAGGGGGTTGTCTGGTTAGGAAGTAGGGAGGAATACATAAAGAGATTGTCAACTCCTTTACTAAGCATTTTCCTAAAACATTGTTGATGATAATAAATGTCATTTATCCATTCCACATTCTAATTAACAGTTATTATGGTGATAAGTGATTCAAATCCAGCTGGCACTTGATCTCTGGCTTTGAGTTCACCTTGGACCCCTCTTTGAACATCTATATATATGTACCCCTATAAATATAAAAATTTACACTGACAAAATACTATAGGACAGTGAACTATATGGCAGTAGTCAAAAGTAAAGGTGGCTACATATATATATGGTGTGTTATATCAGAATATTGTGAGACTGGGAGTTTTACCCTTTTGGGTAATGACCACCTCTGTACTAATACGCATGAGAAAAGGTCAATAAAATCACTAGAGATGGGGGTAGGATTAGGGAGATTAAGGGCCATTGTCCAATATTCAGGTAGCAGTTAATTTTCAGGGTCAAGGTTGTCTACCTCCGTTAATACCCCCTTGTCTTGACTTTCTTTTTCGAGGTCAGGGCTATCTGCCCCCGTTAATACCTCCTTTCTTGCTCCTGGGACCTCTGGGTCAGGTCTCTTCTTTACCAATTTTACTCCGGTGGCATGAATCCAGGCAGGGTTGTGTTCTGTCAGGACTACAGTTCTGGTTATAGCTATCACTGCGGTCTTGGAGCTATAAATGAAGTCCGAAACACAGTACAACAGGTCTGCCTATGTGTAATCCTACTGAAAGTGAGGGCTTAAATTTATATAGTGAAAAATATGCATAAAACATAGGTGTGTTCTGAGTTGTAACCTAGGGATGATCATATAATCATTCTAATCAGTGTCTATATCTTCTATTAACAATCAAGCAGTTAAATGGGTGGTTTTCCCACGTGACCAATAGAAAGTGAAACAAAATTTAAGCAGTGCTATAAGAAATACATCTTGGAGCCGGGAAAAGAAATAATTCAGATCATCACATATCCAAGAGTTTCGTTTTCTCAAAAGCAGCGACATCTCCTCTTGTCACTGGATGTTCTCTCGTCTCAAATAAACACACTCATTAGTACATTATGAAAATACAAAGGGAACATTAGCTGCATAACATTGATACAATGTATATTGTGTGATTAGCTGACTTCAGCTTTTTCATGAGAACCGAGCACAAGACATTCTCCCAAGATAAGGCCAGAAACAAGCCAGACTAACAGATATTTAAAGTGGAACCCTAACATACAAAATGGATACCGTCAAATTCTTTCAAAATCAACATTTTATAGGTTCACAGAAAGCATTACTCTAGCTACATTTTAATAAAAGACTCCTGACTTAACCTATTCTTCCAACATTTCCCCCTCCTGTTGAACCTACCAAATGTAGATTCTTATTTAAGCTCCCACTCCAGGAGCCTGTCTCGGTGGGGATTTTCATAAAAACAGCATCACTTTCTCATACAAGCAGTGTGGCTAATCCTGGTTTGTCATATAAGTCAGGGTCTTGTGTGGACAGTGCTGCATATATTACATCACCCGCAGCTCTATCTGCCACCCTTGAGATGAGTCCCTTCATGCATGGTACCAGACAGCAGCCTACGCATAATAATACTGACAGTACCACCACAACCGCGGTGGCCAAGGTGGTCAAAAACTTGCCCCACTTGCCAATCCAACGTTCCATCCATCCAGTGAAGGGGTCCTCAATCCCGCTATTTTCTGCCAGCTCTTGAGACAGCATCTCCAAGCCCTTCAATGCTCGGGAGACACTGCCATCTGGGGCAGTATTATGAGGGATAAATGTGCAACACGTGGTGCCAAACATTACACAGACCCCTCCCCTCTTGGCCAGGAGCATGTCCAAGGAGATTCTGTTCTGCCAGGCTGTCAGTGAGGTGGCATCAAGCTGCTCGGCAAGGCCCTTGACTGCATCTCGTGTGTAGCTAACAAAGCGCTGCTGATTGTAATATATATAGTTTATCCAATTAGTATTTTTATTTACAGATATAAACAGAAAAATTGATTAAATGCTGTGCCTTGGTCTGAGTTAATTTGCAGGGGTATTCCCCACCTGGGGATAATCTCCCTGGTCAGGATTCCCACCACCGTATTGGCGTCTTCCCTTTTGGTTGGAAACATTTCCGGCCATCGGGAGAACATGTCAACAATCACACATGTTGGTTGTTGTCCCCCTTTCGGTTGCGTGATGTGAGTGAAGTCAATTTGGAGGTGTGTGAACGGGGTTGTGGGATAAGGTAGATGTTGATGTGTTACATGGTGTGGGTTATTAGGATTGTTTCTTATGCATGTAATACACCTCTTTACATAACTTTCCACCATCCCTTTTGCATTTGTAATGTAGAAATCTTTTAATAGTTGTGTCAGGGTGCATTTCCATCCCAGATGTCCCACCCCATGGTAGTGTGCAATGTATATTGGTGCACTGCATCATGGGATACATGGCCTCCCCTCTTTGCAGATCAATCCAGATTTTGGATTTTTCTGCAAAACAGGATAACACCAGTCTTCCAGTTTTGCTGGAGATGCGGATTGTTGGAGATCTGCAATTAACTGTGCTTCTTCAGGAAGGATGCAAACCAGGCTGGGCATTCTAAATTAGAGTTTCCCCTCTTTGGGATTGTGCAGCTTTTTTTTCTTCCTGATCAGCTAAAGCATTTCCTTTGCTAACATCATCTATCCTATGGGTATGTGCCTTACAGTGTAATCAATAAAATACATGCCATATTGTAAATTGGGGGGGACTGGAACAGTCACTAGGCTTGGTCTTCCACAGGCACACACTACACAGTCAGAGGCCGTAGTAGAATTGGCTGTAAACTTCATCCATTCCAACCATTCGTTCTTGTCAGAATAACCAGTCTCTATGCTCAGTCTATCTTCTGGCTGTATTACTATCCCAATTACCTCGTTATCCTGCCGCACCCCAGCCTCAGGGGGTAAGTTGCCCATGGCACCAGCAGGGGCACTTTGGGGAGGGTTTACCTGAAGTTTGACTTCAGCCCAAGGATCCGTCCCTGACATAGTTATTCCTAGCCTATACACTCCACTGTCTTTAACCTCTGGGTTCTGTACTGTGAGGATAATATTCCCTTGGCTTCTTTTCGCTAAGGGGATCTTCTGATAGGTGGTTATGTCATCTGGGGGAATCCTAGCCGAACTAGTCTCCCACTTGTGGGGGTCTTTTGTCCAACATACATTCTCCCAATAACCACATTCCTACACATATATATTTATTATAGGCCGCAAGGTCATAAGTAACTTTTGTTAGGTCAAATACCTGGCTCTTTGTTAAGGTAAACACTATGGTCTGGTTTGAAGCTTCCGTATTTAACACTGGTGTTTCTTGTACACCCCATCCCTTAACTTCTCCTGTATTCAGCCTTCTCATCCTCCTCTTAGCGAGATCTGACATTTTCTATCTCTCAACTTCAAAGTCTCCCAAAGCCAATAGGTGCCAACACCCATGGCGAATAAGGTACAAGCAATAATCAGGAACATTCCTTGAGGGGTTTTGTGGTAACCCGGGGACAGCAGAAAAAGCATGGTCACCTACTATCTAATATCCCTATGTGTTGAGTTCATAGTGTTACTTTCACCTCTTATAGGAGGGAGGTGGTCTCTCCTTCCAGGATGTGAATCCCTTTTTTTAAAAGAAAAGATGTTCCTCCATTCACAACACTCACTCACATAGATTTGTTTTCTAGTCTAATGATTTTTTGAGACACTCTGTTGCCCTCGGGGATATCAGGGTCTGGATGTTTGCTTACTGACTATGACAGCGGTAGGTGCGGTTAAGAGTGCCTGGTAGGGTCCTTCAGTTTTTCCTTTTTGCACCTTTATCCAGATCCAATCTCCTGATTCCACAAGGATGGGTCTTTCACTTTCTGATGCGATACCTGGGGATGAACAAAACTGCTAGACAGAATTGGATTAGAATCTGGGCCTAACCACAGGGTACCTTCCCTTGTACCACCTTGTGTTTCTACTTTTGTTCCCTTTGTTTCAGGGGATATTGCCTTTTCTGTGGGCGGAAGGAACCTCCGGAGTTATGATTACTGCATCTGCAGTTTTCATCAACCCAATATCACTTTGCTGGCTAACCAGAGCGTCAGGGGCAGAGTGGCCAGTTCTCCCCCTTCTACCTCTGTCAGCAATATGTCCAATCATTTATCCTCCTTCCACACAAAACGTTCAGATATGTCCAACACCTCTTGTTATACATCTATAACCTGTATTCCCATCCTCTTCAATTCTCCAGGCATCATTCCCATCACACCATGCCCAAGGTTTCCCCGTAGGTCGCCTGAGTGAGATGTGGGGACCACAAAACTTGCTGCCTGTAAAATTTCTTAAAGGCGGGACCACATATCACACTCATATTGATGTTACTATTTCAATTATTGGTTCAATTCTATACAGATCTAGTTTCTTCTATATTAACAAACAACTCATAAAACAATCATTAATCCTGTATTTTAAAATATCACACTTCATTACATTTATTACTTAAACCAATTAATAACATATATAGGCATCTATCTCCTGTGATCATTCAATATTGTCCCATTACATACTGTTAAGTAAAGGTGTTCTAGCCTGGTCAACTGTCTTGTACAAAATGACTTTCACCGAAGGGTACAAATGGTTTTTGTTCAGTGGGTGCAGCTTTATTCCTTTCCACGCCCAATAGGCTGGACGGGAGAACTAAACATTTAAACAACCACAAAAATCATGGCTACCGTTTAGGAATTTACAGGGCATTGGTAGTAATCGGCCATCTTTCCTTTGTTCCAAATAATGCTAGAATCACATAGCAAAACTGATTCTTTCAACTAAAATTTTACTTCTACACAAAAGTTAAAAATGTCCCTATGCTTCACAGAAGCAAACATAGTGCAAGATATCTTACAGAGTGAGGGAAGAAGGGAAGATTGGAAGCGTGTACATTATCATGCTTCAGTTAACACATTCCTTAGGAGGGGGTCACAGCTTCACAGAGCACGCAGTATATAGAACTAGAAGGTCCAGCATCTCCATACACAATTACCTCTCTAAATCACTTACATTTTGCCATCTGTATACGACACATACTATCACTTTTTTTTAGTGTATTAAACTTTCCCAGAAAACTTTCTGACAAAGAGAAAAAAACTTCTATTTTTCTCACATCAGCTTACTTACAATGTACTCTTTCATAACTTCACAAAACATTCTTTTCCAATGTTTAACTTACATAAACCTTCAAATGTATAAACCAGTTACACTTATCATTACCCATTTATCATCTCACTTTCACTACAGAAAGCATTTAACCTCTTCATAGATAACACAAAAAAAAACAGCGTACTTCCAGATTGTCCACAGACTAAGACATCTTGCATATCTCGCCTATTCCGGGAAAAACATTATAGAACAACTTTAGCTCATTAAATTTTCTTGAGGGTTTTCTCTAGTAGTTGACCAGGCGTAAATATTGATTGTAAGGTACTCTAATTATATGTGTCCTTCTATCGGGACCAATATGTTGAATCAGCAGCCCAGTAGTCTGGGTGATATTATTCATTCATCTTCTGGGGTTCCTAATGACCATCCCAGATTCCTAATCCTGTTTCTCGGCTTCCTCAAGTCCCTCTGGCTGTATGGGTTGGAGCAGGCACCTTATAGGTTGGTGTCCCTCCTTTCTTGCTACCTCTTCAATTCCTGTTATACTACTACCTTGTTTGGCTGCTATGGGATAGTGTACGTTAAGTCTAAATACTAAAATGTCAGGAATGTCCTCTAACAGTGGCTTGAGACCAAGGATCTCAGCTCTATAACCTCCTGCAATTGTTTTTATTAGTCCCCAATCGTTGTCATTAATGCCTAACAAAATTCCAGTTTTACAGTCGGGACATGACATGTCAGCTGTAATGTAGACAGTTAACCCTATTGTTCTAGAGAACGCTCACAGTGCTCGACTGCCACTCTAAGTTCCCTTAGGGTGCGTCTTCCATAAACATGAGCTGGTCACCTAGTACTTCAGTCAAACTGACAGTACGGAGCGAGTTGGAATGGCACGTCACGTTTGCCACTCTAAACAAAGGATAGGACAAACTACCGTATGTCACAGTTCAGTGTACAGGTATATGATCCTTATTCACATTGAAATTAGTGGCAATTTGTCCATACACTTACCACCTGGACTTTATAACACACAAACAAATTATCTTATACTTCTACCCGACAGTAGAGAAAAGCAAAGTAGCAAGATCACCCAAGACAGACTGACAATTGTCAAAGTACAATATGTCTCACACAGTACTTTTATGAGTCTCCCGGAGACTCTTTTCCATGAAAAAGGCGACTCCCGGAGTACGCCGTAATTTCATATAAAGGCAGCTTCCCGGAGCACGCCGTAGTTCCACAAAAAGGCGACTCCCGGAGTATGCCGTAGTTCAGAGATCGGAACTAAGTCAGAGCCCGAGGACGCCCGGATAGATAAACAAAACTGTGTATATCTTACCGGGGTCCAGAAGGGATGACTCTCCGATGTTGGTGGGACCTCCACTTGTTATGCTATGATAACCCTCGGCTATCATCTCCTCGTCAGTCTGTCTTTAGGCTCGGACATCCGTGAGAGAAAGAGTTCACCCAAGGAAGAGATGGACGCAAACACAAGTATGGTGAAATCAATCTCTGTTTACTGATAGCAAAAAGGGACGTTTATATACATTTCATACAAAGGGGGAAAGCATAATACATCTCTATTAAGACAAAATAAATATTGCCTTGTCGGCAGTTACTTATCTGTACATTGCGTTATTTCTTCAAGGGAAAGATAACAGTTAGAATGTGATCACACGGAAGTAACATCTACAAGGTTGCAGATGGCCATACTGAGTACAGAATGTGCCATGTGAAGAAGCAAGAGCCTTGTCAGCATAAACTATTACACAATGTTAAAGCAACATTTACCAAACAAAATGGAGAGACTAAGGGTAATAGGTGTCCTTCCCCTTACAGGAGGTACAAAGTGTATGCATGCCCTCCTAAGAGGCAGAGGCACACAAAGTTCTGAAACTCAGCACAGGAGTGGGCATGTATCGGGCAGGGGTACTGTATATAGGCTTCATCTGAAGTCTGTATAATGTATGTCTAATATAATTATGATAAAAGATTACATTGTTCTTTAGGGCCCAATCACACCTTTGCATTGTGTTAACGCACACAAATTAACACACGTGTTTTCACGCTTTTAAGCACATTACGTTAAGGCTGTTTTTCAACTTTAATGGACTCTCAACTTATGAAAAAACACACCTGCTGTATTTTTGGCAATGCTGTGGTGTGCTTTAGTACAAGTGCATTTAGGTCTACTGTATGTGCGTTGGGGTGCAAAGCAAAATAAACAACATTGCATATATAACGCATATTGCAGCATCGTACCTTAAAATGTGGGCTTAATAGAAGCACATACAGTACATAAGTGTAAAACCATTGTTTGTCCCTGGATAAGTTCTTAGCTTTCAGTACTGTCCAAATGGACCATAACATCCTGTTATTCTGTAATATAGACTAAAAATAGAAGTTAGTTTAGGCTGCCAAAGTTAACAATCACTGACTAGTAAAAATATTTAATAAGCCTTCAATAATTTACTTGTAGACCTTGGTGGTCCTCTGGGACAGTGTTTTGTGACATGGGAGCATTTATTAAACTGAAAAGGAAGTGCAGGGCTTAAATACTAAAGTCTATAACATCATTAGTCCAAAAATAATTCCAATACGAAATCCACCAAACAGTGTCTGCAGGGTGAGGGAATTAAGATTCTTAAGGTGCTTCAGTGCATATCCACCACCAGTAGTGATACTAGCAGCTCACCTCCACAAAAAGATCCCGTGATACAGGATCAATAGCGCCTGTTTCCTTAAGCCGGGACGGCTGATGTCTTCAGAATCTCCCCCACAGATTCCTTCGGTAAATATCACCTCCAATCAGACCCCCGCAGAACCAATGCCATAAAACATGTGTGTAAACAAAGGAAATATATAGTGCTCTCTGTATCGTATCTCTATTTATTAGAATAAAAAGAATCGCACAATGAAGGCACTGATTCCCAGTGCTTGGATAAAAGCATAAAATCTGGAACGAACGTAAAACAGACCGTCAGTCTGTATAATCAAGCAGAGCGGGCCGCAGGTGACGTCACGCTACTTCCTCCGTACGCGTTGCGTTCCACACAAACCGGGACTGCTTCAACGGAAACGGAAATGACGCACTACACCCGCTTATATGCTGGAGCTGACCCTTCACACAGGAAGTTCTCCCTAGAATGAATGGTGGCTTATACACCGAGCAGTAACCCGGAAGTGGGAATACTGGATTTATGAGACTAAGGTTCTTACACCAGCCGGCCAACTGAAATAAAACACATATCTTTAACGATTTCAGTTGGTCTATTCTTTTTTAATTAATTGTTTTATCTCTGACTTCTGAGCAAACTGCATATATTGTAAGAGTAGGACGGGCCACAATTAGATGTCCTGGAGGCTACTAAAATATTAATGGATTTTTATTGAATAAATTATTTGTTTTTACTGAATCAAACGTTTACTCCCACTTCTGGGTTACCGCTCGGTGTATATATTAGCCATTCATTGGAGGGAGAACTTCCTGTGTGAAGGGTCAGCTCCAGCATATAAGCGGGTGTATCACGTCATTTCCGTTTCCGCTGAAGAAGTTCCGGTTTGTGTGGAACTCAACGCGTACAGAGGAAGTAGCGTGACGTCACCAGTGGCCCGCTCTGCTCGATTATACAGACGAACGGTCTGTTTTACATTCGTTCCAGGTTTTATGCTTTTTATCCAAGCACTGGGAATCAGTGCCTTCATTGTAAGTGTGATTCTTTTTAATCTAATAAATAGAGATATGATACAGAGAGCACTATACATTTCCTTTGTTTACACACATGTTACATGGCATTGGTTCTGCGGAGGTCTGATTGAAGGTGATATTGATCCTGTATCATGGGATCCATTTGTGGAGGTGAGCTGCTAGTATCACTACTGGTGGTGGGTGTGCACTGAAGCACCTTAAGAATCTTAATTCCCTCACACTGCAGACACTCTTTGGTGGATTTCCTATTGGATTCATTTTTGGACTATTGATGTTATGGACTTTAGTATTTAAGCGCTGCACTTCCTTTTCAGTTTAATCGATGTGTGTGATTTGATATTTTGACCCATAGTGTTCAGCTGCTATTATAGTTATTCTCACTTATTGCGCTGATTGACATACCCTTTTATATGGGGGCATTTATGATTTGTGAACTACTGGAATTGTATTAGAGAAATGAAATGTAAGGTAATATTAGCAAAAAATGTTTAAAAGTGACATTTCTTATTCGCTAACCAAGCTATCTGCTACATGTCCCAGCAACACGAGTGATGTAACACCACATTTATAATTTAATTACCCAAGGTAGGGCACTAAATAATCAATTATATAAATTATATCCACATATGCCTCCGTCTACTGAAAATTTTGAATGTGCCACTGCCTAGTCCGAAATGCTCATGTTTTGCTTGTAGCAATAGTAGAAATATAGACACATGGGGGACCTTTATCATTTCAGTCGCAAAGTAAGGCAGTGTTAAACTGGAGCAGTGTGACAGATTTACAAAAAGATTTATAATAATTAGGCTGCTTTATTTATAAATTCTCCCACAGCTGCTTTATAAAAGTAGCATTGGGCCAGAATAAAACCTGCCCCAGACCACTTCTTAAATGGATGGAAAAGCTAAAATGTTTAAAATGTTGCCTCTTCCCTGCTTGTATTGTGCATAATGTTTGTAAGAATTCACAGTCTAATTACCTTTTTTACTACTTTTTGGAGTGGTCACATGATCACACAGCTCCATGCTATCCAAAACTGAGTGTTTTGGCTGAAGATGAGCTTTAAAGTAATACTAAAGTTTTTGTTGCCAAATTAAAAAAAGATACTTACCTGTTCTGTTCAATGATTTGGCACAGTGCGGTTCCTTACACTCTCTTCTGGAGTCCCCCAAGTGCAGGCTACTTCTTTCCTGTGGATGCACATGGCTTGCTCAGAGGGCAACTGTGCGGGTGCGCACCCTAGACAAGCTGTGTGCATCCATAGACACACACAGCACCGCTTGGCCACACTCCCCTGCTCCCTCCTTACAGGATTTGACTGACAACGGCATTTGACTTGCAGTAGCAGAAGCCATTTCAGAGTCTCCTGTGAGACCATGAAGAGAGAGCAGCACTGCTGTAGCCAGGGACAGCACTAGATTGTGAAAGGAAAGGACTCAGGTAATTGCTTAGGGATGGGAGGATGGGAAACATTTAGTCGGGTATTTTTTACCTTAATGTAGGGAATACATTAGGGATAAAAGCAGTTCGTTTTTAGAACCACTTTAATGTTTTGTTTAGCTAAATTAAGGCTTTATGAATTCTTAAAGCAGACCTTGCACCTAAAATGAAAGGCCTGTTTTTTATTTGTTGTGTCTATGTGATAGTGATGTCATCCACCTTGTGAGATCTGGAGAATGTAGAGTAGCCTCATTGAGGAGGACCTCCCAGCACTGTGAGGCAACGTCTGCAGGCCGAGAACTCATCCTTCCCTGAAATGATGCCTACCCCCCCCCTCATCCCTCACTACAAAACCCAGAGGTCAGATGAGTGTAATGTTTTTCCCTTTACAGGAAATTTCCATCTGCACCAGCCACTTTTTGCATAGTTTTAGCGAGGGATGGGGAGACACATTTAAAAAGTGGACCTTCCATACTGTGCAAGGTGGGCTTTAAAGGTGAAGTATAGCCAAAACTATTTGGCTATACTTCTCCTATGAATCAGAGGGGTGCAGTTGGTTCTGCACTCCTGTGACTGGCTTTCAGCCAACTGCGGGCTCGACCTGTTGTCGGCTGACGTCACTGAGCCGGTTCAGGCTCAGGAAAGATCCCGACTTTACAATCAGGATCAGGGCCGGACTGGCCATAGGGCACACCGACCATATGCCTGGTGGGCTGGGGCCACCGGTCCGCATGTAATTTTTGCCGCCCGCCCATAGCTACTTGACAGCCTGGCCGGCTCCGTGGAGAGGGCCGCATTTCCGCACCGCATCCATTCTTGCCGCCTTCCCTTCCCGGTCCCCAGCGGCAAGCGCCTCCAGCCAAGGTAGCTGGGCTGCTCCGTCAGCTGGCGCCGCTCACACAGCCTCACCGCGGCCGTCTACCTGACTGTTCAGCTGAGGAGAGCGGCCGGAAATTAAGGGGAGCAGCCAGGAGTCCGAGACAGGTGACCATGAAGGAAGGGGGAGGAGTCTCATCAGCTGCAGACACACATGAGGAGGCCCTGAACTGCAGAAAAGTAAGTGATGTTATGCCATGCCATTGCCACTGCACATCTTGCCAGCTTGCCTAAGTGCCTGCCTATTATTATTTATTATATTATATTATATTATATTATATTATATTATACTGAACAGTAGCCATCAGCCAGTGTGAGAGACTCGGGCTGAGGCTGTCTCTTTGCAGGTTAAAGCTGTCTCTTTGCAGGTCAGGGTTGTCTCTTTGCAGGTCTGGGGCTGTCCCTTTGCAGGTCTGGGGCTGTCTCTTTTCAGGTCTGGGGCTGTCTCTTTGCAGGTCTGGGCTGTCTCTTTGCAGGTCTAGGCTGTCTCTTTGCAGGTCTGGGGCTGTCTCTTTGCAGGTCTGGAACTGTCTCTTTGCAGTTCTGAGGCTGTCCCTTTGCAGGTCTGAGGCTGTCTGTTTTCTGGTAATGGGGCTGTCTCTTTGCAGGTCTGAGGCTGTCTCTTTGCGGGTTAAGGCTGTCTCTTTGCAGGTCTGGAGCTGTCTCTTTGCAGGTCTGGGGCTGTCTCTTTGCTGGTAATGGGGATGTCTCATTGCAGGTCTGAGGCTGTCTCTTTGCAGGTCTGAGGCTGTCCCTTTGCAGGTCTGCGGCTGTCTCTTTGCTGGTCTGAGGCTGTCTCTTTGCTGATCTGAGGCTGTCTCTCTGCTGGACTGAGGATGTCTCTTTGCTGGACTGGGGCTGTCTCTTTGCTGGTCTGAGGCTGTCCCTTTGCAGGTCTGAGGCTGTCCCTTTGCAGGTCTGCGGCTGTCTCTTTGCTGATCTGAGGCTGTCTCTCTGCTGGACTGGGGATGTCTCTTTGCTGGACTGGGGCTGTCTCTTTGCTGGTCTGAGGCTGTCTCTCTGCTGGACTGGGGATGTCTATTTGCTGGACTGGGGATGTCTCTCCTTTGCTATATAGGGATGTCTCTTAGCTGTTTCTCAGAACATTCTGTCACCGACCACCTATGCGAACGATTGTCTTACATCCCCCCCTCCCCGATCGGGCTGCCCAGTCTAAAATGCCCGGGCCTATTTTTTGTCCCAGTCCTGGCCTGATCAGGATCCACCCAGATGCCTTAACTGGCAGCTGGCTTGGTCTCTCAGCATGTTGGTTGAAGCCTGAGCCAGCCCCTGCGGCCCCCTCCACAGTCAAATGAGCGCAGGTGGGGCAGAGCAGAGAGCTGTTGACTAACAGTCACCAGCTCTCTGCTCAGAGTATAAGGGGAGAACTGAGTGATCAACGGTGTTTGATCGCTCATTATTCGGGGTAGAGCCATCGGGGGGACAGCTGGAGCTGTAGCCACCTAGATGAGTATGAATTTTTTTTTATATTCCCATGCTTCTCCTCATTTAGTTTATCTGACAGAGTAACAATATATGCAAAGCAATGAATGCTAAAACCAGTAGTTAGATTGCTTTTTTTATTATTGGAAGTTCAGTAACTCCAGCCTTCAATTTAAAAGTGTGGAAATATTTAAATATTACCACTTAGATGACTCAATTAGAAAAGACTAGGGATCATGCTAATATGTATTGTGATGTTTAAGCAGAGGGTGTTTTATAATATGGCATCGGATTATGGTGTCACATAAAGTCCTCCTGGTAAGAAACCTTGCTCAACATACTTTAAGTGTGCATGACCGCTCTGTAAATTCATCATAACAGCAAAATACCTCAGTTCCATAGAACCTCAGTCAATCCTTTAGAAACGCTGACCTTTAGAGACTTGAAATGAGGAAAAGAGGAAATGAAATATAACTAGACAGTAAAAAATTAGTTTTTGACAGCATTTCAGTTTTCATGTGGTTTGTAACATATACTTTCTTTTTATAGCAGAAGTAAATTGTGTATCACTTAACATCTGTCTTGAAAGAAAACAAAAATGTAGGTTTGCTGATTTTTGCTTGTTTGACAGTGTTGGCTCAAACAAGAATAATACAGCTGTGTAGAAGCGGAAATTCCCGTAGACCTATATGCTTGATTTTTAACCTTAGGACTGCTTTCATTGTGACCACATCACAAGCATGAGTAGAGCAGAGTTGTATTGTCTGTTCCTCGTCCCATGCAGAGTGGGATCTTGTGAATTCTTCAACAGGTCAACAGACAAACTGCATGGACCAATCCATAAAAAGGAATTAAATACTCATTTTAAAATATCTAATGCCGAACGGTGGCCTCTGTGGATGAGCACCAACTTCAACAGACATTTGAAAGAAAAAGAAAGATTCTAAATCCCATTAGAAAGTATGACTGGGATTGATCCAAGTTTCTCAGAAAACATTCCCACCAAAATGAAAATGTAGGAAATAAACAATGCCATCAAGAATATTCATCCTTTTATACTCTAGAATAAAACTTTTGCTATTGCACATTATTAGGTTTAGACCTAGACATTTGTGTGGCCAAAGATGAAGACACTGTTTTTTTTTGTGCCAGATATAGCATGTGTCTTTTACATAGAGGAACTGAATCATGCTTCATAACATAAATGGAGGTAATATACATTGTATAAAACAAATTTATATCAAAAGTCAAAGTCTCAGTTTGCAAAGTCTTAGCAACAAGTATTAAGGCTGGCTGCAGGCTAGTCTGTATTTGTGGGAGGAGTCTGGGCTTCATAAGCTCCCTCCTCCTTCCACTCAATCGTAGGCGGTTTTTGTTGGATGCAGGGAATCCCGGTGATGTCACTTCCGGTCCCGGCTCGAATACTTCGGGTCTGAGGAGGGTGTTTATGTCTGATCGGACGTCGGTCGGAATTATGAACAACGATTCTGAAACGTTTGACTCTGAAACTGAAAACTATATTTAAACAAAATATGTTACATATAATGGAGGTAAATACAATACTTCGTACTAAGTCAAGGAGATACATTTTCTGTGTACGATATAGACCGTGTTTTTTTTTGTCACAGAAGTAGAAACCGGTGTGTTTACAGATCCAGATTTGGATTATTACACGTTATCGTTTTCAAAATAAGATCTCATATTTTCCTACTTATAAGAACTACCGTAACAAATAAAGGATGTAAAAGTAAAACCACCCTTACAAAAGACTCTTTGA
>BLSH010260131.1:58470-70836 GCA_018402905.1 Glandirana rugosa
TTGTACTTTGAATTTGAAACGGATTGGTACAGTTGGACACGTACTTGCTGTTCTGTTCATCGCTTGACCTGGATGGAACACCATTTCACTATAGAACTAACATTGGTTCCAAGAGTAGCCCTTGGTTTTTCACACCTTTTGCTCACGCTCTATCGGATATTGTCCAATGGCAAAGGTTGACATGGGGTCATCCATTACCCGGATGATTTTATTAATAGAATCTCCTGATCAGACGCCTAGGGACCTGCGAGCACTCACTGAACTTTTTGACGAGTTGGATGTTTCAGATGTATCCTGTAGTGGCCGCAGCTGTACATGGGGGCATGCATGGTCTGGCCAAACCGTTATCTTTTTCACGGACAACGCAGCCACGGCGGATATTACCAACAAGGTAGGTCCAGTTCGCTACTTGTCTTGTCGTTCATGCACAGGTTGACATGGTTAGGCAAAGTTTAAGTTTCATGTTCAGAGGGTATTCATACGTGGTAATTCAATGGGGCAGCAGATGCCTCATCTCGCCTTGACTACTCACGTTTTCTTGCAGATCCGGTCAGCAATTCAGTTCCATCTCACTCCCTCCTCTTAATGGATTAGACGCATTCAGGATGCAGGCTGTTAACCTGGTGAATTCTGCATTGTCCAGGAACACACTCAGAGTGCATAACACCGCGTGGAAACGCTTTGCTAATTCAAGACTTCATGTCCGCGTTATTGCCCTGGGAATGTCAAATACATGATGTCTTTTACGGCTTACTGCCATGTTAAACTATCCCTGTCATTCAACACCATTAAACTTTACTTAGTAGGTATCCAGCACATTAGGTCCCTACAGGATCCTGACAAACCGTCCTTTTTTGCGGCTTATCCTACCAAAGCCATTTTTAAGGGCATCCAGAGGAAGGACAGTCACGTCTCACCCGGTTGCTGATCACTGGTCAATGTTCCGAGGAGTATCGGATCTGTTAACCCCTTTTCACCATTTAGTGCCGGTCCCAGTCTTGTCATCAAAGCTGCAATCTTTTTGAGTTTCCATGGTTTGCTGAGACCAGGGGAAGTATCCAATACCAGTTGCCATGCCCCAGTGTTACTAAAAAATAATCTCACCAGACAGCCCGATCATTTGCTACAACCCCTCAACAATAAGACAGACAGGTCAAGGTTTCGTATCAAATATTTCAAAACTAATAATTCCTGGTGTCCTGTAGAAGTGTTGGAGCAGCTCTCTTCCATGTTTCTGACACTCCCATCAACAGCCCGTTACTCCCTTTCCCTGCTCAGCCTGTCACTCCTAAGCAATTCATTTCTCACGTCAGAATTTTATTTGCAATTTACGGTTTAATCCTAAGCGATTTTCAGGTTAGTCTGTCAGGATTGGTGCAGCATCTGTTGCATCCAAGCAAGGGTTCCCGTTTCACGTAATTAAGCACGTGGGGCGTTGGAGTTCATCCTGTTATAGTAGACATATTCCTGATCCCCAGGAAGAGGTCAGTCGAGCTTTTGCTTCACCGGTAGTAATTGTATACCTTGTTTAATAAATATATTTTCATTCATTCCTAGCCCATGTATTTTTGCCCTCTTATAGGCATACTATCCGGCGTGACCATGGCACACCTCAGGTCGCGGTGCATAGGGGGTTCTTGCTTCGGCAACAATCAGACTCTGACCACAAGTATTAAGGCTGGCTGCAGGCTAGCCTGTATTTGTGGGAGGAGTCTGGGCTTCATAAGCTCCCTCCTCCTTCCACTCAATCGTAGGCGGTTTTTGTTGGACCCTCCCACCCATTCCCTGGGTCAAGTCCTTAACACTCTGGGTATGCCCTCTTATAGGCATACTATCCGGCGTGACCATGGCACACCTCAGGTCGCGGTGCATAGGGGGTTCTTGCTTCGGCAACAATCAGACTCTGACCACAATTGTATCTATATTTGCAACCATTGCACCTGCAATCCCAGACAGTCAACTACATTTTGAACAAGAATTCTGGACTAAACAGATACTGTATCAGTGGTGGCCTGTCCACAAGGGGCACACGGTCGCCGCCCCCCCGTCTATGCGTCTGGCCCCCTGATCTACATGCAGGAACGCCGGACGCATGGATTTCAATGGGAGAGGTGTTTTTTTTAAGCACGTGATTAGAGCCAAAGGCTCTAATAGGCTTTAAAAAAGGTTGGTCTCGGGGCACAGAGCACTGCGCTCCGAGCCCACCCGGTTGTGTTACAATAATGAATGAATATTCACTTTTGTAACACTGAATCTCCTCCCAGCCAATCAGGAAGCAGGTCATGAGACCCGTCACTCGATTGGCCGAAATGAGATCCGATCGGATTGGCTGGCTGAAGGAGGAGGGAGGGGCATACGTAGGAGAGGAGGGAGAAAACGGGAACCGAGCCAACAAGCAGCCCGCAGCCTGGAGAAAAGCTGACAACGCCCGCCGCCCTGCCTGCAAGATGGGGTAAGTACAGGGCCCGGACTGGGAGAGGTGGTGCACCTCTGTGACCCCCATGACCCAGTCAGCCAGGGGTGGGTGGCAGCGGCATAGGATTGTTTGCTGCCACCCAAAAAAAAATACCAGCCACCACAGTTCTGTAGAGGAGAGATGCTGCAGATAAACAGGTACAACATAAGTAGGAGGATTTCTTTAATCTCTGTGTATCAACTGAGGCTAGTCACTTCACTGGGTATATCTAAGGGTTTACAACTGCTTTAAGGCCCCTTGCACACTGGGCCTTTCAGCTGCAGCCCAGAAATTCATCAATAACGGACAGGGCACTAAACGCCAGTAGCACACCAGTGTTCAGCCCTGTCTAGCCACAGCCTGCCATAGACTTTGACAGGCTGCCTGCAGTGAAGCTGGATCTGACCCTGTCCCTACCTGGGGCACCAAAGAACTGGGAAGTAGACACTGTGGCTGAACAGCCCAATGTGCAAGGGGCCTAAGATATGGTCAGGGGCAGGTTTTATTTTGTCACAGTGCTAATTTAAAAGCACCAAGGGAGGAATTTATGTATCAAGTGGCAATATTATAAAAAAAAATCTTATAATCTGTCTCATTGCACCAGTCTAGCATTGCCTTACTACGTGCTGCAGTCAATTATACAAAATAATAACAGTTACCAGTTATGGGTGGGGGGGGCTGTAAAATATATGAGTCTATGGAAAGGAGAAGTTTGCCAAGTCAAACTAATGAATCCTCAGCAGAGATAGGGTTGTTAACACAGCACTCCCCTACTTCTATGTGGTTGTTCCCACCTTCCTAACATTGCATTGCCCTAAGACACCTAGGATTTGAATAGTATAGTGTGATATCAGACTACATTCGCTTTCAGTTTGCCTCTCATAGAGCTCACTTGAGAAAAATGTACTATTTGTTGTGTAGAAAAGCCAGTGATTTTTTTTCTTCTTTCTGCCCTGACTTTTGCATATTCTTGGCACTAACATAAACAAATTGGCACAATTATTGAGTAAGTGTCAGATCCCCTAAAACCGATATTTCAGGTTTTTGTAGATGCAGGATAATTAACTTGTCTAATGGTTCCTTATGTTTCTCAGGAATTACAGTGGTAAAATCCATGCATTTGAGTTCTCAGACCTGTACCTATAGCAATTATGGTTTCCACTCACCCTGTAAGATTTATTATTTTTTTGTATTATAAAGAATGCAACAGGAGGAGTGGGAAAAACAGCCATGATTTAATAGAAGTAGTGAGCAGAAACAGAATGAGAAGTATAGAATGGAAGTTTCTTTATTTAAAGCAGTAGTCCACAAACTATAGAGGCTCTGAGGAAGAGGCCACGGCCTCGCAACGCGTCAGACGATCTGTCTAGACCACCAGTGTGAGGCGGTCGTACTGATGTGACCCACTCCTTCAATTTGACGTTTGTTACAAGAGTTCTTTTGTGAGTATGTCTTTATGAGCTTTTTACAATAAAGATACTAAGGATAATGCGCTAGGCCAGTGCGCCTTTTTTGCTTCTTTTTCGTGTCCACAAACTATAACCTGCAGGTGTGTTACAGCCTGCTATTTGTGGTAGACTTGGTCTTGCAAGCACAAGTCCCTAGGGCTGCTGATAGAAATTGCGGGACCCCGTACAACCTACCTGACTGGGCCCTCCTCCAAAAATATCAAATTATATTTTTACTAAAATGCATTGCCCGTGATGCTATGCTTTGCAGCCATGGCAGAAATTATACCCCGGTTGAATGAGACCCATTCAAGTGAATAGCTGAACGAAGGCAATATCTGCACCCCCACAGTGAGCAATCGGTACCAACGACTCACTGTGTTCATTCAGGCTGGTGTGTTCATTCATGGTGGTGTGTTCATTCAGGGTGGTGAGCTCCCCGCTCACCATCCTGAAATAATCCGCCTGTGTGCCCTCAGCAGCTTCTGGCAGGAGAGGAGGGAAAACGGCAGCACTGTGGGAGGAAAGGGTACATAGGGGTCCCAGACAGCAGGGGGAAGGGTGCACAGATACTAGAACTAACCCTTCTGCAGTGCAAACAGAGGAAGAAAGGAAAAGTAGAAGCCAGAAGCACTGCCGAAACGTCACAAGTGTCAGCAATTATGCAGTATTGCTGGCCATCCTGCTTGGCAGATGCCCAGGCCCCCCTTTTAAACTAATGAGGCCTGGGCCCAGTAGAGGAGGGTTGCATGTACTGCCTTATCAGCAGCCCTGCAAGTCCCTGCATGCACGGTTCTCCCATTGCAAGCCACAGTGTGTAGAATGGCAGAATTGCTGACCTGGCTTGTCTGACCTTGCATCCAGTTATTCTCCAGCTCTGCTCTGCATGCTACCTGGTCCCTGCTGGTTTTTCAACTGTTGAGTATTACCAATCCTGCCACACCAGCCACCCGCGCCCTGCTGTCGGCCTGCTGTCATCCGCTGTTCCAGTGGTCTGACCTGTTCCCGGTGACACACCTGCTGCCTGCTACTGAGGCTGACGGAACATCTTACAGGCACTGATACCTCGCCTCGCTCTCGTGGCCACTGTCGCAACATCAGTGGTCTCAGAGCCAGGGCTGTATAAGAGGCCCCCCTCTACACGTCAGGCTCTGCCACAAGGTACGTGACAAAAAGACATCAATTGAGGTACAAAGGGGCAGACAGGAGAATGGTCGTGGATAGCTGGGATCGGTGCAGGCAGAGATCAGAGCAGGGTCAGGTCAAGCCGGGTCACAGGAACAGGAACTCAGATAACAGGTAGCTAAAGAAACACGGGAATGCTGTAGAATGGACAGCACCGGCAGCATGGTGCTGTCCGGTTAAATGGCCTGTTTGGCACCAGTGGCGTCGTGCACCCGCACACGCCTGCGCAGTAGAACAGGCATTCCAGATGGATTTCCAAATACAATTTCCTAAGGGGCAGCCTCCAGATGCCCAGATGGGCAATTTTAGCAGGGTTGTTATCCTTAAAGGACCGGATTAGTTCTTCAGCCTGGATGTTGGCTTCGGGCTCCCAGGAGTTCTCTTCAGGGCCGTAGCCCTTCCATTTCACCAGATACTGAATGCCACTACCCCTCTTCCTGCAGTCCAGGGTGGATTTGATCTCAAACTCATCTTCGCCATCCACCAAAATTGGTCCCGATGGACCAATCTTCCGCCCAGGGAAAGGATTTGGAGCCACAGGCTTCAGTAGGGCCATGTGGAAAACCGGGTGAATACGTTTTTCGGCGGCAGCTCGAGCTCATAGGCCATATGGTTAAGTTTCTTCTCCAGTGAAAAAGGGCCAATAAATCTGGGTCCTAATTTCTTAGAGGGACAGGCCAACTTCAAGGCTTTGGCGGCGAGCCAGACTCATTCACTAGGCTTTAAGCCTAATTCTCCCCGTCTCCCCTTGTCAAAGATCTCCTTATTGTATTCCTGGATCCTGGCCAAAGTTTCCTGTAACAGCTTATTGTTTTTACTCAGGAATTTGGTTATTTCCTGTATGGCTGGTACCACACTTTCAAAGTCACAGCTAGGCATGAAGGTTGGGTGGAAGCCATAATTCGCAAGAAACGGGGACTGCTTAGTGGCCGAATGGATGGTGTTATTAAAGGTAAATTCGGCCAATTGTAACATAGAGGTCCAGTCATCCTGCGAGAAGGAGAAGCAGCGAAGGTATTGCTCCAGTGTTTGATTGGTCCTTTTAGTCTGACCATTTGAGAAGAAAACGCTAGCTCAATTTCAAGGGAGGAACAGAAAGCCTTCCAGAACCTGGAGGTAAATTGGACCCTGTGGTCGGAGACAATGCATGTCGGGATTCCATGTAGTCTGACTATTTCTGCACTTTATGCAGCAGAAGGTGTACCTTTCATGGGCAGGAAATGGGCCATTTTGGTTAGGCGGTCCTCCTACCACAAAGATCGTGGAATAACCCTGGGACAGTGGTAGCTCGACAATAAAGTCCATGGAAATCATAGATCAAGCCTGTTCAGGTACTGCAAGTGGTTTCAGTAGACCCAACACCTTAGCTTTACGGCTCTTGTTTTGAGCACAAGCGGGGCATAAGTTGACGTATTTCCTACAGTCCTCATCAGCTCATAGCCACTAAAAGGAACGTAGGAGAACTACGGTAGCCTTGCGGGCCCTAAAATGTCCTGACAGTTTGTGGTCATGGCAATATGCTAGAACTGGTAAACGCTGATCCTCGGGTATGAAAAGGTTGTTGTACCAGAGTAGCCTGTCTTTCATCAGCAACTTGGGGTCTGCCAGCCTGGAGGTTTTGGCTAAGACTGCCTAATACGGGACAGCAGATCCCCTTGAGTCAACAGGAAGTTCCTAGGATGAAGAACTATGTTTGGGGCAGCAGAGTCACCAGGTTTGCAGAACATTTGAGACAGAGTGTCTGGTTTGATGTCCTTCGACCCAGGCCTGTACACGACATGGAAAAGAAAACATGAGAAGAAGAGGGCCCACCGGGCCTGGCGAGGTCTCAGTTTCTTTGCTGCTTGGAGGTACTCCAGGTTTTTGTGATTGGTATATATCAGAATTGGGTGCCTGGCTCCTTCCAACAGATAGCGCCACTCCTCCAAAGCAGCCTTAATAGCCAAAAGTTCTCTGTCTCCTACATCAAAGGTTCTTCTCGGGAGAAGATAGCTTGCAAGAGAGGAACGCCACAGGATGTAGAGAAGCTTTAGCACCTTGTCTTTGTGACGGGGCAGCCCCTACAGCAGTTTTAGAAGCATCCACCTCCAGGACAAAGGCAGGGCAGGATCAGGATGCCTTAGGATAGGTGCTGAGGTGAACAGTCTTTTTAGGGTCACAAACGCTACTTGGGCTTCGTCAGTCCACTGAAATCGTACATTCTGCTTCGTCAATTGTGTAATCGGGGCAATAATGGCTGATAACCCCTTGAAAAATTTCCTGGCAAAGCCAATGAAACGCTGCATAGCCTTTTTATCTGAGGGAGCAGGCCAGTCAAGGATGGCCGAGACCTTCTGAGGGTCCATGGAAATGCCCGTGACCAAGATGATGAGCCCCAGGAATGGAATGCTTGAGCATTCTAACTCAAATTTGTCTGCCTTGGCGTAGAGCCTGTGCTGCCAAAGGCAGATCAGGACACTGGCGACATGCTTGCGGTGCTCTTCCAGAGTAGGGTAGAATATCAAGATGTCACCCAGATAAATGATCACAAACAGATCCAAGTAGTCCTTAAACCCGTTGTTCGCGAAATACTGGAATGTAGCCGGGGTATTGCAGAGACAAAGAATATCCCAGCCCCTGCGGATGACGTGGAGGGCCGGGTGAAGTGGTGTAACAGGCTGGGTCAGCAACAGGCTGGCAATGCAGTACAGGAGGAGCAGGCAGAAGAGTAGTCTGGCACAGGCTGGGGTTGTCAACAGGCTGGCAGCAGAGGTACAAAGGGGCAAACAGGAGAAAGGTTATGGATAGCCGGGGTCGGTGCAGGCAGAGATCAGAGCAGGGTCAGGTCAAGCCGGGTCACAGGAACAGGAACTCAGATAACAGGCAGCTAAGGAAAAACGGGAATGCTGTAGAACGGACAGCACCAGCTGCATGGTGCTGTCCGGTTAAATGGCCTGTTTGGCACCCGTGGCGTCGCAGACCCGCATGCACCTGCGCAGCACAATGGGCATTCTAGATGGATTTCCAAATACAGTTTCCTGACAGCCATGGAAGTACATTGAGAATTACCCTGATCCAAATTTAATAACTCTCAATGGAAGTAGGTACCATCTTTGGGGAAGTCTGAAGTTTGTGCCAAATGAAAGGACATTTTGAGAGCAAGATTTAGAAGTTGTCCATATTTGGTTCCATGTTTCACCTCCCATTGAAGCACCCAAATCAGTTTTCCATTTCTGGACATACCGTTGTGCTCATAAATTTACATACCCTGGCAGAATTTATGAATTCTTGGCCATTTTTCAGTGAATATGAATGATAATACAAAAACATTTCTTTCACTCATAGTTAGTGTTTGGCTGAAGCCATTTATTATCAATTAACTGTGTTTACTCTTTTTAAATCCCAATGACAACAGAAACTACCCAAATGACCCCTGATCAAAATTTTACATACCCTGGTGATTTTGGTCTGATAACATGCACACAAGTTGACACAAAGGGGTTTGAATGGCTATTAAAGGTAACCATCCTCGGGCGTGGCCAGGAACGGCATGTGAGCAGACGTGTCTCACGGAGCTCCCGTCACTGATCCTACTTTGATCCTGCTCCCAGCTCTTAAATCTGCTGATAATCAACCCTAACCAGTGCTGATTACCCCTGGAGACGATCCAAGTAAAGGCAGACATACCGGAGAGACATGATGACCCGCAAGCAGCTGGAATCCGGCGGGGCGGCCGACTCCCAAAATGGCGCCGCAGCATCCCAGTCCCAGCGTCCACGTGCAGGAGAGAAAGGGAAAGAGATGGGTAAGCTGGCCAAAACCCCCAAAGGGAATACCAAAGACCCCCCCAGGGATATGTTGTATTTCACCCAGAAGCTAAACGCCAGTGTAAGCTTGGGGGAGGAGGAGGACATACAGAGTACTCCGGCGGTGTTCCGCTCGGATCCGCGAACGGACAGCCAAGCTCCGAATAACCGTTCGGATTCGGGGGATGAAAGCCAAGCCCATACTGCAACGAACGCACAATTCCCTGGTATGGAGGAGGAGGAGGGGGAGACAGGTCTCGAGCAGCCCACTTTGGCGGATATACTTAGAGCAGTGCACAAGTGTACAGCATCGGTCCATACGTTACAAGACCAGTTTGGAGGCCTCAAAGAGGAAATAGGATATATCCGTCACGATTTCCAAAAGCTTAGAGAACGCACTACAGCAGCGGAGGGCTGCATTAGCGACGTGGAGGACAAGCTGACTCCGCTTATAAGGGATGTCCAGCTCACGGTCAGAACAACACGGGCAAACGAACTTAAAGCGGATGATATTGAAAATCGTTTAAGACGAAACAATGTCCGAATAGTTGGACTCCCGGAGAAGACGGAGGGCAGAGACCCCACGGACTTTGTAGAACGATGGTTGCAAGAGATTTTTGGGAAGGAAGCGTTCACCCCTCTCTACACAGTCGAGCGGGCGCACAGAGTGCCCCCTAGACCTCTTCCGCCTGGCCACCCGCCACGCACCATACTGGCTAGGTTGCTTAACTACAAGGATAGAGAAATTATCCTTCGCTTAGCCAGGGAAAAGCGAGACATCAAATTCAACGGGGTGCGCATCTCCTTCTACCCAGATTACTCTGCTGATGTCCAGAGGCGCCGGGCCAAGTTCGGGGACGTGAAAAACAGACTGCGCCAGCTCCAAGCACCCTACGCCATGCTGTTCCCTGCAAAACTACGGGTGACGACGGCTGGGCAATCACACTTCTTTGAGTCGGCCGCAGAGGCCTCAGCATGGATTGATGCCAATGAACAGGTGCTCAAGCGGGATAGAAGAGAGAGGGATGCTGAAAGTCGACACTGAAAGATCTGCCATGAGTCGTAATACTTCAACTGTGGCTGGGAGCAATTGCTCCTTGAAGATATCTGCTGATTGGCGAAAGCTCAAGAGAATTGGTCAATGTTCACAGACCATTTACCTCAACACGATGAACCTTGTTACTGCCTACGGGCATTGAGTTTATGGCGAGCAAGTTGGATTGCATGTTGCAATCCCCCCTTGTTGCTGCTCGCATCTTTTTTGTTCTCAATTCAACCTGAAAATCGCGACCCAGTCGTCCCTCACACTTGCAGGCCCATGGGCACTGCCCTACCACTACACTATGGATTAGTGAAGGCTGAAGGTCTACTCATTATTGGATTGCCGGCACAGTTAATCCGGCTTATGTGTTGCTTCAGGTATGCCCCCATGAATCTGACTGTCTCCTGGTATACAGGACGCTTGCAGAGTCGGATGCCACTAAGAACCCTCTTGTATGAGGTCAGTACCAAAGTTTGGAGATCCTGCAGTTATTGCGCCACCAAAAAAATATGGCTGTAGTCCCACTTGTGTCATGGAACATTAGAGGGCTTCAGGATCCGCTCAAACGTGCCATGGTGTTTAATGTACTATGGAAATACTCACCCGCTATTTATGTTCTACAAGAGACACATCTGATGGAGGACACTATTTCCAGTGTTGGCTTCTCTTGGATTGGGTGGCAGTGTCATTCTATTCACACATCCTATTCAAGGGGAGTGAGCGTACTGGTACACAAGGCCGTGGACTTTGAGGTATTTGACAAAGAGGTAGATGTGGAGGGGAGATACGTATTTCTAATGTGTAGAATTCTGCAACTAAAGTGCATTATAGCCGCAATGTACATACCTCCTCCATATAAGTCAGAGGTCTTGGAGAAACTGCTGGCCTTTCAGTTGCTTAATCCGGATGTACCTATGCTAGCAGTGGGGGACTTTAACTGTTATATGGATCCCTCTATGGACAAACACCCCTCTCCGGTGGGTACACGCAAATTCGCCCGAACGGCGCTGCGTGGGTTCACTGAGGAGGTGGGGTGGGTTGACCTGTGGAGGGACCGTAACCCACTTCAAATAAGGTTCTCTTGCTTTTCTAAGACGCACATGTCTCTCTCCAGAATTGATTTATGTATTTGCACGTCCCCCATGTCTAGAGTGATTCGAGATATACAGTATCTGGTCAGGGGTGTGTCGGACCACTCCCCACTGTTGCTCCAGTTGGTCGCTGGGCCGCCCTCTACTCTACAGAGGGCTCCACAGAAGATTAATCCCTACTGGCTTCAGTTGATTACTTCGCATGAGCTTGTAGCACGGGAGATAACTGGGTTTTGGCTGCGCAATAGGGATCACCCTGACTTATGTGAGGCCTGGGATGCATTTAAAGGCTTTTTGAGAGGCACTCTCACTGGGGAGATCATGGGTATTAAAACCAGGTCTACCGCATTGAGAGACCAGGCCACACTCCTGGTGCTACGGTTAGAGGCTGAGTATACAGCTGACCCTACTGACTCCAATAGGGGAGCGTGGCTGGCGGCCCAAGACGCATTGGACCACATTGTCCGCTCTGGAGCTGAGAGGAAACGTTTTTTTTTTTTTTTTTGTTTTTTTTTTTTGAAGTTGTTTTTATTGAAATATCAAGGAAAGGTATAATAAAACAAAGCCTTCGGGGCATACCCCGACTTAAAAGTGTAAAACTGAGAATTACATCATGAGCATTAACATCTAGGTTACAAGAGCAATCAAACAGAAGCGAATCAAGGTTAACATGCAGGGCAATGGAGGGTATGTTACCCTCTAGTAATAGCTGGACATATCTCCCCTAGCTATATAACCACTGTTTATTGCTTGTTAAAGTGCCGTATCGGCAACTCGTTGAGGTCTGGTGTTTAGTACATGTTTTGACTACTGGTCATTGGACCCCTCTTGGGCACCCCTATTGGGAACAAACTGTGTCCCAGGAGGGTCCTTTTGTTGGTGTTTTATTGTACTTATGTCGTTTGACATATTCATTGTGTGTATATTAAACTTCTGTCCGGCTATTATTTAACCACTTCCCGCCCGGCGCATTGACAAATGACGTCCGGGCGGGGGGTTCATTATCCTGACTGGACGTCTATTGACGTCCTCAGGATAATGCGCGATCGCGCGCCCCTGGGGGCGCGCATAGCGGCGATCGGTGGTGCCGTGGGTCAGGCTGACCCACCGCATTACCGACTGAGGTAAAAGGCTTCGAACCGAAGCCTTTTACCATGTGATCAGCCGTGACCAATCACGGCTGATCACAGTGTAAATAGGAAGAGCCGTTGACTTGGGGGGCGGGCCTGCAGTAAACAGTTACGCGGCCCGCCCTTCACCAATTTATTATCGGCCTGTCTTCAAATTATATGTGTGTTACTTATACAGTTTGCTGTATTCATGTTATTTTGTGGTTGTTTTCCTGGGAGGACCCTGTGTC
>BLSH010260131.1:72191-97259 GCA_018402905.1 Glandirana rugosa
CCCCCCCCCCCCCCCCCCCCCCCCCCCCCCCCCCCCCCCCCCCCCCCCCCCCCCCCCCCCCCCCCCCCCCCCCCCCCCCCCCCCCCCCCGGGGGAGAGTGGTGAGTAAGCTATTTAGGCTAGAATAGTTTGTGGATAATATGTGCAGGTAACAGTGTGTTAAATTTTTGTCTCATGCTAAAGTCTCCGCAAATGATCGCGAAGTTGGAGTGTTCGTCTTAATTAATTTGGTGGCTTAGATACCAGGTATTCCACGGTAACCAGACTTTTTCCGTATTCTTGAGTGAGTTATTAGTTGTTGCTATCATCTTTTCATAGTGAGAGTGTGTATGGGTGGTTTCTATTACCCTTCGGAATACTGGGGGGTTTGGGTCTTTCCAGTTTTTGGTTATATGATATTTGGTTACTAGAAGAATGTGTGCGACGATTGATCTATAGTTTGTTGGGAATTTGTCTATGCCCAGGTTGACTAATGCCAGTTCAGGGGTTGGTTTGAGTATCTGCCTGGTAATTTGTGTTACAGTGTGGAATGCTTCCTCCCAGTACTTTATAAGTTTGGGACAATCCCATAGGATATGCATGAGTGTTCCCCGTTCTCCGCAGTCCCTCCAACATAGGGGGGATGCTGTTTTCTGGAAATTTGCGAGTTTGGTTGGTGTTATGTATCTCCTTTGATATATGTTTTGTGCTGTTTCCCAAAGTGCTGAGCATTTAGTTGCTGTGTATGTATATTTTAGTGCTGAGTGCCAATCTTCCTCTGAGAACGCTTTCCCTAGGTCTCTTTCCCATTGAATGAATGGGGGAGAGTGATTGAATATTATTTTTTCTTGGAGTGTATTGTAAATCAACGAGGTCCCTCTCACCTCCTTGCCTGCTTGCGTCAAGAATGCGTGTATTTGAGTGGGGATTTTAGCTCTTATTTGTGGGTTTTTATTGATGCCACTCGCCATTTGGAGGTACAGGAAATGTGGTATTTCTGTTGGTGCAAGGTCCTTCTTTATCACTTGGTAGGGTTTTATTCTGTGTTCCGAAAGGAGCTGGTTTATGGTTATTGATTGTTTTTCAGTTGAGTTGGGAGATTGATGTATGGGATGATTTCTTCAAGTATGTCTACCGTGGGGTTAAGGGTTGTTGTGTTTGTACTTGTCCATTTACAATCTATCAATTTGTGCCAGGCTTTGACTGTAGCTTTCATTGTGATTGGAAGGGAGCTACTCAGTTTAGTTTTGGGGTGTGTGCCGCATAACCATGTTCCTAAATGTTTCTTGGGGGTGTATAATGATTCTAGTTCACCCCATCTCGTGGTGGGCTTGGGAAGAAACCATTCTTTCGTTTGGTTCAGGATATTTGCCCAATAATAATCCGCAATGTGCACTAGTCCCGAGCCCCCTGCTATTTTATGTTTATATAGCCAGCGGTTTGCTATTCTGGGTTTCTTATCGGCCCACAGATATCTTTGGAAGGCTGATTGCAATAATGAAATATATTTTACCGGTAATGGTATGGGCAGGGTACGAAATAGGTACAAGAGTTGAGGGAGGACCATCATTTTGAACCCTGCAAGTCTGCCTAGCCACGTCCATTTATGTTTCCTTAGTTCCCTGAGGGCCTGCAGGAATTTTTCTTTATAGGGTTGGTAATTCTCCCTGAAGAGGTTGGTTAGGTTGCTAGTAAGCTTTGTGCCCAGATAATCGATGCCTCGGTCAGCCCATTGAAATGGGAATTGTAAGGATATCAGATTTCTGGATGTGGCGTCTAGACCTATGTCTAGCAGGTGGGATTTTGATGGGTTAATTTTGTAGTAGGAAAGAGTTCCGAATTCTTGTAGGGCTTTGTTAGCTGCTATTAGGGATGAGTGAGGGTCCGTTAATATCAGGATGATATCATCAGCGAATAAGCTGATTTTGTGATTGTAGGGTCCTGTTTGTATTCCTGTGATTTGCTTTGAGCTTCTTATATATTCTGCAAGGGGTTCAATTACTAGATTGAAGATTAATGGGGACAGGGGGCATCCTTGTCGAGTACCATTTGTTATCGGAAATGGACGTGATATCATTTCGCTTACATATACCCGTGCTGATGGGTTCTTATATAAGGCTAGTATGGCTGATAGGATGGTTTCTTGGAAACCAAATTTTAAGAGGACCTCTTTCATATAACCCCAATGTACTCTATCAAACGCCTTCTCTGCATCTAGTGTTAGAAGCAGAGAAGGCGTTCCACTACATCTGGCCGAGTGTATCAAGTTGAGTATTCTTCTGGTGGCATCTGATGTTTGTCTGCCCTTTACGAAGCCTGTTTGATCTGTATTGATTAAATCGGGTAATAAGCTTGCTATTCTAAGTGCTATAGTTTTGGCATAAATTTTGAGATCTGCGTTTAGCAGAGAGATAGGGCGGAAGTTCTGTGGAACATCAGGGGGTTTACCTGGTTTGGGTAATGCAATGATTATCGCTTCAAGCATTTCAGACGGCATAGAGGAGGAGGAGGCAGCTTCATTAAATACATTACACATGTGAGGGCTCAAGGCAGTAAAATATTGCTTATAATATTCTCCCGGGAGTCCGTCAGGACCTGGTGCTTTATTTGGGGATAGTTTTTGTATCACCTGTTCAATTTCGTGCGCTGTGAAAGGAGAATTTAGAGTCTGTAGTTGGTTCTCGCTTAAGATCGGGAGTGTTATTTTGGCAAGGAATTGTTTTATGTCTTCTTGTATGGGTTGGGGGGTTTCTGGATCATCTTTAATGTTATATAAGGAGCAATAGTATGCACTAAATGCATTGGCTATATGCTGAGGGTTTGTAACTTTTTGTTTGGTAGTGGGATGGATCAGGTGTGGGATAAGGCTCTTAATTCTCTGTCCTTTTATACGGTTTGCCATTTCTTTCCCCGCTTTATTCGATGTGGAGTAATTTTTGGCCTTTAATTTGCGATAAGCTTTTTCATGAATCTCTAGCAGGACAGTTCTTAGTTCCTGGCGTTTAGCTAGGACTTTTAATTGGGAATCTTTAGATGGATTTAGAATATTAAGGGCTTCTAGTTGCGAAATGTCCTTCAGGATTGCTTCTACTCGCTGCGTCCTCCTCTTGTTGGCTTTTGCAGTTTGCTGGATCAGTATTCCCCTGATAGTCGCCTTATGGGCGAGCCACAAAGTGGTTGAGGAGGACACTGATCCAACATTCATAGTAAAAAACTCATTGATTTTATCTTGAATGAAATGAGAGTAAGGGGGAGTCTGCATGACGTATGAATTTGCTCTCCACAACTTGGAAGGTGGATGGTGGGCGTTGCCAGTGAATGTTATGCTAATTGGTGCGTGATCAGACCACGTTATTGTGCCTATATCCGCTTCTTGTATTTTTTGTAAGGACCATTTATCAACTAGGAAGAGATCAATTCTCGAATATGAGTTATGTGGTATTGAATGGAATGTGTATTCTCGTTCCGTGGTGTGTAGGCATCTCCATACGTCATGTAGCTCATGCTCTCGCAAAAAATTAGGCAGACGGGATGTTAGTCTGGTGGAGGGTTTGGTGGTGTCCATTTTTTTATCCGGTACTAAGTTGAAGTCCCCACTTATGATTAAAGCGCCTTTTCTGACAGTCTTGATTTTCTTCATCAAGGCATTCAGAAAACTAATTTGACGCGTATTAGGTGCATAAATGCACACGAGTGTACACAATAGAGAGTTCAGTTTGCATATTAGGATCAGATATCTGCCTTTGGGATCGACTATCTTGTCTAAGAGGTCAAAAGATATCCCTCTGTGAATTGCTACCATAACTCCTTTTCTTTTGGAGATTTGATTAGATGCCCAGTAGATATGTGGATAATTCTTATTATGGCATAGGCGTATGTCCCTTTCCAGTAGGTGAGTCTCTTGAAGACAGAGGACGTCACACTTTGCTTGTATGGCTGTTTTCCACATTGAATTGCGTTTGGCTGGGTGGTTCAGACCCTTTGTGTTAATGGAAAGGATTTTAAGAGCCATGTGGGATTTGAAATAGGACAATCTGGTTATAACTCACAGTTTGTTGATTCATTCTTTCTTTTCCAGAAAAAGTGTGGTTTCGGATCATCTCTTGGTTGTAGCGCAGAGCCTGGTATCTTGTGGAGTAGAATGTAAACAAGAAGCTGTCGATTTCTTCCCAAGAGTCTTGTTTCAGTGTTCACTGGCTTGAGACAAAGATTGTTAGAGCAACATGACAGAAAAAAACAGAACAGGTGTGGCTGATTGTGACTTTCTAGCTGCTAGCTTAACGTGGGGGGTAAAGAGTTCACTGAGTGAGGACGGCATCATCTTGTGTATCACCCAGAGAGAATTTGTGAATACGGTTCACAGTGTGGTCTTTGTTGTCAGCAGTTCTTATTCCAGGGCCTGTTTCTCACTGGAGCGTTGTTCCACTGTGGTGGGACTCGCTTTGGTTTGGCACCTATGTCAGGTGTTGGAGTTGCGATTGGAATGATTCCCCATGTGTTTAAGAGATCAAGGCCTTTTTCCAGTGATGATATTAAATGAGTCTCCCCATTATAATCAATAGATAGTTTGGTAGGGTGTTTCCATTTGTACTGGACATTGTTGTTCCTTAGGGTTTTAGTGATGGTATTTAATTCCCTCCTTTTGTCTAGGGTGTATTTAGACAAGTCTGCAAACATTTGTATATTCCCATAAGGGTCTGGGAGTTTCCCAAGTGTGCGGGCTTTTTGAAGCACCGATTCCTTTGTGTTGTAAAAGTGAACCCGCATAAGGACATCTCTAGGTATTTCCTTAGATAGGAAGGCCGGTTTTGGAAGTCTATGTATGCGGTCAATGTTCAGCTGGAGTGGAGACAAGTCAGGTACTAGGGTTTTGAAGAGTCCCTCTGTAAACGTGATTAGGTCTTGCTGGAGGACACTTTCTGGGACACCCCTCAACTTAACATTGTTTCTTCTCGAGCGGTCCTGGAGATCCGCTAATTTGGCCTTAATCCATTGTCTGTCCTCTTCTCCTTCCTCTTGTGCATCTATAAGGTCATTAACCATGGTAGCTATGTCAGTAATTGCTGTTTCCACTTGGTCAACCCTGTCTCCCAGAACAGCTATGTCTCTGGAGAATTTGCGAGTGATGGTCATGAATTCTTCATGCATGGAGCGATGGAGGGTTAGTAGCATGTCCTTCATCTGTGTGTCTAGCACGGGTTGGTTTGTGGTAGGAAAATTTTCAATGGGTGAAGTGTACGTTTTAAGCTGTTGTTGGTGGGGAGAGAGTGCTCTTGCCCCTTGTGAGGGGTCATCAGAGTCAAGTCTCATTCTTGCCTTTGCTGGGCTTGAGCATGGTGGGCTGGGGGGGAGATCTGTGAGTTGTGGAAGGCTTCCTGTACCTTCTCCCTCTGCGTCAGGCAGATCTGAATAATGGTTGGAGTGGGAGATTCGGTCTGGGCTTTCCATGCCTTCTCTGCGGTGTTCTGGCCAGGGGAAATAGGCAGTGAGTTTCTTAGGCTTACAGTCACCCTGTCTTTTCCTAGACATGGTGGTGTGTTGATTATGATTCCTGTGGAAAGTGCTGTGATGTGGCCGTATGTGTGCTGATCGTCGCTTACTGCTCTCTGGGTGTTTGTCACATTTAAGTTGTCATCAGGTGGCTGTGGCGGTGAGGCCTAGTAATGGCGGATCCTATGATAAAGTCCTGTGGGCCTCAATTACGGTGTTTTCAGTACCTTCGTAGGTATCAGGCGTAGGGGTGAGGTGTATGTGTCCCCTTGATTTAGATGTGTGAGCGGTGCTATTATTTTAGGGGTCTCCGCTGCCGCTGGTAGCGTTGCGGCCTAGTCGCGGCAAAAGCCGCGGCCTCGATTTCCGGGCGGTGCGGAACTCCGCGGCGAAATTTGCCAGAAACACGCTCGTCTGTAGGGGATTGTGTGGGGAATGTTCCCTGGGCTATTATTCCCAGTCACCGGTGCCTGTATTGCGAGGATGCTCGTGGATTCTGGGCCTGAGCTCCGGAGCTCACCAGAAGTGCGTCCGTCGCCTTCAGCGTCCAAGCCACGCCCCCAGGAAACGGTTTTTTAATAGACAGGCCTTCTATGAGGAGGGGGAGAGGACGGGTAGGCTGCTGGCCAAGCTAGTAAGGTCTTCCCAGACTTCTCCCACTATTGGCGCCCTTCGAACTGGTGAGGGAAGGGTGGTGAATACCCCAGATGCTATTATGCAGCAACTGGTGGAGTTTTACTCCAACCTGTACCAGTCTAGGGGTGAGTACACTCAGGAGGAACTCCTAAATTACCTTCACACCATGACACTGCCCCAACTGACTGTTGCCCAGGGTGCCCTCTTGGGTGCCCCCATTACACTAGAGGAGTTGTGGGAGGCGGCGGGACTGACCCCTAACTACAAAGCCCCCGGGGATGATGGTCTGCCTGCGGAAATCTACAAGCAGTATGGGGATATTATCCTCCCCTGGCTGCTTAAAGTCTTTAACTTTGCTCGGAAATCGGGCAAATTGCCCAGATCCATGAATAGGGCCACCATAGTACTCATTCTTAAACCTGACAAGGACCCTCTGGAGCCTGGGTCTTATAGGCCCATCTCCTTGCTGCAGAGTGACGTTAAGCTCCTGGCCAAGGTGCTGGCCCTGAGGCTAAAAAAGGTCATCTCTTCCATTATCCACCCTGACCAGTCGGGCTTTATGCCGCAAAAGTCTACGGCCATAAACCTCCGGAGACTCTTTCTCAATTTACAATCCTTATCGGACAATATGGGGGACAGGGCCTTGCTGTCATTGGATGCCCATAAGGCCTTTGACAGTGTAGAATGGAGCTATCTATGGGGGGTAATGGATAAATTCGGAATTGGAGCCTCCTTCTTGTCCTGGGTTCAACTTTTATACGGTGCCCTGCAGGCCACTATCAGGGAGGGAGGGGGTATCTCCAAACCATTTTCACTATCCCGGGGAACACGGCAGGGATGTCCCCTCTCCCCACTGCTGTTCGCCATGGCCATTGAGCCAATGGCCGAATTGATTCGGTCCAACTCCCGCATCATAGGTTTTCGATACGGCAACTTACAGGATAAACTTATGCTGTATGCAGATGATACCATGCTACTGCTTGGTGATACAAAAAATTATTTGCAGGAAGCTATGAAGGTTATCAAGGAGTTTGGAGTTTTTTCGGGCTTAGTGATCAACTGGACGAAATCTTCCCTTATGTTGTTAGATACCAATATAGTCGATCAGGGGGGGTCGATGGATGTCCTCCCAGTGACATCTAGGCTCAAGTACTTAGGAGTATATGTAACACCGCAGACGGGGGACTATCTCAAACTAAACCTTTTACCCTTACTGGACAAACTTAGAGCTAAGATCAAGGTCTGGGCAAAGTTAAAAATGTCCATGGTAGGCCGAGTGAATTTAATAAAGATGGTGGTTATGCCACAACTTTTATATATCTTGCACAATAGCCCCATGGTAGTTCCCCTCCGCTTCTTTGGGATGGTTAATGTAAGGTTCAGGGCCCTCTTATGGCTGGGGCGTCCCCCGCGTATAAAGTTGGAGCAGCTTCAAAGATCTAAAGCTAGGGGAGGACTAGCGCTCCCCAACCCCTGGCTCTACTACTTGGCAGCACAGTTGCAGCACATTGCCAGAGCTATGGCCCCGGAACAGCAGGGAGTGGTAGATCCCATCAAAGCTCTGATGCGGCATGTGTCAGGGGTGGGGGAAGTAGCAGAAGGGCTGGAGGCCATGGCGTATGCCAAATCTAATAAACGATACCCCACTTATATACTGATGCAGAAAGTGTGGAATAAGGCTAGGCAGATGCAAAATGTGGAGGGATTCACGAAATACAGTCCCATATGGACATTATGGAGAACTGACGTCATTAACCTGTGGGGCTCGGTGGAGGAGGCAGGGGGTCACGCTCCTGAGGCACCTTTTTGTTGGGGGCAGCCTGCGACCCTTTTCGGAGCTGAGGGAGCAGTTTAGTGCTCCGGCTTCTATGTTTTTTTACTACATGCAATTAGCACACGCTGTAAGGGCGCAGGGGAGTACGACCGTGTGGGAGCTTTCACCGACCCCCATATTCTAGTATATGGAAGAGATTTCTACCCTGAAAGGCTTCATCTCCCAATGCTATTCAATGTTACAGGTAGCATCACAGGCCAGCTTTCCTCAGAAGATAGTAAGTAAATGGGAGGATGATGTGGGGCAGTTTGAGGATGAGGAGTGGGAGGAGGCGCTGCAGGCTGTACGCAAGAGTTCTCTCAATGTGGCACATCACCTGTCCCAATTGTACAATTGTACATTATACTACGTGTTCACTATACACCGGCCCGTTTATTCCGAATGGGGGTGAGGGTGGACTCGAGATGTCCACGTTGTGATTCTGATGAGGGGGACTTGATCCATCTACTGTGGCAGTGTCCTAAGCTGCACCGTTACTGGAGTGGGGTGATCCGCACTGTTGGAGCGGTGTTCCAAATAGACATACCACTAGAACCAAAAATCTGTATCCTTAGTATCACAGATCACCTTCCTGTTGGGGAAATCCCCAGGCAGGCCATTATTAGAGCACTCTTCCAGGCCCGCAGGCTTATATTGATACACTGGAAAAGGGTAACAGAATGGTAACAGAATGGATATCCCAAATGGGAGATACTATTCGAATGGAGAAGGTTATATTCCAACACAGAAAGAGCCCTGGCAAGTTTGGCAAGCTCTGGGAACCGTGGTTGTCCACTCCGGGAATTAGCCCCGTAGACTTGGTCCTAGATAGACTGTTGATGTAACATAAGTTATGGGGTGGCGTGAGATCTAGAGAAATGTTTCATGTACTCTTCAGTGGTCTGTATGATGCATTTGTCTATACTTTGACTGTGTAAGATTGATGAAAATGGTTTGCATACCTGATGTATTGTAACTGTCTATATTTTGTCTATAATAAAATTCTTTCTGGTTAAAAAAAAAAGGTAACCATCCTCACCTGTGATCTGTTTGATTGTAATTAGTGTGTGCGTATAAATGGTCAGTGAGTTTCTGGACTCCTGACATACCCTTGCATCTTTCATCCAGTGCTGCACTGACGTTTCTGCATTTTGAGTCATGGGGAAAGCAAAATAATTGTTAAAGGATCTGCGGGAAAAGGTAGTTGAACTGTATAAAACAGGAAAGGGATATAAAAAGATATCCAAGGAATTGAGAATGCAGTGTTCAAACTCTTAACAAGAAGTGGAAAAGTGTCGAAACCAAACCACGATCAGGTAGACTTTTTGCCAAGAGGAATGGGCATCTTTACCATCTGAGAAGATAAAGAGCCTCGTCCACAAATACCACAAAAGACTTCAAGCTGTCATTGATGCTAAAGGGGGTAATACACGGTATTCAGTTAAATTTTGGTCTCATCACTCCAAATTACTTTGTGTCAGAAGGTTTGAGGCTTGTCGCTGTGCTGTTTGGCGTATTGTAAGCGGGATACTTTGTGGCATTTGCATAGTAATCTCTTTCTTCTGGTGACTGAACCATGCAGCCCATCTTTCTTCAAATGCCTCCTTATTGTGCATCTTGAAACAGCCACACCACATGTTTTCAGAGAGTCCTGTATTTCACCTGAAGTTATTTGTGGAGTTGTCTTTGCATCCCGTACAATTTTCCTGGCAGTTGTGGCTGAAATTTTTAGTTGGTCTACCTGACCGTGGTTTGATTTCAACAGAACCCCTCATTTTCCACTTCCTGATTAGAGTTTGAGCATTGCTGATTGGTATTGTCAATTCCTTATATATCTTTTTATATCCCTTTCCTGTTTTATACAGTTCAACTACCTTTTTCCACAGATCCTTTGACAATTATTTTGCTTTCCCCATGACTCAGAATCCAGAAACGTCAGTGCAGCACTGGATGAAAGATGCAAGGGTTTGTCAGGAGTCCAGAAACTCCTTGACCTTTTATACACACACACTAATTACAAGCAAACAGATCACAGGTGAGGATGGTTACCTTTAATAGCCATTCAAACCCCTTTGTGTCAACTTGTGTGCATGTTATCAGGCCAAAATCACCAGGGTATGTAAACTTTTGATCAGGGTCATTTAGGTCATTTCTGTTGTCATTATGATTTGAAAAGACTAAACACAGTTGACTGATAATAAATGGCTTCAGTCAAACACTAACCATGAGTGAAAGAAATGTTCTTGTTTTATCATTCATATTCTCTGAAAAATGCCCAAGAAATCATAAATTCTGCCAGGGTGTATAAACGTATAAGCACAACTGTACATTAGTGATGAAATTAGAGGGGAGGTCAGTAATGAAAAATAAAGATTTGAACTTAGACAAGGCCATTCAGCTTGAATTGTGTAAAACCACAGGCCTGATGTATTTTAGTGTATCCAGTTGCTCTCCAGGACTGGAAAAGGGGAACAGGCAGGAGAAAATAAACTGAAAGGGGTTTTAACCATATGCCTATTCTATCTAAAACTACAAAAATATTTGACTTTACATACACTTTAAGTTCCTAAAACAGCAAAGAACCCAGGAGTGACTTAGTCTAGCATTTTTTTTTTTTTTTATCCAGAAAATTTTTTATTGAATAAACAATCGTCATTGCAACTCAAAACTTTTTGACCATTATTTGACTTAGTCCTGCATGCTTCACCCCTAATTAAACTAACTACTTTAAAAGGACTGGCCCTTTAAGTGTTTTCAGCCGGTCACAACCTTTTCGCCCATACACAGCCTTTTATCTAAATAGATTTTCAGTATTACATATTACTAAATTGTGGCCGCTAATTGTAAGGCTAACAACTAATCATTAAAAGATCAAATCAATGGGATAGTCACTGCAGTTGTATTATTAACATATTTGCCTGGATATGCAGTTAGATTGTCATTGGCAACGACTGGTCATTAGTTAAACCTATAAAAGATGGTATTTGATTGGTTGTTGTTGGTTATGTACATACACATCCTTAACTATATGTTTTTGCATTATTTTATGTATTTTTGACTAAACAGTTCACATTTTCAGTCTTTCTCAAAAATGGTTCACAATTAACCACTTCAGCCCCGGAGCCCTTTTTACACTTGTTTACAAGTTAAAATAATTTTTTTTTTCACTAGAAAATTACTCCCCTGAAAGAACTCCCAAACAGTATATATATTCTTTTTCAAACACCCTAGAGAATAAAATGGCAATCTTTGCAATACTTTTTGTCACACGGTATTTGCGCAGCGGTCTTTCAAGCGCAATTTTTGTGGGAAAAAAAAAAAAACACTTTTTTGAGTTAAAAAACAAGACAACAGTAAAGTTAGCCCAATTTTTTGTATATTGTGAAAGAGGATATTACGCCGATTAAATAGATACCATACATGTTACGGTTGAAAATTGCACACACTCGTGGAATGGCAAAAAACTCCGGTACGTAAAAATCTCCATAGGCGACGCTTTAAAAATTATTAAAGGTTACCAGGTTAGAGGTGCAGAGGAGGTCTTTTGCTAGAATTACTGCTCACACTCTGGCAATTGCGGCGATACCTCACATGTGTGCTTTGAACACCGTTTTCATATGCGAACGTGATTTACGTATGCACTTTCTTTTCTGCGCGAGCTTGCGGGGAGTGTGGCATTTTAAAAAAAATGATTTATTTACTTATTTTAACACTGTTCCTTAAAAAAAAATCAGATCACTTTTATTGCTATCACAAAGAATGTAAACATCCCTTGTGAGAGTAATATATGGTGACAGGTAATCTTTATGCAGGGATGGGGGGTTCAGCAGCATGTACCAAGTGGTGGAGCGGGGGGGGGGGGGGCAAGCAGCGCTGTGTGGGGTCTACACAGCACTGGAGCTAGTATGAACTGTGTGCCCTCGTAGCGAGCAGCTTTCTATTGTGCCACAAAGAGAAGAGGAAGATCAGGGCCACTCTGTGCAAAGCCATTGCACAGAGCAGGTGATTACGACAAGAATATAAAATGTTCTTTATTTTAATTTAAAATTAATTTAAAATGCAGTTCATCATTTAAAATGTGGTTTGTGTTTTTAGAAAAGGGGCAGGGATTGTTTTCCATACAATCCCCGCAGGGACAGCAGCCCATTCCCACGCAAACGCAGGCCTCACCACATGCATAGGTGTGAACTACCCTTAGCCTTGGTTAACGCTATGAGTCACACAGGAACTGCATCACATTTCTGTGCAATTCACATGCAATTCAGTGCAGTGCAATTTGAGCCATTCATTTTGAATGAGCTTAGATTGCATTGCATTACACCAAAGTCGTGCATGCACCAATTTTAGGAATGCATTTAAACTGGAGCACATGGTCATTTTGTATCATCGGATCTGGGGCAAGCAAACACACTGCATTTGGGTTGTCGTTAAGATTTCACTGATACCCACTGCAAGGGCAGTGCAATTTGAATGTGGTGCAGGACCAGAGCCACCTTTAATATTGATTGGACCCTGGGCAAACATTTTCTTGCCCCCCTCCCCATTCACATCATGACTGCTCACTCATTGGTTGCTGGAGGTTACAGTGCATCATTAATGCTCACTGATTGGTTGCTGGAGGTTACAGCACATCATTAATGCTCACTGATTGGTTGCTGGAGGTTACAGCACATCATTAATGCTCACTGATTGGTTGCTGGAGGTTACAACACATCATTAATGCTCACTGATTGATTGCTGGAGGTTATCTCACTGCCTGCACACCATGGACTGGGGAGGTGGGGGACTCACCAATAGATAGAAAACTCCTAGAACGTGTTATTAGCAATGAGCAGAGCGCGCACAGCTATGAAAGTAGGGACTGCAGTGTGTGTGTGAAAGAGGCATCATGGTGAAAGATCTACTTTAAACCAGAACAGCTTGTTCTGACTCTCATACACTCCATTTATTGTGTGGATGTATAGCTTGGTTTGAGACTGCATCCCAGTGATGGTCAACTGATGAGGTTTTCAGGGCCTCAACTGCAGCCCCTGGCACACCAAAGGGTTGTGCATATAATTCACTGCCAAACATACTACATGAGATGGTCAGAGACTGCAGGTGTACAAGAGATGGTCAGAGACTGCAGACGTAGTACAGGAGATGGTCAGAGACTGCAGGCATACAAGAGATGGTCAGAGACTGCAGGTGTACTACAGGAGATGGTCAGAGATTACAGACATAGTACAAGAGATGGTCAGAGACTGCATAGTACAGGAGAGAGTCAGAGACTGTAGGTGTACTACAGGAGATGGTCAGAGACTGCAGGTGTACAAGAGATGGTCAGAGACTGCAGACATAGTACAGGAGAGAGTCAGAGACTGCAGGTGTACTACAGGAGATTGTCAGAGACTGCAGGCGTACAAGAGATGGTCCGAGATTGCAGACGTACTACAGAAGATGGTCAGAGACTGCAGACGTACAAGAGATGGTCAGAGACTGCAGGAGATGGTCAGAGACTACAGGTGTACTACAAGAGATGGTCTGAGACTGCAGACATACTACAGGAGATGGTCAGAGACTGCAGACATACTGGAGGAGATGGTCAGAGACTGCGGTTGTACTACAGGAGATGGTCAGAGACCATCCATGTACTGTCTGATCTCCTATCCCTGTACATTGTCTGCTGAACACTCACAATGATCCTTCCTGATCACGATAACAGGTGCTGTCAGTGTCCCCACACACTACACATGTCATTTACTTACTGTGTGACAACCGACAATGAGGACAGGTCCCAGACTTTCAGCATGGACTTTATAGAGGAGGGAGGAGCCGTCCCTACCTCTCCTCCCCACTGATCACAGGTCTGGTTCTTAAAGGGGGGAGTGATTGGCTGTTAGGTGGATGTGAAGGTCACGTGATGGCAGGTCAGGCAGTGGTTGGTTGGGACTTGGAAGAGATGACGGAGCACCAAGCCGGGAACCAAGCTGCATAGCTGTAGTCCAACTCCACCCCAGTAGTATTTGGCTAGGGGCAGCTGCTTTGTGCCCCACAACAATGATTGGGGTTGGGCCCCGTGTTAAAGGCAGCCTTGTGCGGGAGATGCGCTGCAGGTTTTCTGCACCACATCCTAGTGTGAACCAGGGCTGATTATTGCCTTTTCAACACAATTTAAAAAGGACCAGGGCACTGATGGCAGCAAACAGTCCAGCCTGGCTCTGGCAGCAATGTTGTTGTGCCTGGTAACTCCTCAGCCCTTTGGCTCTGCAGTCAGCACCACAACATAGCTGACAGAGCCAGGCTGGACTGTCAGTACCAATCAAGCAGTGGAAAATGGCCACCCACGAATCCAGTGAGTAGTGAATAGTTTTGCCAGTTGCCACAGACTCACTTACCTCAATGGCAGCACAGCAGTGGTGGTAAATGGTCTGTGATGATCGTCTCTCAGGCAGCAAGCAAGCGGAAAAGTAATGAGGGAGGCTCAGCTCCTTAGCGGCAGCACTGCTACCTTGTGTATTCTCCCCTACATTCTTCTCAAAGTCCAAGGCAGGAAGTACAGAGTGTAGAGACAGTCGGGCACGGTGGGCAGGACCACAGATGCTGCCCGCTACCACTGTGTCTATGATCTGTCCTCCGGGAACCCAGCACAGCCTGGTCGTAACAGTGTGACGTAAGTGCCTGTGACAGTGTGCGTTACACCCGACCTGCTGCATCCACTTCACCCGCAATACTGACTGCTGTGCTCCGCTGTTTGTTTTTGCGGTGCTGGCGCCATGAGAGGCGACAGGGCAGTGACACTTTTTATTTTTGGCAGGATGCTCTGAGGGGGGTTTGAACACCCCAAACACCCATTATCTACGCCCCTGCGTTGGCCACCGAGTAAACCGGAAGCGATGTTGTGACATTGCTTCCGGAAATGTACAAAGGAGTCCCAATCGGAGCCAATGCCGGTTTCTACAGGGACTCCACACAGCCGGCGGACGTGCTGGATCGGAGCTGCGGTCTCCCAGTGGGACAGGAGGCCGGAGAAGAGTGGCGGATGGTGGCGGGAGGGGCGGGGGATGTCCCCTCCCATTGCCTGGGATAATGACCAATCGGCTCCGGAGCCGCATCGGCCATTATCACCAGATAGCCAACAGTCCGCTCTAAAAAAACGGTACTGCTGTATAGCCTGTAGCTGCAGGCTGTACCCCGATACTTCCACTTAAAGCTGGCGCCATTTATAAACGCTGATTTGAGTTAAGTGGTTTAACAGTTATTTCCCACGTCATGCCTCTGTATAACCAAGTAAAATTCTTGGATAAAGGTATTGTTTACAAGGGGAAAAATTAACAAAACTGCAAAACTGAAAATAGGTTACTAGAGAGAAAAATATAACAAGAAAAGATAGTATTAAAGAAATACAAGAATTCCAATTAAAGAAAATGTAAGATGATTCAGTCTGTGAGGTTTACTATCTTTAATAAATTGTATGTATTACATTGGCTAGGATAAACAATACAGTGAGATATTTATGGTGCCATGGGGAAACTCTTATCCAAGCTATATACAATATCGTATAATGTTACTGTCTATTAAACAAATATTTCAAGTTGGATAAGGTAAAAGAGCTTTACGCTTATTTATTTATTTTTTTCATTCTGAATTTGCAAACCAGAAGTCCTATTGAAGACAATCCAAGCTCCAAAAGAGTATTACTGAGCAGAAAATAATGCAGAATGATTTGGAAAACATCTGGCAGCCCTCCTTGATAAGATGATGGGGCCAAAAACAGCCCAAGCCACGTTCTTTAAAATCCTACCAGGGATACGAAGACTGGTGGGACTTGATGGCCCAGGACATTCTAATTCATAAATTCAGTCCAAACTTGACATCACTTGAATTTCAAGATCCTTCCTAACAACATTACACACATGTACCCAGAGTAGAGTAGAATTTGGAAAGAGGCCAGCGATCCTAGCAGTATACCTTTGTTGAAGGAAACCCGAGTACCTGGACAAAATCCAAATAAACACAGAACTCACAAACTGGCTGTAGAGAGTGCCCTTGTTGGGAATGAAACCCTGGACTCCAGCACAGCATTCATAGATAAATATATAAACATTTCCTTAACTCCAACACTGCATTTATAGATAAATATAGAAACATTCCAGTAACATAGCAATAGGAAACAACATTTTCAATGAAAGTAGAATAGAGAGATGTTTTCCTAAATATCCACAATAAAATATGTGAGAAAAAAATATATTCAATGTCCAATGTTGTGAAAATCTTCAGCACAGTTAAGCACTTGCCCACGGTATAACTTAAATATATGGCGGCAAGGTGGCACTGCTGCAGTGGACCACATACCTGGTATGTGATTCAACACTTATGGTTTGGGGGTCCGCATGTGTGCCACTGGCGGCCCGCTCCTGCTGTGTATAATCTGATCTCCAGGTACCACGGACTCCATGTTCGCTGGCACCCACCGATCATCCAGCACAGAGGAAGAAGCAAGGCAGATCACCGTTCCGACAGGAGGGAAGGCATGGATCCTGTGTATCTGCAAAGGAGGGATTAGGATCCATGTTTTCGCTTAGTAAAAGCACCTCCCACCGTACACTAACGCACAGGCCAGGAACACAGTTAACCCTTTGGTCACCCCTGATGTTTAACCCCTTCCCTGCCAGTGTCATTAGTACAGTGACCTTGCATATTTTTAGCACTGATCACTGTATTAGTGTCACTGGTCCCCAAAAAGTGTGAAAAGTGTCAGTTAGTGTCCGACTGTCCACCGCAATATCGCAGTCCTGCTATAAGTCGCTGATCACTGCCATTACTACTAAAAATAAAAATTATAAAAATTAAAAAATAATAAATAAAAATATCCCATAGATTGTAGATGCTATAACTATTGGGAAAACCAATTAACCAGTTCAGGACCGCGCTATAGCCGAAATACGGCTACAGCGTGGCTCTGAAATGCCCGGTGGACGTCTATGGACGTCCTGCCTTGTGCACGCTCCCCGCGCGCAGTCGCAGCCTGCAGCAGCGCGCTATTGTGGCCGCCACACGCTGCGTGGGCGTGTCTGTGGGTCGGGCGGACATCGAGACCCACCGATTACATGTAGCAGCTGCAGAACGGGGAACCGCCGGTGTAAACACGGCGGTTCTCTGTTCTGTGAATGGGATATACCAGATCCACTGATCCCTGTCACTGGGATCAGTTAGATCTGTTATGTCCCAACCAGCCCCGCCCCCCCACAGTTAGAACACACCCAGGAAACACTGTTAACCCCTTCACTGCCCCCTAAGTGTTAACCCCTTCCCTGCCAATGACATTTATACAGTAATCAGTGGACATTTACATTTCTGATTGCTGTATAAAATGTCATTGGTCCCAAAAATGTGTCAAAAATGTCCGACATGTCCACTGCAATATCGCAGTCCCGATAAAAATCGCAGATCGCCGCCATTACTAGTAAAAAAAAAAATAGTAAAAATGCCATAAATGTATTCCCATAGTTTTTAGACTTGATTACTTTTGCGCAAACCAATCAAAATACACCGATTGCGATTTTTTTTTTTTTTACCAAAAATATGTAGAAGAATATATATCAGCCAAAACTGATGAATATTTTTCTTTTTTATATATTTTTTTGGATATTTATTATAGCAAAAAAAGTAAAAAATGTTGTTCTTTTATCAAAATCATCGCTCTGTTTGTTTATAGCACAAAAAATAAAAACCGCAGAGGTGATCAAATACCACCAAAAGAAAGCTCTATTTGTGGGGAAAAAAATTATAAAAATTTTGTTTGGGTACAACGTCGCACGGCTGTGCAATTGTCATTCAAAATGCGACAGCGTTGAAAGCCTAAAATTGGTCCGGGCAGGAGGGGGGTTTAAGTGCCCAGTAAGGAAGTGGTTAATATACATTTATTGGGATTTTTTTTTACCAAAAATATGTAACATTGGCCTAGATTGATTGATGAAGAAATTCAAATTTTTTTTCAATTTTTATATTGGATATGTTTTATGGCAGAAAGTAATTTTTTTCTTTTTCAAAATTGCCGGTATTTTTTGTTTGTAGCACAAAAAAATAAAAACTACAGTGGTGATCAAATACACCAAAATCCAGCTCTATTTGTGGGGAAAAAAAGGACATCAACTTTATTTGGGTACAGCGATGCATGACCGCGCAATTGTCAGTTAAAGTACCGCAGTGCCGTATTGCAAAAAATGGCCTGGTCATGAAAGGGGGTAAATCATCCGGAGCTGAAGTGGTTAAAGTGTTACTAAACCCAGTAAATTGAAAATAGTTCATCTGTGCCCCCCCCCCCCCCACACACACACACACACACAGTGCCCACAGCTTATAAATCTTCTTTTTACATTAAAATACTGCAAATGTATACCATGGTTTCCTGATAACCAGCACCGTTTGTCCATAGCTGTGTGTTCAAGTAGGAGGAGTTCTCCACTACAGCCTGTATACACGCCCACATGTGTGATGTCAATATCATGTGACCTGAGCAGTTCTACTGAAACAGGAAATGTTCTAGCCAGCATAATAGACCAAACTGAGCATGTGCAGCTTCACCACCCTGCAGTGTATTATATGGGCTTGCCCACATTGACAGTGCAGGAGGGAAGGATTTATGGCATACAGGATAAAACAGCCTTTTTTACACAATGCACTATTTCACTATGCCCCATCAGAACTCACTGTGTTCTATTAGTTGCAGCTAATGGCTGCAACTTCTCTTTACCTGCATGGAAGTTGATATTAATTCTGAATGGTCCGGACTCATCCTGAGGCCAAGACCCCTAATGCCTTTACTGTCCTTATGGCTACATCTGCTAAAACAATGGTAGCTGACAATACAGGAAGCTAACAATAAAGTAGTTCTGCAGAGAATAAGCATAACCCTGCCAGTGCCATGCCCCCTCATACAGTACCATCAGCGGTAAATTTGCTATAGAAAAATAATGCCAACTTAAAGCGGTATTGAACCCAAAACCAAAAAAGTTATATATTACAGCTAACAATTCCTTATATGTGGCGGCTGCATTAGCTTTCTTTTTTTTTTTTTTTACTTTATTCCATCTGTTTTCATCTGGTGAGCCTGCCAGTAATACACTTTGCGTATTCGAGTGCCCCCGCTCTGAACTGCATAACAGCACTGTCAATCTGGAGAGGGAAGTGTGGGGGAGGGGAGTGTAAGATGTACTAGCAGCTAACAATTTATAAGTAGAGTTGAGTGAACATCTGGATGTTCGGGTTCGGCGGGTTCGGCTGAACTTCGCGGAAACGCTCGGGTTCGGTACCGAACGTTACCCGAACTTGACCCTGGACCTTGAACTCCATTGGAGTCAATGGGGACCCGAACTTTTCGGCACAAAAATGGCTGTAAAAAAGTCCTGGAAAGTGCTAGAGGGCTGCAAAAGGAAGAAAAATGGGAGATGTTATTAGATCTGCAATCTGTCCCTCAAAGCAGTAGTAATCTCTACCTAGTCCAGTATCAGATCGTTCTGTAATCAGATTGTTCTGTAATGCAGGATGAGAGATTGTTCTGTAATCAGATTGTTCTGTAATGCAGGATGAGAGATCGTTCTGTAATCAGATCGTTCTGTAATGCAGGATGAGATGTTATTAGACCTGCAATCTGTCCCTCAAAGCAGTAGTAGTAATCTCTACCTAGTTATTAGATCTGCAACCTGTCCCTCACAATCTGTCCCTCACAGCGCCGGCAGCATCCTCTCCCTACACTAACTTGAGAGCATGTGACATGCAGCACTGTGACTCCAGCCTCATATAGAGGCTAGGTCACATGATGCACTGGCCAATAACAGCCATGCCATTAGTAGGCATGGCTGTGATGGCTTCTAGGGAAAACCAGTGAAACGCTTGTTGATTGGCTGCCCTGCAGCTATTCAACATGCATGATAAAATACCAGAACCCGAACCTGGACTTTTTCTCAAACGTTCGGGTTCGGGTTCGGGACACGGACACCCGAAAGTTCGGTACGGACCCGAACTTTACAGTTCGGGTTCGCTCAACTCTATTTATAAGCAGTTACAGGAAAAAGTTTTCTTTTTTGGGATAAAGGTTTTACATAAATACATTAAAGCAGATCATTGTAAGGACCCTGGTCAGTGGTAAATGGTTTGTCTTATCCTTGCTACATCTGCAGGACAGCTTGTTCTTTTGAAAAACAACAGACTTGCTGGCTGCATCACTAGGTGAAAATAAAGAAAAGAAAGAAAGCCTGAAAAAGTAAACGAACGCACCTATCACATCTACAAAATTGGTAAGTTGCAATTTAATAAATGGTTGCTTTTGGGTTTAATACTCCTTAAAAACAACTGCATTGATGTAAATTATTATAAATGCATCACTACAAAGCAACATTTTACAACGGTGATATAGCTCATTCTCTATGGAAGTATAAAAAACTAGCAGTCCATTTTAGTTTATTTTCCAGTCCTGTGCGGGGTTTGCCAGAAGTGGGTATAGCCTGCAGAAATATGTTGAAATGGGTGCATAATATAAAGTATATATGGGGCTTAATATGCCCAGGTATTTCATTTTGAATGTTATTAGTAGTTTATTTTCTCATAAAAATAAGTTTTGTATTAGGATAACTAATCCCTAAATTACATCTGCTCAGTGGTCCTATGAAATACCTTGGCCGTTGGATGTGAATTTCGAGCAAGACACGTAGGCACACACCACAGGAGCGCTTAAAAAGAATCTCCATATATATAAAAATCTCTGTGAGAGGCGGAAGAAGCAATCATTTTTAACAGCAATGTATAAAAATGTAAAATTCATAACATCATATTCTCTAGTGTATGGGGGGGGTTGGAGACAATTTGTTTTACATTTAAAAGGAGGCAAAATCAACATCCCAGCAAACACAGCTGCAGCAGTCTTGCCTGGAATCAAACAAAGCAAAAGGTGGAACAGAAATGCTACCCGCATGCAGATATTCTTATTCAAAATCAGATTCACTTTATCCTTTCCCGTTTCGCATCACAGGAAATATATTATATTTGCTTTTTGCTGTTTATAAACATTATGCCACCTTCCCCTCAACCTTTACCTGACAGGCTGTATATGTTTAATAAATATGGATTGGATATATATGTTAAATGCATTGCAGCTGAATGGATAAAATAGTAAAATACATTTATGCATGCCTGTTATCTTATTTATTTAATTTATTTATTTATGAAGCACCAACTTTGCATTGCTCTACAGGGTACACTAAGATTTTTTTCCCTGTCTCCTACCCCAGCGGAGTTTACAATATATCACAGTAAAAACAATGGGTCATTTTCCTATTTGAGGCTGGGTTCACACTAAAAAACGGCTGACAGCAGGGGTCCGGTGAGTTCCTGTTCTCCATTTCAGTGACGAATCAGGCCCTGAACTCAGACCTGAAACAGAGCCAAAGACGCACAGGACCCCTGTGCGATTTTCTTCGCAGCCGCCCCGGAGATGTGTGAACCGGCTCCATAGAGAGCCGGTCACAGTCTCCTGTCATGCAAATTGGATGCAGTGAAATCCGCATCAATTCGCATAAGTGTGAACCCAGCCTAATACAAAGCTAAACTAAGATAAAACTTTTGTTTCAATTGTTTTTATTGAACATTTGAAAAGTAAAGAATAAACAGTACAAAGCAGAGCAGCAAACAATCCCCACTAAGCTCTGTACCTTCAACAACATACATACATAATATAAAGAGAGAGACAAGTGATAAAAGAGGGGACGTAAAAGAGCCATGGCAAAGAGGAGAAACTGACCATGGTCTACCCTATAATTCCCCCCCTAAGGCTTGGTTCACATTGGTGCGCTGTCCGATATCGCATGTGATTCGCACCGCACTGTTGTGCAAATCACATGCGATGTCTGTGCGATGCAAATTCAGCCATACAGATTGTATGGCTGAATTTGCATTGCATTCGGACAAAAGTAATTGAGGACCCTTTTTTTGGTCTGCACCAGAATCGGATCGCATGGGTGTTCACACCCATGTGATCCGATTCCTGTCTGAATTGACAATTCGCACTGCGATATGCGAACCATTCTGGGGATGTCCTTAACTTTGTATTGACACTCCCAGCGGTTCGCATAGGGCAGTGTGAACTGCCTGCGAGTCAGGTGCGTTTGCAGGGTTACCGCATGGCACCCATGTAAACTGAACCTAAGAGGGAGATCACATATATGAAAATAGCTACTAAATTTATCCACAGAATGCCCTAAGGAATGAATAAAGGCCATCACGCAGGCGGCTTGTCTGGTCTGTCTGTGATATACATAGAAATTATGAGATTTAACACGTCAAAAGTGTGTGACCTTTCTGAAGACAATTAGCTTTTATTATACAATTTAAATTATCTCTCCACTGTCATACTACTTATGGTCATTTATGGGGGATACTACTCCCTATTACTGACAATTTGTTGAACATTGGTAAGAAAGTATGAAATGAAGGGGAGGGGGGGGGGGACGGTCATAGGGCCACCAGTGAAAGTAAGAGAGAAAAGAATGAGTAAAGAAAGGAGAAAAAGAGGAAGTGAGTCCATCTGGGGATCTACCAGCAAATGTTCCTAGAGTCAACGCCGTATGTTTGGGGCCTGCAAGTAGGCGAGCCAAGGGGACCATATTTTATTAAAAAGTGGTTAGTTTGACTCGCAAGACGCTTGCTATTTTTTCATTTAATATGATCTATGTGAGTTTACATTTCATTAAAGCTATGTCTAAAGCAGTCCTAATAGCGATTTTGACTGCTAAAAATATATAGTATATTAGGATCTGTGTGTGTCTTGGTACATTTTTAATTGGTTTGTTTAGTAGGGCAATGCTTGCATATATAGTAATATTAACCATAGTGACTATGTGTGCAGAACCAAATCTGGCCACAACCCCTAAAGCAAGGGGGGGCGACGATCCTGGTACATTTTTGAAAGATGCTCAGGGACCAAGTACCATCTGGCATGCACTTTATAGCCAGCCTCGATCAAAGCAATGTTTAAAATACATTTATGAATACGCGTACCGTATTTACTCCATTTACGCCACTCCTCCGCCTCAGGGGCTATGCCCAGATCCCTCTCCCGCACTGACTCGTAAGATAAACTACTCAGAGGGTTGGAAAATAGTTTATACAGCATGGAAACGCCCCCCCCCCCCCCACAAAAAGGCATCCTGCATGCACCTGTTCTCAAACATGGTACGCACTGCTAGATCAAAGCTGTTTTTTTGTAATGTTTTGAGAAAATGGAGAATTTGCTGTAAGTGAAAATTTTCTGTGGGGGGGCACCTCCAGGCTATATATAAAGTGGGATGGGGATCGAATCCCTCTATGGTCAAGATAGACCAATTACAATAAAGTCCCTTATTCACCCACCAGCTGAAGCTTGCTAATTGCATTCCAGGTGGGAATAGGGTGTTGCCAAAGATAGGAGCCACAGGTGTAAGGGTAGAGCTCAAGGGCCAACTCCTACAACTTATGTCCCACAAGTGTAAAGAGTGGGAGAACGTAGGGCACAAGATAAAACTTCTAAATCTAAGCTGTTCTCTAAAGACTAGGCACCACTAATTGTCACTTGTTACAGAATGACCGACCCTTTGAAAAAAAAATTCTGGTACTGGGGGAGTACCATTTGACAGCACTCAATCATTTCAAAAAGCTTGGGTTTTCATAGAAACATTTGTAGTGCCTTGTACCCAAGGACAAACTTAGCTTAGATTAAGAGGGAACAAACATTTTAAGGCACCACATCCAATTTACATCAAAATGGAGGAATCTCCACCCATCAGGTGGAAGGAAGGGAGGGGAGAAAAATAGCAGACACTGATTTTTTTCAGGTGCATGGGGACGGCAGACTAAAAATATCTTTACCAAATGTTATTGACAAATATGAAGCCTGTATCCCGTTCCTGTGCCTGCCTTTGATCTGATTGTGACGTGGCTTCCTGACTACTCGGATTCTCTCCACTCCTGACCCTGGCTTGCTTAACCTTGACTCTCCCTATCTGCTTGATTATCCGTTGCCAAACCTCTGCCTGAACTTTGACCATTCTTTGCTTGATGTCTCTGATGTACCTGATCTTCTGTGTATAACCTGGCTTGTCTGACTTTGCATCAGTCTCCTCCACTTGCTACAGCCTCTACGTACTTGCATCCGCAGTGCCCTGGCACCTGCAACCTACCTGCATCTATAGCACCCCTGCATGCGCAACGTACCTGCATCCACAGCTATACCCACAACTCTACTACCACTGCTGGCTGCTTCACCTGCTCCCCGGCCACGGAGAACATCGCAGGCACTGGTACCTCACCATGCTCTTGCTGTTGCAAACTGAGTGGTCCTTGAACTGGGGCTGTACGAGAGGCCTTCCTCTGCTCATCAGGCTCTACCTGAAGGTACAAGACAAAGACAGGGCGCTAGACAAAAACAGAAAAAAAGTAAAATATCAATAATACATAATGTTTAAACCAGAGTAAAAGAAAGAAATACATTACAATTAGCCCTAAAAAAAACGAAAACATATCAGGACCTAACAAAAAGAAAACATACTATATGTTCCATGCATTGAGACCATATAGCAATATATTTATGCATGGAGTTTCTCAAATAATAGGTATGTTTTTCTTATGAAATATATCTATTTAGATCCATTATCCACTCAGAAAGAGTTAGTGGTAGAGGTGAGGTCTATTTAAATGTAATCTGCCTATGAGCTATGAATAAAGCTCTAGAGATGATAGACACCAAGACATGCTCCATAGAAGAGGAATCAATATGGCCTAACAGGCAATTAAGAGGTCTTAGTCCTCAGGAGGCCATTTAAGGTACCTACCACCTCAGCACAATATATCTTCAACTTGTGACACCATCACATAAGAGGAATAAGGGATCCTGAAGAATGACCACACCTATTATAGTCGATTATAGTCGAGTCACACCGATTATATGTCACCCGATTGTATTTAAAAATGTGGGAGTTCTATACACCCTATGTGCGAGTTCTACAACAGTTTACCATGAGATTTTGTTCCACTTCTTAGAGTCACAAAATCCACCTAAACAGACCCCTCCCCAGGTGGAAGAAAGGAGGAAGGGGGCAAACAACACTAACAAACCCCCCGTGGGGGGGGGGGGGGGGGGGC
>BLSH010260131.1:223447-234550 GCA_018402905.1 Glandirana rugosa
TAACGAGAGCTTGGTGAGAGTGCTGTGAATTATAGATCGCGGGGAGATGTGCCCTAATGTGACCCTTTCCTCCTGGACGCTCATCGGAATAAGCGTCTACTATAGGACTAGAAATGGAGCTTAGGGGTCGATCTGGAGGGCCACTAGTACCTATGAAAACTAGAAAAGGCGGTCACGAGTCCGGAATTTTATTTAAAGTGGTTCTCGCTTTAGGATGGGGAGGTCTGTGTGGGGGATAATTGAGAGTATAGATGGAGGAAGAGTCTCTGCCGATGTTCACCCCTAGGTAGGTGATGTGATTTTTTGCTATAGGGAGGGGAGAGGTGGTAGTCCACCTTGCCCTTTGAGTTGTCTGGAGGGGTAGGATTTCGCTCTTGGTGAAATTTATTTTAAGGCCTGAGCACTGGCGGAAAAGATCAAAAGTATCCATGATCACCGGGAGGTCTAGCTGGGGATTCGAGGTAAAGATCAGGATATCATCTGCGAATAAGGCTACTCGCAGGTCCTCCTTTCCCAGTGTAATCCCGTGTAGAGGGGCGCTAGATATTAAGTGTCGTGAGAGTGGTTCGAGAGCAATGTTAAATAGGAGAGGGGACAGGGGACATCCCTGCCTGGTACCCTTATGTAGGGGAAAAGGATTTGAGATGAGCCCTGCCGCCACTACCTGTGCCTGGGGGGCTGCATAAAGGCTTTTGACAAAATGGAGGAACGGGCCAGTGAAACCAAACTTGCTGAGGGTTTGGAATAGCCAGGGGAAGCTCACATTGTCAAAGGCCTTCTCTGCGTCGAGAGTGATGATAGCTAGATTTAGAGAAGGGTGCAATTTGGCCTGATCCAGTACCGCTAATACCTTGCGGATGTTGGACGTGGCTGTTCTGCCTAGGGTGAATCCCGCCTGTGCCGGGTGGATCAGCGACGGTAGGATTCTAGCCAGGCGTGACGCTACTATTTTGGAGAGTATCTTCGAGTCCACATTAAGTAGGGAAATGGGGCGATAGGAGCCTGGCTCCTGGGGGTCTTTACCTTTCTTTTCTATTAATTTTATATATGCCTGGTGGCCTGATGGGAGATAGGGGCCACCCTTCCATATATCATTAAATACTTGGGCTAGGGTTTGTGGTATGTAAGGTGCTGTAAGTTTATAGAATTCGGCGGAGAGGCCGTCAGGACCAGGGGATTTATGATTGGACAAATTTTTGATGGTTTGTTCAATTTCCTCCCTAGTGAAGGGTGCGTTTAGTGCAACTAGCTGGTCTGTTCTCACCTGCGGGAGGGTAGGGTTATTTAGGAAGAGGTCAGCGGTCGAGGACGTCAGGTTATCTGTGGCATATAATGAAGTATAGTATTTGGCTAGTATGTCATTTATCTCCTTTGGGGAGGAAGTTAGCTTCCCCGTTGAGTCTTTAAGGTGTGAGATGTGGGTAGGTTTGTGTTGGCCTTTACAGAGTCTTGCTAATAATTTCCCTGCCTTGTTCCCCTGTTTGTGAAGTGTAAGATCCCAGTGGGCCGTGTGGACTCTCTCTAAATGTTCCGCCCAAGTTTCAAATTGTTGCTTTGCCGTCTTCCATTTTTCTCTATTCTCGGGAGTGTTGTTATGTTGTAGGGTTCTCTGTGCTTCCCGCAGCAGATTACTAGATTCCGTGTAACGCTTGGAGGCGTTTTTTTTGTAGTATGACGCGTAGGCAATAATTTTGCCTCTAAGGACCGCCTTGCCGGCATCCCAGAATAGGTTTGGGTTGGGGCAGTGGGCACTGTTGTTATTGGCGTAGTCCTCCCAGGTTGTGCGAAGGACCAGTTGTAGGTGGGTATCACCTGCTAAATACGAAGGGAATCTCCAGATCTTAGGGGAGGAGGGGGCTGTTAGGTCTGATAGTGTAACTGAGATCGGGCTATGGTCCGAGATTGCTATGTCATGAATATGGGATTCCTTTACATAGTGGATTGTGGAGTGAGAGGCAAAGATATAATCGATCCTTGAGAAGGACCTGTGTGGTGGCGAGTAATATGTAAACTCTCTGTCCGTAGGGTGGGATAGTCGCCATGTGTCAATTAAGTTAGTGTCAGAGGCAAAGCGTTCCAGTAAGGACGGGGGGCCTGAGGGACTGGAGATGCGCGATGGGGGTTTGTGGGAGGATCTATCCTCCGCTGGGTTGCACACCGTGTTGAAGTCACCTCCAACCAGGTGGGGGACGTGTGGTTTGCCAAGTAGCCATCTCGTGGTCTCCTGAAAGAACGAGAGGGTGGGCGAGTTCGGTGCGTAAATGTTTGTTATCATTATATCTTTCGATTGGAATCTAAGGTGTAGAGTCACTATGCGCCCCATGTTGTCATGTTTTTCCTCTATTATGGTTGGTTGGAGTTTTTTGTGCAGAAGTATGGTTACGCCTGCTGGCTACCTCTGCAGAGTAATCAGCAAATATTAGCAGGTTGGCTCCTTCTATTCTGAGATTACGATTTTTCCTGAAGGCCTGTAATATTTCCAGCTTGTCCGCATAATTGAGATATTTGACTATGACAGCTCTGGGGGATTTACGGTTGGGATCTGGCGGGCCTATTCTGTGGGCTCTTTCCACGGTGCAGGGGGCTGGTAGGCCTAATGCTTCTGGTATGCGGGAAGAGCAGAGATGCGTAAGTGCGTTATTGGGGCAATTCTCTGGTAGCCCTATGATCCTTAGGTTGCTCCTCCTGGACCGATTTTCCAGATCTTCGAGCTTTTCCTGGATTGCTGCAAATGCTTTGTCTTGTTTTTCCAGCGTGCCTGTAATCTGGTACAACTCATCGTCTATGTCAGATATCCTGGCTTCTGTTGCAGAGATCCTACGGGCCTGCTCCCCCAGCTCCTTCCTCAGCTGTGCTATTCCTGCCTGCACAGCCGTGTCCACCGCCTGAGAAATGTTAGGGAGGAGGAGGGCTGCCACAGCTTGTGCGATTTTGGCACATTCGTCTGGCCTCTCAGTGCTGTGAGGCTCCGGGGCCTGCGTGTCCATTGAGACCGTCGCCTGCTCCGTGGCGGCGGCCATCTTTGTACACCCTGGTGAAGGGCTTTGTGCTGTAGCGCGGCCCGGAGCGGCTGGTTCTGGCCGGGGAGCGGTGAGGAACTTGTCCATCCGACTCCCGGGAGCTTCCCCTCACTGACCTGATTGTTTTTTGGGCTGAATCCCAGCGTGTGTAGCAGTATTTGTGCCTGAGGGAGCGGAGCTCCGCGCGCTCACTCCTCTCTCATGAGGCGCCGGAACCGGAAGTGGCCGGAGCTGAAGTGTTTAAAACCTTAACATATGATGCATCCTATACAGTCAGTTCATCTGTACTTATAGCTTGTATAATCTTCTACAGGGCCGCTGATAGAAATCATGGGGCCCAGTACAGCCTACCTGATGGGGCCCCCTTAAGCCCCACCCCTGGTCCCTCCTTCAGCCCCACCCCTGGCCCCTCCCCAGACCCGCCTTGAAACAAAGTGCAGGTTTTACTAATTTCTACTAATTTCATGGAACAAAAACAAAATATCTTACATAAGCAAACACCCATCATATAAGTGTGTACCACAATAAAGTGCTATAGAGTGATAGATATTGGGAATAATTAATATATGTACATTCCAAAGTGCTAGTACAATAAATAATAAGCATAAAACATACATTTCACACAAAAAAAAACAACATAACTGTGCTGTGATAAAAAAAAGGGCGCCGAATCTTTGATCTCACTGCACTTATACAGTATAGCCTTTGTACCCACAAATTACTCCATAAAGGCTACCTACACCCATTAATAACACGTTAAATGGCCAGTGGTCAACAGGAAAACTTGTGCTGTGTAGAGGGGGGTACTGGTGCTCTGTGGAGAGGGGGAACTACAGGGAGAGGGTGGGGGGGACACCCACTGCAGAGGGGGCACCCACTGCAGGGGGGGGCACTGATGCTCTGCAGAAGGAGAGGGGGCACTGGTGCTCTGTGGAAGGAGAGGGAGGTACTAGTACTCTGAAGAGGAAGAAGGGGGCAGTGATATTTTGCGAAGGGAGGGGGGATAGTGGCTTGTTGCGGAGGGAGGTGGGACAGTGGCTTGTTGCGGAGGGAGAAGGGGGTACTCATGATCTGTGGAGGGAAGGGGGCATTGGCGCTCTGCAGAGGGAGTGGTGGCACTGACACTCTGTGGAGGAAGGATGAGGGGGGCTGGAGGCTGAAAGAGGCAAGTTTTAGGGGTGCTGAATCTTCTTAGGCAGGAAGCTTACTGTATGTAATAGAGTGGAGTTTTCACAAATTACTCTATTAGCAGAGCATGAGATTGTATGACAAGAGCAGCCAGGCTATGTGAGCACACAGTGACAGCAGTCACCTCTTCCCTGCAGCGAAGCCACTTCTCACCGATCTACAATATATATATATATATATATATATATATATAAATAATATACTCCTCAGCGATGGAGAGAAGCATCAGTGTGTCCATTCCAAGCTCTGCACAAAAGGATCCTAATCGGGAGCAGAGCATGGGGAGAGGAGGGGAGAGGCTACAGCACACAGATCAGCACTACAACTGCTGTGTACAGATTATGGCATACCTGTCATAAGAGGCCAGCCAGAAGCAGCAACAGAGCGCTCAGAGAGAGAGCAGGTTGATGACAGCTGCATGTTCTGGCTGCAGGATGCTGGGACGCTATCCAGTTTCCAGTACAGTCCCCCAGCGGTTGGGGAGTATGATTTTGTGACTGGATCTCAGTCAGCGATCCCCACTGTATGAGCGCTGTGTTCCCATATCATGTGACTGGAAGACAATGGGATCTCCTTGTCATGACAGACTTGCTTGTTTATATTGTTGAATATAAAAGAAAACTGTGCAAGGAGATCAAAGCAACTACCACTCCACTAGACATATAGTGTAAGACAGTAAAAGAAAAAAGTTAGTGCAGCGCTTAAAAACCATTAAATTCTATAAATAAATAAATGAATGGATGTATGAAAACAATTCATATTACAATCAGCAATGCTAAGAAATAGTAACAATGTGTAAAAATATGTCCTTTAATATGATCCTGTATAAGGATCTTGGATAATGCATTCCAATTAAAGTAACAAAGTGGAGGTGATAATCTCTGGTGTGAATCCAAAGAAATGGGTTATATAATGCAAGTAGATGGTAATATAGATCTATAGAGATGATCCAATCTGATAGAACTGGTGCAATAGTACACAAATAGTGATGGTAAGGTTTGTGCGCTTACCAAATGTGATTGACACATGTGCCTTATAGCACGTGGGTCGAACAAGCTTAAGTGGGGGTATACCCCTAGCAGAATCTGAAATATCACCATCTAGTGCTAGAATGGAAACTAGCTCCATCAGATAGCGAGTATGTTAGTGTATGGGCACCTAGCTGGAAAGTAATTAGAATAGCTAGAAGTAAATAGAATTACTGGAACCCTAAAAAAACAAACAAAATGTGAGCAAGATGCAATCCAATGGAATATTGAATATGTTATGAATATATGATAACAAAAAATGGGATAAAATTTATAAAACCCTAAATGAAAACGAAGAATATGGCAGGATGACAATCAAATGTAGTAATAAATAGTGATATGGCTATGAGTAAGTTGCGTGAAACACGTTAGCCAGTGGCTAGACCCTCGGTGCTGCCACTGTGTATCGTCATTTTTTGTGACTGTATGGATTTTTTATTCGGTTAATAAATAGTGATATGAATATGGGAAAAAGGGGTAGGGGATAGAAAAAAGGAAGTGTAACAATCAAGACCTATTTATAAATGCATTGATGTCCCACTCCACGTTCATACCATGTGGATAATAAAAGTGTAGCGCATATATCCAATAGGTTTCTAACCTAGACACTCCTTTTCCCCGTGTGGTCGAACCTTCTCGCCATGAGGGGACGTAACGGTCAATGGCCAGAAATTGTGTACCTTTTGGGTCACTATGATGGAAACAAGCATAGTGTTTGACTACACTATGCTTTTTCTTTCCCCCATTATATTAAAAGATATGTTCACTCACCCTTGTGGCAAAACTACATGTGGCTCTACCAACGTAGTGTTGGCCACAGGGGCAGGTCAAAAGATGCACGACATTGGTAGTGGCATAAGTGATGAAAGGTTTGATTGGATATTGGTGATTCATGACATGGGAGTTAAAAGATTTTACCTTACTCTTACGTGGGTGTTATGACGACAGACCTTGCATTTTTTGCACGGATAAAATCCCTTCAAATTATGGGAAAAAGTGGGTCTAGTAGGAGGGTTGATTATGTTTGGGTCAACCCTCATATGCAGGGATGGGGCTCCCCTTATGGGTTTCCTCTGTATATCACATCAGCCTTCTCTGGCAATAGAGGTCCTAAAATTCTATCGTTTTTCAGTACACCCCAATGTCTTTTGAAGATCTGTTGGATTTAGCGATGTTGAATGGAAAAAGATGTGAAAAAAAGACCACCTGGGATCCTTCTTTCTATTATTATTAGTATGAGACTTAGTTTGAAATAATTGAGCCCTATCCAATTGGCGGACTCTGGAGAGTTCAACATGCAGATGAGAACTAACATAGCCCTTCTCTAAGAACTTCTCCTTAACAGTATCGACCTTTACATAGAAATCTTGGACATTCATACAATTCCGCCGTATCCTCAAGAACTGGCTGTGAGAAACTGAACGCGGCCAGTTCCGATGATGGCAACTATCAGTCAGTGTCATGGATCTGCAGTAATGGTTCATATCCTTTTTATCTGCTTACCTCTATGCTCTGTGTTTCAGCTTAGGGACCGAGCTCTCACACCTGGATGTTTAAGTAATCTCCTTTCAGCATGGCTCCACCCCAGCCTCCCAACAGGAGAGACTGCTTAACACAGTGTAGTGCCAGCCAGCCTCGCCCAAGCAATAGTGTGTCTAGGGCCCCCGTGTGTGTGTGTTCCCTGCCGTGTGCTCTAGTTTGTTTCCGTGTACTGATCTTGACCTGTTCTGTTGACTATTCCTGCCTGCCTGATAACCCGAACTGTAACGTGTTCTGACTATCCGTCTGCTTGTTGCCCTGACCCTTGGCATGCCTTCCTGACATACCCTTAGCCCTGCCTACTGCTTCCTCTCTATCCACCCGAAGACAGCCATGAGTGTGAGCTGGGAGACCCTGGGGGCCACGACCTGGAGTCAGCTGCAGCGAAGTCCATCCTCGCCATCAGAGGCTCTGGTGAACACCTGCTGGCTGTTAGATTCCGCGCCCTGGGGAATCTTATGCTCTAGCTCCCTGTGCTATCCTTGTCAGTGCTCCAGTGGACCCGCTTTCCTGAACCATCCTGAGCTCCACCTTAGCGGTGCACTCATAACACCAACGGAGTGCATCTGTCACCTGGTCAGGTGACTTGACAGTCATAATGTATGAATTCCTATCAGTTGGTTTAACCACTTCCCAACCGCCCTATAGACAAAAGACGTCCACAGGGCGGTTGTGTTATTCTGGGAGGACGTCTATGGACGTCCTCCCATGAATGCGCTTCCCGCGCGCCCCCTGGGGCGCGCACACGGGAACATCCATGACCGTCGGGTCCAAGGGACCCGGGGCATCACGGATCGTGGTGAATGGCCACTGTGAGCGGCCTTTTACCACGTGATTGCGCTCACATGTAAACAAGCCAGCGGAAGTGTCGGCTCTTCTCTCTCCTCTCCGCACTGATTGGTGCAGTGTGAGAGGAGAGAGGGGGAGAGAGGACGTGCTGCAGTGCTGTGGGCGATGTGTAATGTCCACAGCGCTGCTTAGTGACAGCAACCCCACCATCCATCTACCACCCACCCAGCCACCCTCACCCCATCCAAGCTCACCCAGCCACCCTCACCCCATCCTAGCTCACCCAGCCACCCTCACCCCATCCAAGCTCACCCACCCATTCTCACCCCATCCATGCTCAGCCACCCATCCATCCATGCTCAGCCATCCATCCTCACCCATCCATGCTCACCCATCCAGCCATCCTCACCCAGCCATGCTCACCCATAGCTTGTAGACTCTATAACCTTCACAAAGACCAAATAATGTACACTAATTCGTTTTTTTTTACCAAAGATATGTAGCAGTATAAATTTTGGCCAAAATGTATGAAGAAAAATTACTAATTTGCAAAATTTTATAACAGAAACGAAGAAAAATGCATTTTTTTTACAAAATTTTCGGTCTTTTTTTTAATTATAGCGCAAAAAATAAAAAAAACAGCGGTGATTAAATACCACCAAAAGAAAGCTCTATTTGTGTGAAAAAAAGGATGTAAATTTCATAGGTACAGTACAGTACATGGGTACAGTTTTGCATGACTGAGTAATTGTCATTCAAAGTGTGATAGCGCTGAAAGCTGAAAATTGGTCTGATTAGGAAGGAGGTTTAAGTGCCGAGTGGTCAAGTGGTTAAAGTATGTACTTATACTTATGTATTTATTTTCTTAAATTTTGCTAATTAGTTCCAAAAAATGGATATCAGAGGGACTAGCTTCAAATGAGAGTATAATCCCTCTACTATTATTATTGAGGTCGGCCATGTAGGTAATCAGTGATTCTTTACTACTCTTCCATAGGAGGAGGATGGCTTCTATATATCGTGCCCAGAAGACCAATTCGAGTCTCCGAATAAATGAATGGATAAATGAAAACCATTCATATTGCAATCAGCAACTCTAAGAAATAGTGACAATGTGTAAAAAGAAGTCCTTTAACATGATCCTGTATGTATACATTGTTGCTAATTGCAAAAACAAACTCTACCTGATGCCTCTCTTATTATTTAATTCAGAACTAAAATATCTACATCTACTTTAAAATCATTTTCTTTTGGATAGAATGGGGAAGGGTTAAGAATTTTAGAAACTCGTGTATGAATTGCCAGTAATCTTTACTTCATAAGACACTACCCAACCCTCCCAAAACCCACTGCTCTGTTAAGTGTGGGGTCTGAAGAAAACGTACTGTACTTCTTAAAAATGAGGAGCATTTGCCTCAATCCAGCGTATTTTCACCACTCGCCTTATTGGAGGAGAGAACTACTCATAGTAGTAAATGGCTTGTTTGTGGCCAGTCAAAGCTAATGCCAATTTAATTCTGATGGTATGTATGAAACTATGTCTCATGAACTCCTAATTTCCACTTTTCTCAAATTGGACTCATGCACCTACCTCCAGCATCTATATCATAATTTGCTATAGACCAAGCAATTGTGCATGTAATAGCTGTGCATTTAGCTGTCCCATTGAAGGAATGACTTGGGGCATTATTATCCTTCTATCCCTCAGACATTTGGTCATGGACCATATGCTGTATAAATGTATATGTAAACAGGGAAATATGAGAACATTATTGTGTTAAAGAAGTTTTCAGCTTAGCTGTGTTTTCACACATCACATGGCCTTGTTATGAAGTGGAAAAGTGTTATTTGCCTTGTAGTTATCGCTGTAGAGAGGAGAAAACATGTGAGTATGTTTTATTAATAGCATTGTTGCTTTGTACACATCAGCTTCAAATGCTGACATTGCTTGATATCTTACAGGCAGTATTTTAGCTCCTATTGGTGTGGGAAAGGGAGCAGATGTCACCCAGGGGGCTGTGGACATGGACGAGGAATGCAAAGTCAATGCTTCTCATTGCTGAACTGAGAATTATGTATGTATTGCACTAGTTTAATGCCGTATGGTTTCCTTATAACCCCCTTCTCTAATCTCAGTACAAGTCTATGGGTCACCTTAGACCAATAGGAATCTTTGACCACTATACATCTAATTCGTATGGGTGTTTAGCCATGCACTGTGTTTATCCAGCTGTGATTACCGCAGGTTATAGTGCAGCTGCTGACAGCCTGTCATTTCACTGTACGGGCTTTCAGTCCTAGCCACATGAATTAGTATATTTTTGCTGTTGGGATTTGCATTGCGGCTAAATGTAGCTTTAATCCGGCCATAGATGGATTGAAATTCGTCCAGGACCAGCCAAGATTTGATCTATGTATGGGCAAGCTAATTGTACCCAAGTTGATCCATCGGTTGACTTGGGTACAACAAGCCTGTCAGGTTTTTTACATGTGATTACTGCCAGCGGATATAGCCACTAGCAGTAATCATTCTTTTCTGCTGACGGGGAAGGCTTTCTGTACCTAATATCGCTGTAGAAGGCATTCCCCCATCAACACGGACTGTGTTGAAGGCGGAATCCAGCAATTTTTCCATGGTGGAAAAAAATAAAATGGAATCAACTATAAGCTAAGCTGCTTTAACTGGCTTTTCCTGTAAATTATTTTATCTCATTAGATCTAAAAATCTGTCTATGAACTACCTTCATTAAAATCTGGCACAGCACATTTATTGTCACAGCTTTGTTGTGAGACCACTTTACAATTTATACCTGCATACTTATTTATCTTGTAAAATACAGATGTGCAGTAGAATCAGGGCCGGATTAACATAGGGGATATTGGAGCTGTAGCTCTAGGCCCCTACCTCAAGATAGGGCATGCCAGTAAGTCATTAATGCTGTTTAGCTCTGCTCTGTGTGTACACGATTGTTATGTAAATCGCAGACGGCAGGCACTATTGTTATTTAAATCGCGGGCAGCATCTGAGTTTCACACAGTGTACTGTAGCACAACATAGAGGCTGGCTCTATTTCTCCTTACGTTCACTGACAGACGCAGCTTCTTCATTAACTTCATGGGGTTTTATGTTCGTCCAACTAGGAGTTAACTAGGCAGGGAAAAGATCAGCTGGCCCCGAAGAACTATCGTCTAGTAGAACTAACGTCATTTTTTTATTTCATTTTTATTTTTTTTTTCTTTTACCAGTAGAGTCCTGGCGTCAAGGGATACCCCTTCGGTCCAGTTGAGGAACGCTTGATCCGTAACTTTGACCTCTCGATACGACACTCCCCTAAAATACATCCTTCTCTCCTGCCGGGGGTTCCCTCCCCGGTCGACTAGAAAAGGGACGGATCAATTGAGGATCAACCTGCTTGTATTTTGGGGTACTTCAATTACTTCTTCGACGCAGACAGTCACTTGCATTCCTCTTTATCTCGGTCGGAGATACAACACGATGTCATGTGACACACTTTGAGTCTACGACGGGCGCTAAATTT
>BLSH010260131.1:257917-274436 GCA_018402905.1 Glandirana rugosa
AAGAGATACACTGTGGGACTATTGTCCTGTTCTTCATATACTTTTAGATGGAAAACCCTTTTTTCCGGCGTTATTTTTACCGTATCTCCAGGATTGAAAACGGAACAAATAAATTTTTTTCCTATATGAGATATCGTCACCAGAGGTTTGACATCGGACCCCGACCTACACCGGGAAACAAACGGAAATTAAATGGGAATGTTATTAACCCGTAATAAGAACGGTGACTGTGGTTGTTAATCCGTATTAAAGATGGTTACAGTGGTTACTACCCCGTGGTAACGAAGGTTATTGTGGTTACTACCCCGTAATAAGGAGGGTGACTGTGGTTGTTACCCCGTGATAGGGAAAGTCCCTGTGGTTACTACCCCGTGATAAGGAAGGGGACTGTGGTTACTACCCCGTGATAAGGAAGGGTAAACAAGGCAAAAGTTAGGACCTCTATGCCATTTTTATTGCGGCCTTTTTTCCCAAAAGGTAGATTTTCATATACTTCTTGTCCTGTTATCAGGGTGTCACATAGAGAAATGATGTGATGAGAAATATCTCCAATGGCATCACAGACTGAAAAGGAAGCACTTGTTAACTAGAATTGGCAATGTCTGGGACCCTCCCCAAAAGAGTCACAGATAGCAATAAATATTTGAGTGAAGTTCATACCACTCAATCAAAAACTAGAATAGATTAATGAAAAACTGAATAGATCAGTGTGTTACACAATTTTTTTACATATGCCTGTGTTCAGGATAGAATTTGCATGTTGCCATAATGAGCTGTGTGCCAGAAGTCTATCTCTCTAATACCAGTGCAATGCAATAAAGCCTAAGTTTAGGTTATTGACAAAAAAAAATATCAGAACAAGGGACAATACGTGATAAATGAAAGATTAGCCTCCTCCATTCATAGAGTGATTTTCATTCATGGAAGCTATAGTACAGCTTCTATGAATAGAGGAGTTTAGGAGGGGGTGGAAAGAGTGGGTGTGGTCAGCACTCCTGACAGGTCCTAGCGCTTGTATTAACCCATGCACCATCGGAAGTTTACAGCTGCGGGGATATGAGGGAGGGGATGGGGCAGAACTGTAAAGCTTGACATGTAAGATGATCATCACCTCTTCTGGCTTATTTTAGACAACTAGCTTGTGTATAACTCATTATGCAGACACACCTGGCCAACAGATATTTGGAGGAAATATTGACCACACCATTAGAAAAACAAAGCTATTTTCTACTGTTTCTCCCAAATAAAGCTATAGGTATGCTCAGGCAAACTAAACAATTGTATATATGACAGCCAGCTTCTAGACAAACATCCAAACGGTTGGAATATCCCTGTCTGTCCTGTCCTGTCTGACCACACTCTTAGAAAAAAAGCCAGCTTTACAACCTGAGTCTCTTTTGGAGACCAAATATATATACCTGGCTTGATATTAACCAATCTCCCAAAGCCTTTGGCCACTGTGTATGGGAATCTTTAACTCAATAATAAATACATTATATCTGAAAAATACTGATCAGCCAGTTGACATTTTTGGGTAATGCACTGGCACTTACCTGCTGTCTATAGTGTTAATTTGTGAACTGATCTATTTACTTTATTTTTCTGTCTTATAATGATTTCTTTTACAATACATCAAATAACCAGATTTTGGAACTCCATTCATTCTCTGCCTCATTCAGTTGACACACTATGTAAGTACTTTTGCTCTTTAAACTCTGACCTCTGTCGACATCAAAGAAAGCAATGCACTGTATCAAATATCTCTTGACACATTATCCCGTTAATCCCTTTTTCCAAATGACAGCCTATCCTATATCCTATATGCATAGTTTTATGGGTGGAGTAAATGGAATTCTACTCTGAATATGGTTGGTGTGTTGTTACAGCATTTAGTTTACATACTTTAATTACTTTTTGCCCTAATTTTCAAGTATGCTGATTTTTTTTTTAAGCTGCAAGTTCCTTCTTTTTAAATAGAGTAGTATCATATCTTACAGCTGATTACTATGCGTTAATAGCCATTAAAAACAATGTGATTTCAAAATTCTTTGCTCTAACATTTACGTTTTTGGACCTTCTAAATGCAGGCTTAGCAATATGGATATAATCTAGACAAAATATGGACAAGAAATTTTGCAAATGCATAATATGCAAAGAGCTATATTGAGTTGTAAGGTGTAGGAGCCACCTAAAATTCTATTTCATTTACTTGTGGTGAACCAGATATAATCAGATTTCTGGTTTGCAGTTATAGGTGTCTGTATAAATAATGCTGGAAATGTAGAGGAGACAACAAAACATTTATAATTTATTAGCAATAGTTGACCTCTGGTTGAACACTCCACAATGATGAATGTAAAATCTAGTAAACTGTGTTGAAATGTATGCAATGTGATCATATACATTTTGAGATTGAGTTATGCCATGTGCCTTTATTTATTGGGGCTTGTAATGTGAGATCTGTGGTATTTATGAATACACATGAAGAATTATAAAGTTAATATTTGTTTTGATAACTGAATTGCTAACCCTATAGTTATTATACTAATCAAAAAAATCCTAAATTACAGTGGAAGAACATTTGATTTTAAAACCGTTTTCTTTTTCAACAGATTTCTAAGAGTAAGTCTATGGCAACATAATGAGTGATAATTCTTTTTTCCTCTTCTAAGGTGTGACATCTCTATTAATGCAGGTTGTGTCATGCCAGAAAGTTGCTTCCTTCTTGAACGTTTTGATTTAATAGCATTTAAAACTGTGGGTGGTCTCTATTCCTTCCACCTTTTAGCTTTAAAGCAGAACTAAACCCTTCTATCCCTTTCAGCCAAGGAACTGCCAACTTATCCTCTGCTTGATCTGTAACTGTCATGGTGCTGCACATGTGATCATTTATGACAGCCAGCCATTTGATATAACCTGGGGAAAGCATAGGGTTACTGCTTAGGCTCCTGTACTCAGAGAGCAGAAAAGAAGGTCCCAATCACTGTACACAAAAAACAAACCTGACGTGCATACAAGTGATAGCAGCCTCAGTCTAGCTCTGTCCAGACCTCCCCTCCGACACGTTTTGCCCCATCCACGGGGCTTAGTCATGAAGTTAAGTGATTGTCATATGTAAAACCTGGCAGGCTGGTTGTACCCAAATTGATCGATCAATCAACTTGATACATTCAGCCTGCCCATACATGGTTTGAATCGTGGCTGGTTCCTGCTGAACCGGCTGAGATTCAAACAATCTATGGCTGGCCTTATTTAACATACCTGTATGCTACAATAAAGACTTTATATTTGGATTACTGGAGTTGCCTGCTACATTTCTTCTGAGCCGGCCTTATTTACATTTTAATCTGGCCATAGATGAGTAGAATTTCTAACAAATTCTTATGAAAAGAATGTTCTAAAAAAGTTTGTTTTTCTAATTATTATGGGCCAAATTTATTTTCAACCGCAGTGACAAGAAAATTCAAAGTAGCATGCTGAAAATTTTTTCTTGAACAAACAAATTTCGAACAGTGTATGTGGTTTTTCAATCAAATTGTAAAAGCATACAAAATCGTTCAAACAACATTTGAATGTTCTGAGAATATTTTTACAAATGTTTCCTAAGAATTTACCTTTGAAATGCTGTTCCACCTTTTCGATGAAAGTTTACCAGTCAGGTTTGACAACAAAAAAACTAAATAACTTTCATTGAGAAATTATTTTAAAAGGATAGAATAACACTGGTTTTCAAATGTGACATTTATGTTAAAACAAGCAGCAACCAATCTGTTTTTCTGATTTAAAGAACTGAGGAAAGAATATATTGCTGAGGGACCAGCTGTCTTTTTGTTCTAGTTTTTTCTGCATGTTAAAAAAGAGAAGCAAATGCCTGGCTGGATTGTATGAGTAGCAGCCCATTTGGTCCAGTTGTTATAGCTCTGTCCCTATAGCCTTGGCTACTGTATATGCACTTAGCCGGTTGGCTCTTGGGATATCTGTGACTTCAGGTGGAACACAGTTGAAACAAATACAGTATATAGTTTTGTGTTACACTAAATGAGAGTTGCAAGGGCTGGCTGTTTCTCACTATTGATTTATTTTACCCATCAAATGTAAACTGAATGCTGTATCATTATCTAGACACAGTGGTATAAATCACCCTGCATTTCAACACCTGCACTGAAATGCTTATATCTGGAGCCACGTTTTCCAGGCACACATAATAAATCATTTCTGGCCATTTAATAATACCTTGCGTGGGAAAAATACTAAATATTATTTTGTATGGAGACAAATGTATGTTTTAGGTCTCCAAATGCTTGTAATGCTGGTATCCCAATATAGTGTATAGCTTTTCCACCTGTGTCTGTGGCTGAAAACTGAAAATAAAAATAAAAGTACAGAGTGGGGTCAATTCACTAAAGCAAACACATTTGGTATTATGTAGCGATCTATGGGGTATATATGTATGGGGTATATAAACTTTAAACAAATTTTAACATCTACACATTTATACCATTGATCAGTGAAAAGCCTTCAGTGCAAAATAAAAAATATTATGATGAACTGAATTCACAAGCAAAAACGTAAATGTGAAGAAAAAATTATACACAAATAAAAGTCCAATTAATAGTCCATATATTATTGTCTATAATAAGTCCACCAATTCCTGTAGAGAACATTTGGTATTATATCATTTCTGTGTGTTATTTGCTATTTCCTATGATTAATAATGATTGTTTTCAGTTCATTAAATGATTCCTTTCATGGGTTTTCCACATGAATAGCATGTAAATGATTTTAGAGGTAGTTTGCAAAATTAAATTCTTTTTATTTACTAGCATTTACTGACTTATTCCTTTAAGTAGACCTGTAACCTATTTAAACTTTTATTATTTTCAGTCTGAGTTTTTTTTTAAGTTTTATACACACACAAAGATGGAGTGCAAGGTATACGGGTACAAAATATTTATACAGAATACATTGAGACTGGTCACTTATGAATATTGGAGGTTTAGATAAATTACACAGAACAGGCTGGTACTTTGTTTTGTTTTTTTTAATAGGGGATTTGAACTTGGATGGGGCAGGGATAATTATGGGATGCCCAAGAATTGAACAGTCCTGTACATGGGACCATTATATACACCTCTGTATATACAGCACAACACCTGCTGCACACTATATACAACTTCGTATATACACTTCTCCTTCTTCACTCCAGCACTGACTCTGGCTGCGCGTTCCTCTCCTTGTTCCTCACTCCTGCACAATACTTGCTCAGCACAGGTGAGACACGAAAGGATATTTATTAGGCCTCCATACGTCTTCTTGGGCCTAGCTAGCACATGGTGAGACCTGCTGTAGTTGAAGCAGGGTCTCCATAGTGTAGCAAAGTACTGTGTTGATGGACTACTACTCCCAGCCCATCTTTTCCAGGCCCTGCCAGCTCCCCCAGCAACAACGGCCTTCTCCACTACCACAGCAACATATGAATCCCAAACTGGCTTTTGCATGCTTCCCAGACTGTCTCTTTCCCCAATTCACTCTGGAATGCCTCTAACAGTATCCCAGGTTATGCAGCTCACTGACTCCTGACACTTGTAGTTGCACACTGAAGATCTCCCCCGAATAGTGCTCTCTCCTGCTGTCCTTTCTGCTCTGCCTTGTACCTGCCTCCACGATATCTCTCCTCCTGGCTGCACCCGAGCACTCCAGGCCCGGGGTCACCCCCCCAGACTGGGAGCTTCCCCTAGGCTGTGACAGGCCACACTACCACATCTCCAGACTTCCATCTGAACTTCCCCTATCAGATTGGGCAAACCTCCCCTCCCACCTCTCTTTCCAGAACACACCAGAAGCCTCTGGAAAGAAGTGGGAGTTTCTGATGACACCATCTGTGAATAACCCAGTCCTACCTGAGCCACTCCCAGCCCAGAATCAAGTCAGAGCTCTGTATATCCATTCAGACATGGAGTCCGGCCCAGCCCCCTCTCTCCCCTCATTGGCTGACTGATTTTGATTGACAGCCGTGGGAGCTAAAGGAGTGTCTGGGACAGCTAAGACACTCATGGACATCACTGTAGAGAGAAGGGGCTCTGGTAAGTGATTAGGGGGTGCTGGGGAGGCTGGTACGCACAGAAGGTTTTTTATCTTCATGCATGGAATGCATGAAGATAAAAAACCTTCTGCCTTTACAACTCCTTTAAGCCTGATACACACGTAAAGTTTTTTTTCGTAACCACTTCCATACCGCTGAATGTCATATGATGTCCTCGGGTTTCAGTGGTGATATCTGAATGATGTCTGCAGCTGCAGGCATCATTCATTTTTTTTTTTTTTTAATCTCAGGCTTTCCAGCCTGGAAGAGAGATGTGGGGTTATAGACCCCACATCTCTCCATAAAGAGGACCTGTCACACACTTTTCCTGTTACAAAGGATGTTTACATTCCTTGTAATAGGAATAAAAGTGATAAAAAAAACATTTTTAAAGGGAAAGTGTAAAAATAAAAAAATGTAACATAAAATAATAATTAAAAAAAAATTAAAGTGCTCCTGTCCCCGCGTGCTTCCACGCAGAAGTGAACGCATACGTAGGTCGCGCTCGCATATGTAATCAACGTTTAAACCACGCATGTGAGGTATCACCGCAAATGTTAGAGTGAGAGCAATAATTCTAGCCCAAGACCTCCTCGAATTCTAAACATGTAACCTGTAAAAATGTTTAAAGCGTTGCTTAGGCAGATTTTTAAGTACTGCAGCTTGGCGTCATACCACGAGTGTGCACAATTTTAAAGCATTGCGTGTGAGGTATCTATTTTTTTTTTTATTCATGAAAGTTTTTTTTCCTCCAAGAAAAAAAAACTCGCGTTTGAAAAATTGCTGCGCAAATACAATGTGACATGAATAGTTGCAATGACCACCATATATGTATATATATAAAATGTTTGGGGTTCCGAGTAATTTTCTAGCAAATAAATGATGATTTTTACATGTAGGAGAGGAGTGCTGGAATTTGCGCGGTATGGAAGTGGTTAAACCAACAGGCTGAATGACGAAAAAACCGACAGATCGCTGTAATAACACATGCAATGTTAGTGTGGTCATTTCCCCCGCTGTGCTTTTGTGTTCTGACAGGGAAACTGCCCTCCCTCAGAATACACTGATCAGAGCTTGCAGCCATTGGCTGCCTGTATCCTGGGCTGATTGCTCGCATGTGATGCATGTGCAAGAGGAGAAATTGCTGAAATGAATCAGTGTGGATGGGGGAATCTAACTATTTTCTTTCCCTCAATCTGTCAATCTGTGGTTGAAGGAAAGAAAATTGCATAATGTATGACCAGCCTTAGAATACTATTCTAGGGTGAGAATGGTATTCTTTTTTTATTTAAGTTAGACTTGAGTGACTGATTGTAGCTGATTCTAATTTGTTCCATGACTGTAAGGCCCCATTCACACCTGAGCATTTTGTAGCTTGAAGCCTGAAGCTACAAAACGCTTGAGGTGAAAAAATCAATGATTCTCTGTGGAGTCTGTTCACATCTCCACTCAAAAACGCCTAAAGCTCAAAAAAGTTCTGGAGGTATTTTTGTAGCTTGATTTGGGTGTTTTTCTACTTTTTACATTGGTGACCTTTTGACCTGTACAAATAGCAGCACAAATCATGGTAAAAACGCATGTATTTCTGCCGGAAAATGCTACTCCCAGGTCTGATTGCAGCCTAAGTGCCGGTTCACACTGGAGCGACCCGTCAGGCGTCTTGTCAGCCTGACAATTCGCACTCCATTCAGTACAATGGAACTGTTCTAATTCGGAGCGACTCAAGGTTCCTGTACTACTTGGGGACAACTTCGGAGTGGCTTGCATTGACTTCTATTATAGAAGTTGTTTGCAAGCCGCGCTGCAGTAGAGTTGTGCAGGGCGGCTTCAGAGTTGGGCAACTTTTAAGCCACTGCTGTGTGCACTAATGCTCCTAAATATAACTTAGCATAGTTACAAATGTATCTAAAATCTAACCTATGCCTCAGTCAGTAACAGAAATCATCAGCTAACAGTGGTGTTAAGGGCGAAGAACTGTGCTGATGATGCAGCTTGAGGCACAGTAGATTATTCTATTGCCAGCCCTTGAGATCTATTGCAGGTGTCTTGACAGTTGGTATTATTCTTGATTTATTGTTCTGTACAAAGGAAATAATCCTCATCTGCCTTTGGATAGAACAACTGTATTTTCTGAGGCTTATAACCTAAGGTACTATAATTTAAAAGTAATTAAACATTATGATATACAGAAGGTGAAGTGAAGATGTGTGATAGCCGTTGCCGTTCACAGCTATCACAGTAGTACACAATGCCACATGAATGGATGCCATTCACAAAGTAAAAATAATTGCTTATACAGTGATCATCATTGCAATAAGGAGTCATAGTGTAAAAAAAAAATCCTGATCACCTCCCCAGAGCAGTATAGCGTCAGTGTCAGTATGTTAAAAAAAAACTTGTTTTTTTTCAGGAGTATTATTGTAAGCGCATTGACATTCCAAGCCATATATATGTACATAAATAGAAATATACTCAGCACTGCTATAATGACAGTCCGGGGTGACTGGACAAGTTGTATGGTCATCTTAGGGCAGCACCTTGCCAGAAGTAGAACAGGCTTCTAAGTGAACAAAAAAGACAAGCAGGTGCGCCTCTAAGTGTGAACCATAAAAGCAGTCTTTTATTAAAACAAACAAGTGGTACTCACAAACAGTGATGTAGTAGGAGCATGGCAGCATCAGCTACTGCTGGCTATGTCCCGACATCTCTGGCTTGTCCAGGGGAGAAGGAAGGCTGTGGCAGGCTCCAGGCTGTATCAGGTGTATGTCAGTGGCTTCTGGCACTTCCTGGGCTTCAGTCTGGAGTAGTGTGATGTCACTTCCGGTTCCGGCTGGTCAGCACGATGACGCACTTCCGGCGACGCGTTCTCGAGGCCTACGCCCCTTCTTCAGGCCATTTTCAGTGAACGGCCTGAAGAAGGGGCGTAGGCCTCGAACGCATCGCAGGAAGTGCATCATCGTGCAGACCAACCGGAAGTGACGTTGCACTACTCCAGACTGAAGCCCAGGAAGTGCCAGAAGCCACTGACATACACCTTATACAACCACTTTAAATAGGACCGAAAGAAAGCTCTGTCTAAAAAAAGAAAAATAAAACTTTCATTTAAGTACAGCTTTGTAAGGCTGAGATTTTGTCACTGAGAGTGTGACAGCGCTGAAATCCAGAAAATTGGCCTGGGCAGGAAGGGGTTGAAAGTGTCCGGAATTGAAGTGCTTAAAACCAGTTTTGGAGTCAGGCAGGAATTCATGCTTATGTGAAAAGGTGAGAAGGGACCATACAAGCATTTTGCACAGTTAAAGTATCACTGGCATAGTTATATTTTAGGGCTCCTCAGATACTCATCTAATGTGCTACGGCATGATTTATGATTGTGGTCACCAGAAGATGAGTAAATGCATTGACACAAACCTGCTCATGTCTTGGGAACCTCTAATATACATTATTGCAGCCTAATTTATAGTTTAGCACAAGTGGACTATTGAATTGAAAGCATATTTTTTTTTTTTAAATTTTTTATAACTGACTAGATTTTAGCTGCATACTTATTCTGCAATAATTTTACATTAATAATTTTCGTGATGATCATATCCATATGTAACTGAAATCAATTACCTTTACCAAATGTATATTAATTATAGGAATGTAATGTATATTATTTAGATGTAAAGTTTGAATTGCAGCTTAATGATCAGTGCCAGTAAAGGAAGATTCAATTGTAGTGGACATGTTTTAGGCTGGGTTCACACCTATGCGAATTGGATGCGACTTACACCGAATCCAATTCGCATGGCACTTGAAAGAACATTGCTTTCTATTGTGCCTGTTCACATATGTTCGGTACAGCTGGGGTGCGGATTCAGTGCGAATTGAAAAAGAGTCCTGAACTGATACTGATGTAAACCTGACCTGATCCTGATCAAAAACTGACCTGAAAACGCTGAACAACTACTTTGTCAATTAGCTGTGAAAACTGACCTTTAACGCAATGGTGTGAATCCAGCCTTAAAGTGGTTGTCAACTCGTGACAACCACTTTCACCTACAGGTAAACCTATGATAAGGCTTACCTGTAGGTGCCCTGCATATCTCCCCAACCTATACGGTTCAGGAGATGTGCAGGGTAGTAAATGTGCCAACGTAATTTCGACACATGTGCAGTGAAGAAACGGAGTGACGTCACGTGACTTCGGCCAGTCACAGAGCCGGAGTCTTGACCCCGGAAGGAAGAGGGGCTGAAGATGGACTCCACCAGCACAGGGGACAGCGCTGGACGTCGCAGGCTTCGTTTGCAGGTAAGTGGCACATAATGGGCTGCTATGCGATGCATAGTAGTCCATTATGCTTCTAGTTTACAAGGGAATGTAGAGGAAGTAAACCCCATCTGGGTTTACTTCCTCTTTAAAGTGGTTGTAAACCTCGGAAAATTAAAAATTAACAAAGCATATCCTTCTATAGTGTGTACTTGCCTCAATCCCCAGCAACCAGTATGATTTTTTAGCTTTTTTTCCTACCTCTGCTATCACTACTACGGTCACGGCTACTTTGGTCTGGTAACGTGAGCTAGCTCCCTTGTGTCATCCAGCACGGCTGCAGGGGGCAAGGAGGGTGCACCAGCAACAGTTGGAAAATTGAAACCTATGGGTGGTGACACCACTTGAAACTTTACTAGCTGTTGTTTGAGTGCTTTCCCCTCTCCCATGCAGAAGCTTTGGCTGACACATGGGAGATCACGTGTCCGGAGTGGAGCGGCCTGAAAAGAGGTAAATACATACATTTTTCTAACACAGGTTGGTTAGCATTGGTGTTGGGAGGAGGAGGGGACAGTTTTACGGCTAGATAGGGCTATGCCTGGAATTCCGCTTTACCTATGAGCCCTTACTACCATATACAATTTAGTAAGTTTTAGAAAAAAAACTTTTCTAGTTACTAAATTTAGGCCTTATGTACACAGGACATTTTGCTAACTCTCCTAGTCTCCTTTCCTCCTGACAGCAGCGCATTTAGGCATGTCAATCGCTTGGCTGTTAATTTATTTAATTGGCTAGAGAAATAATTTATTCTGTCCATTGAAATGAATTAACGCTTAAGTGCTAAATGCACCTAGAGTTTACATGCGTTACAAGCATAATTTTTTTCTGCCACAACTCTGCTGCTCCTGGATGCACTGGCTGCACATCTTTTTCTGCTTCTAAACACCCCTTCCTTTAGACCCCTTTCACACTGGGGCGTTTTTCAGGCGCTTTAACTCTAAAAATAGGGCCTGTAAAGCGCCTGCAGATGAGATTGGTGATGTAGCTGGGGGCGATGTTGTGGATAGCCTTGCATGTTGTGGTTAGTATTTTGAATTTTATATGGTGGGGTAGGGGAAGCCAGTGGAGAGATTGGCAGAGAGGGGCAGCAGTCACGGATCAATTAGTAAGGTGTATAAGTCTGGCAGCAGCATTCATGATAGACTGAAAGGGGGATAGCCTGTGTAAAGGTAGGCCAGTGAGGAGAGAGTTGCAGTTGTTAATGTGGGAAATAACCAAGGAGTGAAAGTTGTTTTGTGGTGTCGTTAGTTAGGAAGGTGCGAATTCTGGAGATGTTGCGGAGGTTAAGGCAGCAAGATTTTTTTTAACAGAAAAGTTTTTATTTTCCATTTGCAGGATGTACAGATATTTCAGTTACAGATTGTGTATAATAGCATATATAGTTAAAAGGAATTCATCATATAGTGTGTCCAAAAAGAGCGCACAGGTGGGAGTCTATTAAATTAACTAAGCCCTGTCGAAGTTCGTACCTGAACAAAACATGTAGGCTTATCTACAGGCAACTGCCCCCCAGCCTACCCGTCCCATCACCATTGCATGGCCAGCGGCAGGGGTCCCCGTCATTCGGATATGCTCCCTGAACTGGGAATGGACCTGTATGGACTTGCACTCTTTGGGACCATCCATGGATCAGATGAGTAGAGCTGACCACCCCTTTACCTCACACACACCGATCAGCTGTTACCTAATCATCTGGACGTCTGATCGGGTCTAGGAGTAGTCAGCCAACACAGATCCAGTACATACAACTGTATACGTTGCTGAGTATTGGAGCGAGGTCTGGAGCTGGAGTGGGAGCTGGTAGAGCCGGCCCATAGTCAGCCTGAGAGCATTGGTCGGCAAATTGGGACATTGATATGAACACCGGCCATTCCTGCTATCCATCTGTGCGGGTAGAGACTGCCTGATCCTCAAGTAGCGGTCTCCCAGCTCAAAGTCCAGCCTCAGATCTGTTTCATCGGGACACAGTCCAGCCGTCCACACAGGTAGAGACTATAAGACCGGGATCAGAAGCGGTCTCCCCGTGTATAGACTTACCACATACCTGTTTGTCAGCCGGGTCCTGTTACCACCCGCTATATGCAGATCAGGATATCTAATCATGCAGGTTGAGACTGTCTCATCTGCGAGTGACGGTCTCCCTGCTACAACCTGCAGTGGTTTGGCTACTCAAGCAACGTTCCCACACAGGTCGAGACTGCCAGAACAGGATCGTTAGGAGTCTCCTTGTGTATGTACTCAAGTAACAGCATACAGCCCTGACCTCACACAGGCTAGAGTATTTGGGTGTATTGAACTTTTGTGGGCTAACATGAGGGACTCTCGCTGGCTATGCTGGATTTACATTGTGTGGTGGCATTTGACTTTGGGTTTTCCATCAGGGGGGGCAGTGAGGGATTCCCAGCTTTCTGGGACTCATCCCCCTGTCCATCCCCCCTGCCATTGTGTCCATCAAGGGGGGGCAAGAGGTTGGTCAGCCAGGTGGGCAGGTGATAGGGTTGGTGTGGGCCTGTATGGGTTGGGGGGTATGTGTGTGGAGGGGTTTGGTGGGTGGCTTAATTGGGATCGATGTTCCGGGTCATGTCATGCTAATTCTTTTGCTTTTATAAGTGTAGTTATGCGACGTTATGTCACAGTATGTGACGAACGCGGGTATCAGATCGCTGCCCTCCTCACCGATCGGCGACCGAGGACCACCCTGATCCAATACCGCACTTGTCACGAACGTAACAATGCCACTCTCAGCAGCTTTCAGCACAAAGATTTCCCAGTTTGCGGGACCACCGTCTAAGTGTCAGCCACATGAGAGCGATTGTTACTGGGCTAATTCAAACAATTAACCCTTTCTCTGCCACCACTTCTGGATTTTCCGGCCAGAAGACCGTATATTAGCAATACCAGTATTTTAGAGCAACGCCTGTGCATACACTGTCACCTGCAGACAGATATATACAGGTGCGTTATTCTAAAGACAGTAGCGCTCTTCGAAGGAACAGATTCGTAATAGTTGCGTTAAGAGCTTTAGAGACAAAATTAACACTTTCCAAAATAAGGTTTAATAGTGAAAAGGTCAAGTTTTAGGTGCAGTAAAATATTTACAGAAAAATAAAAGTACAAAGTGAGACAAATTTACAGCGAAAGAGAACAGATTGAAAAATACCTTGCCTTTGAAATGTCTTTGCTTAATCAGTGTTTTGAAGATGATTTCCTGGTTCTCTGATATCTGATGGTAAGGTGAGAACTATATAAATCCTGTATAATAATAATAATAATAATAATAATAATGTAGTTGACTTTCATGGTTGGTGCAGCCTTGGTTTTTTTGTTTTTTAATTTGTGATCATATAGTGTTACCGTACTTGTTACAGGTATTCCTCTAGTCATGACAACCAATACATATGCGTGGATTCCTATACCCACCCCCAGAGCCGTGAGATATGATTAGAGCTCTGTAGAAGGCAGCAAGATTTAGCCAGTGATTGGATGTGAGGGCTGAAGGAGAGGTCACAGTCTAGGATTATACCCAGCACCCTGGAATGTGTGGAGGGACCAATGGTTGTGCTGTTGATCTCAATGGTAAAGTCATGGGGAGGGGATCAGGAAGGAGGAAATATTACAAACTCAGTTTTAGAAAGATTGAACTTGAGGAAGTGGTGTAACATCCATACTGCTATGTCGCGCAGTAAGTTTGTGATGCTTGAGGAGATTGAGGTGCTCAGTTGAGGAGTCAAGAGATAGATCTGGGTGTAGTCAGCCTAGAGGTGGTGTTTGAAGCCATGGGAAGTTGTCAACTGTAACTATAAGGTTGGGCCCTGGCCTGCACACCTCTGCACCTAATGCAGGTCATATATGGGTCAAATTCCAAATTCATTTTCTTTTGAAAATTAGAATATCTGTGTTTTGTAATCCGGTGGTGCCACCATTGATTTCAGAATTCAACCAACCAACCAAGCCTTCAATTTCACCTCTTGTTGCTACAGAAAATAAATTCTGTGACCATGAATCTTCCTTTCTTTCTAGGTCAGTGCATTTTTTTTAAATTATATTTCTCACATGATTCTCCCATCATCGATTAGAAATTTGTTCATATTTAAAAAATGTCCAACATGCCCTATCACTCAAATTCAATGACCTCATGAAAATCAGCCGTTGCTGCGGCTCACTAATCGTGCGAAATTTAAATGAAAATTCCTAGTTACGATTTTCAAAAGAAACTTCTTTCAGAATTCGACCCATGTATGGCCGGCTTTACCCTTGGTCAGTTAGGATGTATAAACCAGCTTCATACAAACCTGAATTCCAGCCCAGCCCAGTGTTATATGTCTTGATGTGCTTTAGTGCCATTGATTTTATTTCAATCCGTTAATTGATTTTCTTGTCATCGTACAAAGAAAGTACAAAATGATAACAGGTATGTAAACAATTAACCCACTGTTAATAAGGCACATAAAGAGAGAGAACATTTCAGAGATAAACAAGGTCAAATTGCACATCAATATGACGGCTATTGAGGGATATCCCTGCATGATGCAGCGACATTAGTAATATCAAAGAGACTTATTATACATGCAAATGATATAGAGAATTAACAAACAGGCCGGGTTTCTCATCTGGCTGAGACTGTAAGTGAATCACAGTGTTAATTTTGACGTCAAATTTCGATTTGGTTTTAGTCATAGTCTTTTGACTAAAATGCCATTTTAATTTTAGTTGTATTTTAGTCATCTGAGTTGTTTTAGTGCTAGTCATATATTAGTCTACTAAAATCTCCAGTACATTTTAGTTGACTAAAATCATTTTAGTCGACTAAAATCCAATGGCTTTAGTTAAATTGTAATGCAACTATTTAAGCATTTGTCTAGAATTGACAAACTCATTATATACTCCTGGAGTAAAAAATCAAATAGCATGTTATTATTTATGGTATTACGGTTTGAACATGTACTACAGACACAGACTGAGCCATTGTGATGTATAAACAGTGTTAGTTTTGACATCAAATTTCGATTTAGGTTTAGTCTTTTGACTAAAATGGCGTTTTTGTTTTACTTACATTTTAGGCATCTGAATTGATTTCGTTTTAGACATATTTTAGTCAACTAAAATGGTGTTAATTTTGTTAACAAGAAAATATTTTCGTTGACTAAATTTAAACTGGCCAATCATCATAAAAGACAGGCACTGTGTAATATATTTAAAGGGTTACTCAATTTTTGTGGGAAAAAAATAGCAAATAAAAGAGAAATATTATACCATATACAGTTGCGATACAAGTCATATTGTTACTGAATGTTATTAAAAATTACCTTTTCTTTTTAATCTGCAGTGCTGTGATTTTAAAAATTGTAAAATGCAATGCAATATGGCAGCCTGGACAGATAGTGTACAGAACGCCCCCTGAAAATGTCATTTCCAGCTTATGTGATTGGCTCACCGATTTTCACAAAAGTCTGTACTAAGATACTTATCAGATTTTGAGCATCCCCTGCAACAAAAAATGTCATTTTTGATAAGATACTACCAAAGGGAAATCCTGTCTAAAGGGATGCAGACCCTGCAGCTTTCTTCATTAGAACCCTGCAGGTGCAGCAGCTAATTGGTAATTATAAAACCACTTCCATACAGGTTCTACACATGGACACTGACAAACAAACCTTTACTTCTTCAGAATAACAAAAGGTAGGAATCTGCAACCAAGTTTGTTTAACCGCTTGCCGACCGCTGGTCGGCAATTGACGGCGACAAAGTGGCTCTGTAACGCAAATCGCCGTCATACGACGGCGGGCGCGATACAGAGCCACTGTGAGCGCTTGAACCAACGTCTAAGGATGGAAAACAATAAGACTTCTTCATTTCCAAACAAACAGTCACAGGTACACATCTTGGACATACCTTCACCAAAATATTAATGGTTAATCGACGACGTGGACGTCCCAAGATTACTTCTTTCGACGTCCCAGACGTAGGGAAATCTGTCCTAAAGGGAAACCATCATAGAATAGTTTTTACTGTAAAAAACAACGTCCCCTACGAGTTTTAGACTATTCATAGAATCATGTCTGAAAACACTTTTAGCCACTCGGTTAGTGTATTCGACCTTTACTGTAAAAGTCCCCCGCAAGACATGT
>BLSH010260131.1:275398-288241 GCA_018402905.1 Glandirana rugosa
TTTTTAGCGTTAGCCGCAAATAACTAACCTTTTTTAAAAAAAAATAAAAACCCCAGAAATGAATTCTCATCATCCGTAAACGCGGCCACTTTTGCGCAAACCAATCAATAAACGCCGATTGCGATTTTTTTTATCGCAAATATGATGAAGAATATAAATCGGCCAAAAACGGTGAAAAAAAATGTTTTTTTATATTTTTTTTTTGGATTTGAATTTTAGCAAAAAGTAAGAAATTTGGGTTTTTTTGCAAAATGGTCGCTCTTCTTTTGTTTATAGCGGCGATAAGAAATGACGCAGAGGCGATCAAATACCACCAAAAGAAAGCTCTATTTGTGGGAAAAAAAGGACGCAAATTTCGTTTGGGTACAACGTCGCACGACCGCGCAATTGTCCGTTAAAGCGACGCAGTGCCGAATCGCAAAAAGTGCTCTGGTCCTAAAGCTGCAAAACCTTCCGGGGCTGAAGTGGTTAACCAGAGGGGAATGTTTTTTTCTCAACAAATGTAGAGTTACTCTCTTCAAGCAGTCACAAACCATATAGCTAGGGTTCTAAAAAATTGGTCAATACAGAAAATAAACCAGCAGGAAAAGAGGGGAAAAAAGGGGGGTCAAGGGCAGTCAGGGCTGCATTGTCCCAAATCTCAAGCATCCTTAGACAAGTATTGTATCCAGAGTTGCTATGTTTTATCAAACTTAGCCTGGTTGTTATGGAGGTTGCAGGTCATCTTTAATCATGGTCCAGTTAATTTTTGTTTGACATAGTCAAAAGTTAATATTGACTGATTCCAATAACATGCAATGGCTATCCTAGTGGCCAGGATCATGTATGAAATCAAGCATGTGGTATATTTAGAAAGACCCTTATCAATTGTTTGAAAGGGAGCACTCTCCGTGATTCTAATGAGATTCACATCTGTAACGCATAACAGATAAAATAAATACTCTGATCCAAAATCTGGTCACCTTAGGACACTGCCACCAAATATGTGCCATTGATTTTGAATCACATCTACACTGCAGTTCACTATCATGCATTGTGATGCGCAGCTTTGTTAAAATGCAGGAGGTTTAGTTTCAGATCTGTTGTTTTGCATTTGGCTGCCATTCAAATGAGTTGCCTTAATGCAGCACAAGTTAATGCACAGCAGAACATGCGTTAATTGCACTGTAAAGGATCACTCTGGTTTGAATTGTCCCATACAATGCATGAACAGAGAAACTTGGCATAATGTGAGAAAAGAAACAAGCTGGATGGCCTCACTCCATACGATCTCCTTTATTAGTAAAAACCACAAAACAGGCTCCAGTGGACTACAAGTCCCAGCAAGGCTGACGCGTTTCACACCAGTCAACAGTGTTAAATCATAGCCAACCTGGCACTTCCTCATATTTCCAATATGTTGGCCTATCCTACAACACTCTGGCATTGTGGAATAATGGGTATTCATAACAGATTTAATACAAGGATAATTGCTGATTGCAAATTGCATTTATTTTATTTATTTTGTTTCCCTGCCTCCATTCACCCTATCACACTAAAGCTTGCAATCCGCTGTCCACAGCACAGGCACGTAAGCCTTCATGGATATTAAAGAGCATGTTTAGGCTAAATACTAATTTATCTTTGATATGTGCCTTTCTGACGCTTACACTATTTCTGATATATGTTTGTATGTGTAGAAATAACATAAAATTCTTGAGCATATGTAACCTGTGTTTAGTTTGTTATTTTTGAAAGATGATAACCTGAAGATGCAGGGAGTAGTTATAAACGATTAGGCCTGTAGGAAGTGTGAATCGAAATATGTTCATTTATCATTTCCCGCCGGCAAGCAGTAAAGTACTGTAAATATTTGTTCTATGATTCATTGCTGGTAAGGTTTATGTATAATGAGTATTTGTGTATATTTATATGGCAAGCAATATTTGTAAATCTATGGAGAAACAGTGTGTTGCAAGCATAAAATTGGCTAATATCAGTTTCTGTGTTTCACTGCGTGATACATGTACTAGCAGCCATCGCTCTGTAGAAATCTGGTAAACTGAATCCTGGAATAAACAGCAGACATCTGGAGGTGTCAAATTCATTTCCCCAAATCTCGAGCACCATACACCCTTAGGCTGGGTTCACACTAGTCCGATTCTCGGTCCGACATTAGGAGCACAAGTCACATTACGTCACAAAAACAATGGTTCCCAATGATCTTAACTGGTCCGACTTGTGTTTTTCAAAGTCGGACCGACTTTGAAAAAGGTTCCTGTACTACTCTTGTCCCACTTTGATCCCACTTCAGCCCATTGAAAAGCATTGAAGTCAGATCAAAGTCGTATCATTGTCCAAAGTGGTTGTCACAAGTTGACAACCACTTTAACTGATCCGACTTATTCACGCCCTCAACATGGGGAGTATGGGTGCTTTGGGGCAGGGGGGGCCTGCGCCCCCCACCCCAAAGCACCTTGTCCCCATGTTTGATGAGGACAATGGCCTCTTCCCGACAGCCCTTGTTGGTGCTTGTCAAGGTCTGTGGGCGGGGGGCTTATCGGAATCTGGGAGCCCCCTTTCACAAGGGGGCCCCCAGATTCCAGCCCCCCCCACCCTATGTGAATGAGTATGGGGTACATTGTACCCCTACCCATTCACCTGAAAAAAAAGTGTAAAAAAAAAACACACTACACAGGTTTTTAAAATATTTTATTAAATCAGCTCTGGCGTCTTCTCGCCTCTCCATCTCTTCTCCCTCTACAGCGTCTTCTTTCTTCTGCTCTTTTGCGGGGCCTTCTTTCTTCCAGGGGTCTTCTATCTTCTGTTCAATCTTCTGTCTTCTGTTCTTTTGCCGCTGTCTTCTCCCTCTGTTTTTCTTCCCATGTTGACACAACGCGATCTCCCGGACTAATTGACTATCTCTGCTCTGCAGTGACTTATACTGGCATGGGGCGGGGCCAGCCGCTGACGTCATCCGGAAGTCACAACCCCTTATGATGTCACAACCCATCCCTATGACATCATTTTCCGGATGCCGTCAGTGGCTGGCCCCGCCCCATGCCAGTATAAGTCACTGCAGAGCCATTAGTGCAGGAGATTGCATCGTGTCAACAGGGGAAGAAAAACCGGGAGAAGACAGAGGCAAAAGCAGAAGACCCCTCAGAAGAAAGAAGGCCCCGCAATAGAGCAGAAGAAAGAAGACGGGAGAGGGAGAAGGTGCCGGAGCTGATTTAATAAATTATTTTAAAAACCTGTGTAGTGTGTTTTTTTTTTTTTTACACTTTTTTTCAGGTGAATGGGTAGGGGTACAATGTACCCCACACTCATTCACATAGGGTGGGGGGGGGGCGGAATCTGGGGGCCTCCTTGTCAAAGGGGGCTTCCAGATTCCGATAAGCCCCCCCGCCTGCAGACCCCGACAACCACCGTCAAGGTTTGTGGGGAATATGCCCTTGTCCTCATCAACGTGGCGACGAGGTGCTTTGAGGTGGGTGGTGAGCACCCCCTGCCCCAAAACACCCATACTCCCCATGTTGAGGGCGTGCGGCCTGGTATGGTCCGGGGGGGGGGTGCTCGTCGTTCGTCACCACCCCTTTCCTGGCCTGCCAGACTGCATGCTCGGATAAGGGTCTGGCATGGATTTTGGGGGGACCCTACGCCGTTTTTTCAGCATTGGGGTTCCCCTTAAAGCCCCCCCTTAAAAAAGGCCCTTTGGTCTGGTATGGGTTTTAAGGCTAACCCCCATGCCAAAAGAACGGCGTAGGGTCCCCCCAAAATCCATACCAGACCCTTATCCGAGCACACAGCATGGCACCACATGCCGTTTTTTTATTTTTTTTAAATTTGGCAAATCCAAATCAAGATCCCCAGAGCACAAGGTGTCTGGTATTGTCGGGATCAAAGTCGGATCCCTGTTCACAGAAAATCAGATCGACTTTGACCCAATGCAGGACCGTATTTTGCACAGGAAAGTAGGATCAAAGTCGGACCGTTTAAATGTCGGATAGTGTGAACCCAGCCTTACAGTATATTGACCAGAGTTTATATGGTTTATTCCTGCTCTTCCCTATTGACTAGGTGTACCACCCATTATTAATGATCGTAGTAAAGAAGCCATAAGTAGGCAAGGACTGTACAGAGTGCAACCATTCTGAGTATAGATATAATTTGCATAACAGAAGGTCATGGTTTTAGGGAAACACACTGAGGATGTGAGTAGTCACCTTTTGGTATCTGGGTTATGATCTGCATATATTCAGTAAAATTCATTCCTAGTTTGCCAAAGTTGAGTAAGTGGCTTTGTTAAGCCATCCGCAACCCTAACCATGAATAAACTGCGCTGACCACCACCACAGTCTGTTCTTTAATATTGCAGTTCAGAACTGGTCAGTTGGTCATTTAGTATTGACAAGTGCAGCAATTTACTTTCTTGCTTTTAGGCTTCATTCACTTTTATGAGATCATGTGAGACTTTGATGTGACTTCTGGCAGCTTTGATGCTTCTTTGATGTGGCTTTGGATAGGAGCAACTTGGATGCGACTTATTATTCAGGAGCGGACGGTGGCAGGGTCCTTAACCAGCAAATAGCGGGTTATTAAGAACGGGCGGCCGTGGCATCCTTGACAACTGATGGCTTATCAGCTGTCAGCGGTATTCCCTGCTGACAGCTGAATGTAAACAAAAGAATGTCAGCATTGAAAAGAAAAACTAACAAAAAAGGTCCCCTCCCAAAATCCATACCAGACCCTTAGGTCTGGATTTGGATTTTGAGGTTAACTCCACGCCAAAATTCTTAAAAAAATGGCGTGGGGTTTGACTTCCCAAAATCCATACCAGAATCCATACCAGACCCTTATTCAAGTATGTAGCCCGGCATGCCAGGAAAGGGGGGGCTAGAGTCCCCCAAACCATACCATGCCATGCGCCCTCAACATGGGGGGGCAAGGGCCTCTCCCTGCTACACTGGTTAGGTGAAAGAGACAGGTTGGTAGGTGGGGAGCACTGTAAAAAAAGACTTGGAATCTTGGGGACACTCAAATAGAGGTTGACCAATATATCGGCCGGCCGATGTACCTGATCTTTGGCAATTTTTAATCGACATCAGCTGATTGTGCTGCAGATTAGGCTGATTAGGCTGATTTTTTGCCGGTTCACAGAGGATTTCCTGCCGATCATTAGAGCACGGGGAACATCGCTGTAAGGCTGGGTTCACACTGTAGCGAGGCGGAGCGGCGCGATGCGGCGATCCAGGCGATCTCAAAGCGGCTTGCTAGGAGACTTCTATCATAGAAGTCAATGCAAGCCGCCTGAGATCGCCCTAAAAATAGTGCAGGGACCATTTTTCTAATGCGGAGCGAAGCGATTCGCTCCTATTAGAACGGTCCCATTTGCACAGCATTGAGGCGAATTGTCAGGCGACTCAAGTCGCCTGACAATTCGCCTAGATGTGAACGAGCCGCGAAGTCGCGCCGCTCCGCCCCGCTGCAGTGTGAACCGGCCCTTACAGCTTTCATTAGAATTGCGAGTGTTCCCCGCACTCGCTGTCACATACAGTCCCGCCTGCCGGCCCGGGTACTTTGATAGACAGATCACCCGTCCAATGCCGGGACGTTTGACGTATATCAAAGTACTTGGGCCAAGAGGCGGGGCTGTATGTGAGCAGCAGGAACACGCGGTAATTCAAATGAAAGCTGTTACATCGATGTTCCCCGCTGTAATGATCGGTCGGCAAGCCTTTCCTCTCTCTTCCTCTGCACAGGCAGGCTGCATTGCTGGACACAGGCAGGCTGCATTGCTGGACACAGACAGGCTGCATTGCTGGACACCAACAGGCTGCATTGCTGGACACAGACGGGCTGCATTGCTGGACACAGACGGGCTGCATTGCTGGACACAGACGGGCTGCATTGCTGGACACAGACGGGCTGCATTGCTGGACACAGACGGGCTGCATTGCTGGACACAGACAGGCTGCATTGACACCCCAGAAGTGAAAAAAGGTATTGCTTCACTTTAAGTACATTTTCGTTTTACATACAATCTCTGGTCCCATTGTGTACTTAAAAGTGGGGTATGCCTGTACAAGAACCTTTTTCTAAGTCGGAGCGACTTGAGTTGCTCCTATTAGAATGGTTCCATAGTACTGCATAAGCGCAACTTCGCAGCAGTGTGAATCGACTCTAAATAGTATTTTTGTATCTAAAGTATACATACAAGTGCACTGATTGGAGGCTTGTTGTGTTGTTTAACCACTTCATATCAGGGCCATTTCTGGCACTCCTCTCTTCATGTACAAATCATCATTTTTTTGCTAAAAACTTACTCAGAACCCTCAAACATTATATATGTTTTTCTAGCAGAGATCCTAGGGAATAAAATGGCGCTTGTTGCAACTTTTTATGTCATGCGGTATTTGCGCAGTGATTTTTCGAACACTTTTTTTAACAAAAAAACTGTTTCATGAATTAAAAAAAAACAAAACCATAAAGTTAGCCCAATTGTTTCATAATGTGAAAGATGATGTTACGCCAAGTAAATAGATACCCAACATGCCGCGTTTTAAAATTGCGCACACTTGTGGAATGGCGCCAAACTTTGGCAGGCCTCGACAAATCCCGGGCGCCAGGTCGCCATGGCGACCAGAAATCGCGTCCTGGCGAGTGACTGCCGTTCCTTCTATCACTATGTTAAAACAGAGTGTCAGATTCAGCAAGAGCCGAGAGCCTTCTCTGCTTAATCTAACAGCTGTTAAACTTGGCTGGCTGCCTGGAATAGTTGTTGATAGTTAGGAGAATAAAGGAACAAACAATGTATCTTCTTCTTTCAAAGCAATTATCTCCGGGTTATCAGGAAAGTTTAACCATTTGAAGACTAAACCCTTTCTCACATTAGTGGCTTACAAATAAATATCCAGTATTTTCTGCTAGAAAACGACTTGGTACCCCCAAACATTATATATTATTTTTTTAGCAGAGACCCTAGAGAATAAAATGGCGGTTGCTGAAATATTTTATGTCACATGGTATTTGCGCAGCGGTCTTTCAAGCGCAATTTTTTTGAAAAAAATACACTTTTAATGAATAAAAAAAAAACTAAACAGTAAAGTTAGCCCATTTTTTTTTTGTATAATATGAAAGATGATGTTACACCGCAAGAAACGTGACCTTTATTCTAAGCAACAAAATTGTGATAAATCCCTGTGTACCATCAACAATTACCACTCTATGTGCAGCTGGGCTCCAGTATTTCATGGTGACCGGAAATCCACCAGAGCAATGAAAAGTCACTGTGGGGGACACACATGTAGGCAGGAAGTGGCTGCAAAGAGGCAGCATAAGATCAGCAGCGCTGGAATACTTTTCACCTTTTTTTTGTATTTTATTTACAATGTCACTAAGGCTTTGTTTAAATGTGCAAGTTGGGTGGTAAAAATGTGCAGTAGAGACATGTTTTTGCCACCCTTAAGCTCCATTAGGCAGCAAATGAGGGCGTTTTACATGCCGCAGTCACGATGCATTCGGCATAATAAGAAGTTTCCCCCATAACAGATTTTTTTAGTGTCACTCTTTCTGGCCAGCCTATAACCCTGATGTAACGGTGGAGTTATTGACTGGCTGCTCTGCTGTGAGTAAGTTAGGGTTAGGGGCGCAAATTACTTGTCTTACCCCGGGGGGCGCTGACAACCCAACACTACGCTATAAAAACTGGCTCCTAACTTTTTTAGCTGGCTCCTAGATTCAAGGCAAATTTGTCAAGCCCTGAACTTTGGCACTTAAAAATCTCCATAGGCGATGTTTTAAAAGTTTTTACAGGTTTGATGTTTAGAGTTACAGAGGAGGTCTTGGGCTAGAATTATTGCTCTCACTCTATAAGACCCCACATCTCTTCTCCAGACTGGAAAGGCTGAGATCAGAAAAAAAAGGACGATCCCATCCTTTCCAGCTGAGTTCACTGGCATTGTTTACATCTGGAGACCCGGACGTGACGACGTCATGTGCGCCCGGGCCTCCGAGAGCCATAAAGATGACCGGGGACCATCTGTCTCTCGGAAATCTATGGTACTTCTGGCGGCAGGCGATTCCTTCTCCCATTCACCGATCGCTTAGGGGAGTCGGGAGAAGCACCAGAGGGCGACGGGATGGAGGGGGGGGGTGTACCTGTAAGAACTCTCAAGCGGCTGAACTGCCGCTATGATCGTTCTTATGGTAACTGGAATCGCCTGCAGAGAAAAACGATATCTCAAATATGCCTGCAGGTGCCGGCATCATTGAGATATTACCACTGAAAGCCCATGACATCAACTGACGGCATGCGGAGCTGAAGTGGTTAATAAATGTTTAATTTAAGCAATTTTCTGTATCACTTCTTATTACTTAACTGTTAGATTTTATGAGATGAAGGGGAAAAAAAGAAAAATCGGCTTAACATATCGGCCGAAAAAATCGGCATCATATATCGGCCATCTGCCGCCCCGATTTCTAAATATCGGCACCTGCCAGACAAAAACCCATATCGGTCGACCTCTACACTTAAATGTTTATATATGTTCATATGATGGTAAATAAAAGTCCATAAAACCTTGCCAGGGCATCATGGAAGGTTCTGAATGGCTCCAACTTCTTTAGGGCTGAGAGGATTACAAAATTATTATTATTCAGTGAGGACCAAATCAGATCATGTAATGAAATCCACAATACTCCTTAAAGGAGGTGCCCTTAAAAATGCCCTGCATTGTTTTGGCTATGATTTATGGACTTTTATTGACTAGTAAACATATGATTGCCCCACAATTGGCTGAGGTTGTTAAGTCTTTTATTTATGGCGCTCCTACTAAAAAAAAATAAAAATAGGCCCTATACGTGGAGATTCCTCTTCCTCAGGGCCGGTTCACACTGTAGCGAGGCGGAGCGGCGCGGAGCGGCGCGATGCGGCGCTCCAGGCGATCTCAAAGCGGCTTGCTAGGAGACTTCTATCATAGAAGTCAATGCAAGCCGCCTGAGATCGCCCTAAAAATAGTGCAGGGACCATTTTTCTAATGCGGAGCGAAGCGATTTGCTCCTATTAGAACGGTCCCATTTGCACAGCATTGAGGCGAATTGTCAGGCGACTCAAGTCGCCTGACAATTCGCCTAGATGTGAACGGGGCGCGAAGTCGCGCCGCTCCGCCCCGCTGCAGTGTGAACCGGCCTTTAGCATTGCATAATTAGGACCCTTTCACACGGACTTGCCAATCAGGTCCACCTGTCAGCTTTTCAGGCAGACCTGATCAAACACTCTATTCACTTCTATGGAGCACCGAATGTGATCAGTGACATGTCCGCTGACACCCGCTGCTATCCAATCCTATCCTGTCTGTAAAATCCAGACGGACGGTGACCCTATTTTCCATCTTCCTAGCGGATCGGATGAAAACGGACGGCCTATAGAGGCGAGTGGGGCTCTGACAGGTTCGTCTTAGCACAGTGAGCGGAGACGGACCTGTCATCCACCTGCTCAGCGGGGATTAGTGGAGCGATCCCCCACTGAGCAAAGCGGAGTCCGCCGGGTTGAACTGCTCGTGCGAAACGACCCTTAGCCAAGTCTGAACAAGAAAACGAAAATAAGACACAGCATAGATCCTACTGAGCAGAACAAGCACTTGTATTGCATCATTCTGGATCTCTAGGTTAGGTTAGGTCATGCTAGCAGGGTTAGCTTTGATTGCATGCTGAAGGTTAACACCACCATCCAGTTTTATATATCTTAGAGATTCTGGTGATCAGATCCCGTTAGTTGAGTTTCTGGGTCTGTACCCCACCTCTGCTCTTTCAATGGTGTTCCACTCTTCCTGTGGGATTCTTAAGTAATTGTATATTATGGACAATGGCCATCCAGATATTCAAAGGTGGGCAAGATATTTTCAAAAATAGTTTTTTGCTAGACAGTGAAATAATATCTCCTCATTTCTATAACACATTTCTTTGGATTTCTTTGCAGTGTTTCTGGATAGAATGAAAGAAGCGCAGCCATGAAATAAACTCACCTGCCCCAAATATGTGAGGATTTTATGCTATGGCTTCAGTGAGAAAGGAAATGTGATTTATTTAACAAGTATAGACATCACTGGAGAGGAGGATACTGCATTTTATCTGTGCATTCATTTTATATTGTAGTGACTTTATCTGACAGCAGCTCAGAACTCATTAAATGTTTATTTTACTTGAGTGATTTGCGAGGGTAGACATATTTGGACAAGGAAGGAGGTTAATGAAAATCTGTCCCATGTGAGGAAAGCAAGAAATAGGCTGAGGCGGCAAGCTTCAGGTTTATATTTAGAACGACTTGTATAAATTCTGTGCAAAGCTGTAAGTTACAGGCACTAAGGCCTGGAAAGGATTTAATAAAAATGGGCAAAAATCTTTCACAGGACCAGATTGTCAGAAGCTCTGCTTCTTTCCCAAGAACGGGGAATACAATAGTAATATTTTTAAGGTTTAAATTCATCATGCTAATATCACATAAACATGTCATTGATTGGCCTTGACAGGTTAGAATACATATCTGCTCTCCTTAGAGAAAGCCATTCATTTTGTGGGGAAATATTTTTGCTGAATAACCTACAAATAAAGAATTACAGGAAAACAGCGCTTCTTTATCCTTGCTGAGTTTATACGAAGATGCTGACGTTAAGCATCTACTGGCAAACTGCTGACTAATTTTCCCTCTTGGAAAGAGGCCGCAGACTGCAGCAGGCTTCAAACTGAACTGTTTGGAAACGTAGGTTTTCATTATTGGCAAGCAACCTAATAAATATTTCATTAAAATGTATGTATTGTGCTGACAATGTAATCTTCATAATGGTTGAGGCAGTTAGCAAGGTGAATGATTACCATGCCAAACAGTAAACATCGCAGGTCCTGTTAGGACTAGAAAGTCTTTGGGATGTAGGTTATGTCAGGACTCCGCTTTATTGATTGACACTTGTGAATTTAGCACATTATTCTGTCTAGCTAGTTTCCATTCGTTTCAGTTCCCTTATGTTCCATTACTCCTATAGTAGTTTTCTTAGGTGTATATTTATGTGGGAAGTACATTACTTTCATAAAACCCTATTTCAATTAGTTTTTTCTTTCCTGTTGCTTTTCTATGTATTTGGAAACAATGGAGATAACTACCCTCTTTTATCTAGAAATGGTTAGCAGTGAGGGTCTCTGATCTTGGAGCCCTCACTACTGTTGCATAGCATACCTTCACGATGGCATTCTTTTTTCCATATAGACAGATTTTAAGACAAAATCATCTGGAAACATTTCAAGTCCATTCTTTTGTTCATCCAGTAGTGCGAGTAAAGGAAAACTGTAACTTTTTGTCCTTTAATGTTCTTGGTGGCCTCTCTCAGAGCTACGGCCTTTCCATGTTCGTTATTTATTACAGGTACGTATATACCACCGTCAATTTATGCAGCGCTTTACATACATATATTGTACATTCACGTCAGTCCCTGCCCTCAAGGAGCTTACAATATAAGGTCCATAACTCACATTCATATATTAGGGCCAATTTAGATAAGATAAGATCCTTAGATGAGTGTGGGAGGAACCTCACGCAAGCACAGAGGGAACATACAAATTATAGGCAAGTAATGCCATGTTTGAGAATCGAACCGACGACCCTAGTGCTGCTAGGTGGAAGTGCTAACCACTTAGCCACTGTGCTGCCCAAAAACAGCCTGTTTATACTGCACATGTGCACTATGGTCCCATTTATTTCTTTGGCAAAGCTGTATACACTTCCTTAGTTGTAAAATACGTATAAAATCTCGCGCTGGGAGAACCACAAAAATAGCAAATTATATGGACTGCTGCCCTCCAGATAATTACCTCCGAAGAGGGAATAAGGTTGAAAGCAATAAGTCAGGAGATGGCGCTGTCACTCTAAATGTTAAGTGGGTATATAATGTAAACCTCGTAAACGTGTAGTATACCATCCACTATAAGGTGCATAAAAGTAAAATTAAACATAAAAAGCTTAAACTTCCAAAATCCATAAAATCCTAAAAATACACTTTAAAAATTATAACCAAAATTAAGTGAAAGTGTTCAGAGAAGTAAAACTATCTCTATATGATGATGATCATAAATATGAAACCGTGAGGTAAAAATAACATAAGTGCAAAATGTCCGTAAAAGTCCGTGTCCGTAAAAAAGTGGTGTCCGTAAAAATATGGCGTCCTTCACAAAATAAGCAAGAGGTTCTTGCAAAAATGTCACCCCAGCGTGTGGCTTCCTCTGGGGGTCTTAGAATATATGTGGGTCAGTAAGTGAAGAAGTTGATTACAGATATGTCCATAAACCAGTATGCTGCATTCAAAAGGTGATTTTCCATAAGTGTCATCTATCACAAAAAAACGGTGACTTCACTGGTGCTCCCCGCATGTGCCCTCACTTACCAGAATCTTCAAACCCCTACAGGGGTGATGCGCCTTTGGTAAATGGGGTCTTTGTTGTTGTCTCTCCTGTGTCCCGTGGTCCCTCCTTCTTAGGGTGGATTCCTCCTTCCGGGTGTTCCTGTATGTAAAAACGTTCTTGGAGAACGAATAAAACACTTCCTGCGGTATAAAAATGCCTGTGGTGAAAAAATGCCTGTGCCTGAAAATGCCTGTAAAACGTGAATACAATAAAAATGGAGTGCCAAAGTATAAATACTAGTAGTAGTATATCTCTATCAAAATGAAGAGACTTGTGAAAGTGAATTAAAACCAATATTAAAAATTTCACATAAAAATCCTAAAATACCTAAAACCTTCAAATTCGAAAAATACAAATTAAAATGAAAATACGTGGAATATCACCTACCATATGATGTGCATTTCCACGTATTTT
>BLSH010260131.1:290259-318204 GCA_018402905.1 Glandirana rugosa
CTTACTGACCCACATATATTCTAAGACCCCCAGAGGAAGCCACACGCTGGGGTGACATTTTTGCAAGAACCTCTTGCTTATTTTGTGAAGGACGCCATATTTTTACGGACACCACTTTTTTACGGACACGGACTTTTACGGACATTTTGCACTTATGTTATTTTTACCTCACGGTTTCATATTTATGATCATCATCATATAGAGATAGTTTTACTTCTCTGAACACTTTCACTTAATTTTGGTTATAATTTTTAAAGTGTATTTTTAGGATTTTATGGATTTTGGAAGTTTAAGCTTTTTATGTTTAATTTTACTTTTATGCACCTTATAGTGGATGGTATACTACACGTTTACGAGGTTTACATTATATACCCACTTAACATTTAGAGTGACAGCGCCATCTCCTGACTTATTGCTTTCAACCTTACTTCCTTAGTTGTATTCTTTTTTTCTTTTTTTTTTTTTTGGTAATGAAACCTTTACTTAATGTACATGTCTCCATTTGCTCATGTTTGTCAGTCTTCTGAGATGTAAAGTACCATGGTTTATAAACACTTCACACTGTAAATTGTTGACAAACCAGAATGGTCCTCAGTCCCTATCCTACCTTTGCAGCAGCAAGTTTTATTTTTCATGATCAGGCTCTTCCTACATATGTACTTACTGATATGTGCAGAATTATAACCAGGCAATGTTGTAAACAATTTAACCAACAGTTAAACAAGTCATGCAACCAGAATCTTTAGGCAGGCCATACATGGTGCAAATTTCTTTCCTGCAACCATGGGTTGCAGGAAAGGAATTTGCGTGATTTCCCCATCAACACAGACAGCGCTGACAGGGGAATCCCTCCTGCCAAGCTTTTGCCTGCTTCCGTCTTAAAGCTGTCTCCACTGGGATAAGACAGTGATAATCGCTAGCGGCTATAGCAGCTGCTAGTGATATTGGTAAGAGAATCCGGCAGGTTGGTTTTACATTCAGCCTGCACACTAACGGTTTGAATCTCAGCTGGTTTCTGCTGAACCGGGCGAGATTGAAACTGTGTATGGCTGGCCTTACTTAGTATGCATCATACCTTTTTAGTTCAAGCCTTTAACATGTTGATAATGTCAATAATACTGTTTATAAAGGTCAACGTAAACTTTCAAAATTATGTGAGCTTGTTAGAAAATGCCAATTGATGTGCTGTTAAGCTCATCCTCTGCATTGATTGTTTTTTTGAGTTTAGTGAGCCTGAACAAATATTCTGGCATGACATGTTGTATAATCCTACACTAGAGCTGCACGATTAATCGTATTAAAATCGCGATCTCGATTCACCCCACCTGCGATCTCCATCACGCATTACCGCGATTTTCAGTGCAGTTAATGGAGTCCGACTTGCGGGGCGACTCAGCGCGACTTGACTTTAGTAGAAGTCAATGAAAGTCATCTGAAGTCTCCCCAGGAATCTTTTTCTAAAGTTGGAGGGACTTGAGTCTCTCCTATCTGGGCAGACTGCCAAGTCTGGACAGAGAACCAAGTCAAGTTGATAAAGAAGTAAAAAGAGACTATGTTTCAGATGATCAAGGGGTTGAACTTGTGTATAGAAGAGTTTGGTTTAACCATTTAAAGACTAAATCTTTTCTGACATTTGTTATTTACAAGTAAAAATCCAGTATTTTCTGCTAGAAAATTACCTAGAACCCCCAAACATTATATAATTTTTTTTAGCAGAGACCCTAGAGAATAAGATGGCAGTTGTTGCAATATTTTATGTCACACGGTGTTTGCGCAGCAGTCTTTCAAACGCAATTTTTGTGGAAAAATTACACTTTCAAAAAAACAAAACAAAAAAAAAAACAGTTCTGTTAGCCCAATTTTTTTGTATATATAAGCTGTTATGCCGCAAGAATCGTGAGAGAATCGTGATATTTATTCTAAGCAAAAAAATCGCGATTCTCATTTTGGCCAGAATCGTGCAGCTCTATCCTACACTAGAGAGTTGATTTACTAAAACTGGAAAGTGTATAATCTGGTGCAACTGTACGTGATAACCAATCGGCTTCTAACGTCAGCTTGTTCAATTAAGCTTTGACAAAAAACTTGGAAGCTGATTGGTTTCTATGCAGAGGTGCACCGGTTTCTATGCAGAGGTGTACCAGCTTCTGTTTTCTCCTGTTTTACTAACTCAAACCCTAGTTTTTATGTTCAAGTACTACGCTGCATATTTACATTTTGGCACATAAACAGCGGTTGTAATTGAGAACTTTGTACATTTGAGAACTTTCAATGGTCACGGCATGGATTGTACACATTTTTGGGGTAGTCAATACTGTAAGAAAGATCTGTGATTTCAGAGAGTAATGGGACTCCCTGGACAGGTAAATGTCCATATATATATATATTAAAAGTCAGCAGCTACAGTATTTGTAGCTGCTGCCTTTTAATTTTTTTTCCCAGGCGGAACTGTGCTTTAAAGTGGTTGTAAAGGCAGATTTTTTTTTTATCCTAATGCATTTTATGCATTAAGATAAAAAGCCTTTTATGAACAGCAGCCCCCCCCCCCCCAGGAGGGAGGGGCCAGGAGAGCCGAAGAGGGACCCGAGAAGAGAAGAATCTGGGCTGCTTTGTGCAAATCCACTGCACAGAGCAGGTATGTATAACATGTTTGTTATTTTTAATGAAAAAAAGAGACTTTAGTATTACATTAAACATGGTATCACCAGCACTGATCAGGGTAGTTAAAGGAAGGGTTAAGCACATTCTGTCAGGTCAAATGATACTTGCAAATATGCTCATGTAAATATTTAGGATGTTAACAAACCTAAACTGATAATGAGTATATACCTGACATTTTATTTTTAGCTGTTTGACTGCTTATACAAAGGTGGGGGGTGGAGAACTAATCTCCAAACTTTATTTCAGACTGGGGCTTTAGAACCAGACACTTGAGGTACTTGTCATCTGGTGTGTATGTGGTGCTCTGTCATCCTGCTAAGTCCTGTCTGAACTTATTAAATACACGTTGAAATATCTTGTGAAAACCCTTTCATGGCTGTGTGTTCATCTGTACGGAATAACCTATTACTCAGATCCTTTGCCCCTAGGACTGTGTCTGGCATTAGAGCACACGTCATTTTGAATCAGTGTTCTCAGGACATGGTGGAAATGCTATAGTAAATTTAATTTATCACCTCTAGAATCATTTATGTAACACGCTAAATAGTTTTGATCCAGTTTATTTTCTTTCCAAAACAACACAACAATGAAAGCTGTAAAAATTTATTTTGAAGAAGTAAAGGACAATTAGCGGTTGTAGATCCCAAAACCCAGTAAAACCTTCCCAATATTTTTTAAAAACTCTATGTGATCTTTAATTCTCTAGTGATACCTTCCTTAAATAGAAATTAACAGTTGATGCTCCTTTCTTCTAAGTGACAACAGTCCATGTGCCTTAGAGCCTCTGCAGCATTGCCACAACAGTGAGTATGCTCCCTTTCTCTAGGAAGTAAGTCGTGTTTACACATTACTTACTGTGTGGGCGTAATCCTCCCAGCTGTCCATGTAAGGCCCCTTTCACACCAGCGGCCCGATCAAGTCCGCCTGTTCATTTATCTCTATGGGGCGGTGGATGTCAACAGGCATGTGTCTGCTGTCAACCGCCAGCATCCGATCCAGTCAGATGACAATCAGATGGAAATGGACATCCATTTCCATTCGACCGCCCCATAGAGGACAGTGGGCTGTGTCTGTGTCTGCACAGCAGAGAGATCCCCAGCTGAGCAGGCAGGTCCGCTTGGATGAATTCCACCCCTGTGTTACAGCAACAACAACAGAGGCACTATGCCATGCAAACACCAAACATTTTTCAAATGTGAACAGCTCTGTCCGCTGTATATATTATCCATTGGAGGATGCTTTACTAGGTGTTCGAGGAGTGGCAAAACCGCGCCTCAAACACCTGTTTCAAATGCCAGTATGGACAGGGCCTTACTGTCCAAATAATATAGTGAACTGATCTAAATTTTACAGCTCACTTAGGTTTCTAAATGTTTTACAATGATTTGCAGTTGCTATGGTAAAAGAAAGGCTAGCTGCATCCCCAAAACAAGCCACAGATGTAAGACTGCAAACATATGCTGGGGTGCAATTTAATCATCAAAATATCTTTTTTCTTAGACCTAGTCCACCAAAACACACATAGTCCTGTGTCCTGTGAGTGTGCTTATACAGTGATGTGTAGCGCAATACATGACCCTGCAGTGGGATGGGAGGCTTTCAGCTGGAGTTTCAAGGCTGGCCTTTTCTAGTGATGGATTTAACCCCTTCCCGTCGCCACCTGCTGGGCCCAGGTTTCGAAAGCTGGGTGGCAGAGGCAGGCATTCCAGTAATGTGACCTCTGTGATTGGCAGTCACAGGGGTCACATGATTGGAAAGCTCCTGATCACAAGTATGCTTAAAGTGGTTGTATACTTTCCTATCGTTTTCCGCTAAGGACGCTGACATCTTAGCCTCTGTTTAGTCTGTAACTGCCATGATGCTGCACATGTGATCCATTATGACACCACCCATTAGATGGTTTGCTAGTTTGGTTGAGAGCACAATCAAGTAGACAGCTAGCATTTCCGGCTTAACCTTTTTTTGACACTATCAAATCGATGAGTAGACAACGGAGCTTTCAGGTACCTGCCGGTTACTGTGAAGGGTGCATGCAGGGAGCGCGCACTTAGCAAAGTAATGTGTTTACATAGGGCTACATATATGTGGCCTCTCAGGGTTAAAGCCCACCTGTTGAGAGGCTGCATATATGCATATTGCCAGCACAAAGAGGTTAATCTGCTGTAGTCAAACCTATATGTAAATGTACTTCCTTTTTTACATTTTTCTCATCATCTTTCCTAGTAACAGTTTTGCTTATTTGGTGCAATTTGATTTTTTTTTTTTATATAAGTAAGCTTGCGTAGATAACACAATAATATTACAATTGTAGGCAGTACCTAGGTGGCTAGTTTCTTATCAAGAGCTAAGGAATGTGAATACATGATACAATTGGAGGATTGTGTGCAAAGCATTATCAGTGCTGTGTGCATAATATGAGCGCAGTGGGGAAAACATAAGCTAAGATTACAAAATGGAGTCCAGTTTTATACAGAATTTAAAATTACTTTCCCACTGGGCATATTAACTTATATAGAAAATCACACAAAAGATCCAAATATTGATACACATTGTGAAAATGTATTACACACTGTCACATAAATGATCACTAAGGCTAGGTTCACACTATACGACACAAAATCAGTCCGACTTTGATCCTACTTTGCTCTGCGACATGTGTCCTACAATGGTCCTACATTGGTCCGACTTCTGTGAGCGGGATCCGACTTTGATCCCAACAATACCAGGCATATTGTGGTCTGGGGATCTTGAAGGGGAACCCCCTCCAAATTAAAAAAAAAAAGGCATAGGTTCCTCCTCCAAGAGCATACCAGGCCATTAGGTCGGGTATGGATTTTAAGGGGAACCCCCACGCCAAAAAAACAGCGTTTTTGTGTCGGATAGTGTGAACCTAGCCTAAGGGACCACTTACCTGTTTCTTTGACGTTGTTTCCTCATTGGCCAGGCAAGACTTGTAAGATATTGTTCTCTGGTTGGCAGCATTACAGGGCAGTAAGGGAATGTTGCATTGAGGTGAGCGGAAGGCTCTACTAATTGATTCTGTTACCGATGATATGTCTTCTGAATTGCCGTGTGATATTGGCCCAAAACAGCCAGGTGAAGAATTGATGGGATCAGGTATAGCAAAAATTGCAGCATGCTTCAAAAGTTCAGTTTAAATATGTGCAGTTCTTTTATGTGAAAATCAGGGTCTGTCCCTAGATTAAACTGTATTGTACAAATGATGAGACTTTTCATCTTCAGTTTAGTTTCTGTTTCATTCCATTTTCTTAGTGAAGCCTATATTTATTAAATCATTTTACAATACACTCTTTGCCTGTTTTATAGCTTCAGTGCCAAGGTCACCTGTAATATTTAACCTTAGTAGTAAGGTTAGGAAACAAGTCAAATCCTTTATCATAACATGACAAACTGGCCTCTAGCAGCAGGTTTTGTGTAGATGATCAAAGCCTTTTTGAATGCTGGGATTGGACCAGTGAACTGGAAAATGTTTTTTTTTTTTTTTTCGTTAGCCACCTGCAATAAAGTGAATGAAAAACAACAGTGGCCTGCACCTTTTGTTATTTGTTCTGTCAGATGAATATTTGAAATTTGTTCTGTCAAGGAAGTTTAAAAAAATAAATAAACTGAATTATAAAGAGATGCAGAAAAGAGGTGACAAAACATGTCTTTTCACTATGTAATAATAACAAAAAAAGGTATTAAAAATAAAATCAGGAGTTAAAAAATAATTATAAAAATAAAAACAGAAAAGCTTGATTGTGTAATAAAAGGTTATCAGCATCATCAAAGAGAATTTATCTTGGGCACGAATCCCAAAAAAAATGCAGAACATTGAGAGTATAAATATGTTAAGGTTTAGTACAACCTAAATTTGTTTTCTAAAGCCACACGGTTAGAAAATCAGACGAAAAATACTGCTTTCAAATTGATCATAGGATAACCTGATGGTTTCTCATATGATACCAGAGCGTATGATTTTCGTTTAATCAATACAGTCTTAGTCTGAAAAAAATCGGAAGACCACACATGTATGGAAACAAAAGAATACATTACATCACTTCCGAAGTTGTATAATATGAGAATTTTTGTAAGTTTAGTAACCTCTTCATTTTTGAAATGAGATTAGCATGCAAAAAAAATGAACGAATATTGTCCGACATTCTCATTGTATGTACGAGGCTTAAAGTGGTTGTTAACCCACCACTACATCTTTATATAATCCACTCTCTTTATTAATGTAGTGTCCCCCTGTGACTGTCCTTTATGGACATAACGCTTTATATACCTTGTATACTGAGCGCTCATCTGCGCTGATTGAGCCGCTGCTTGTCTCCTCTTTCTGCCCAACAGATGCAGTGGGCAGAGCCAAGGATCCCCGCTGATGTCAGTCAGAAGGGGAGGGGAGAGGAGGAGAGAGGCGGCCCCACCCGCTGCATCTGTTGGGCAGAGAGAGGAGACAAGCGGAGGCTCAATCAGCGCTGATGAGCGCTCAGTATACAACCTACAGTGTTATTTCCATAAAGGGCATTCACAGGGGACATTACGTCAATAAAGAGAGTGGATTGTACTACAAAACACATTGATTTAAGCAGCAGGACATGAGGGGGCGTTGCGGACACGGAGCTTTGAGGCAGAGAGGGAAGGGGGGAGAGAGCACACAGGGCACACAGCCCAGGGTGCGGATGACGGAGACATGCACTGACTCCGATATCACAGCTTGGCAGCCATGATATTTCAGAGTCGGCACAGAGAGGGAAGGGCAGAAACTGGCAGGATCAGCCAGGTATTACAGGTGATACAGGGGGCCAAATGACACAGCACAAGCACTGTGCTGTATAACATGCTTTAAAGGAACAGGATCTTTATTTTTTTCTTGGGTTAACAAACGGTTTAAGACTGGCCCTCCTGGAGGATACAATAGCTGGTTCCCAAATGCTGTCTCCAGGGTATTTTCTCCAGGATATTGTCCTAGGGATATGTGAAATATGCATCAGTATAAATATTTTTAAGATTAACTTTGCTAAATGAAAGTAGACCTCTTTTCAAGCTACAGGACAAACACGATCTGAACAATTCAAACTGTGTTATCACATGCACCACGCTCAGAATAAACGTTTGGCAAAGGGGAAAAGCGGGCTGGATAGCATAAGGTTGGTCATAGACATTAGATAGTCATAGACATTACACATATAGACATTAGGAAGCCATCCAACATGATGTGCCATTCAACATCCAAGACATCTCTCAATGTCTTTTGGACTTACCTTGGGGGAAACAGCCTCGCCACCCCAAGGACTTTCAGCTGTTACCAAAGCACATACAGTAAATGAGATTCTCCCTTGAGTCACATAAGAGGGATTGAAAAACTGTTCTACATACAGCCACCTTAAGATGTAAACACTAGGGAACAGTTGGATGTGCAAGCCTGACCAGTGCATCCATGAATACAAGCAATCATTTCAGGCTATTATATGTGCACATGAAAACAGAAGAGGGAGGCGTGCTACTGACACTTCCATCTCTGATTTATGATAGGGAAAACAGTTGCAATTGACAAGACTTTTTGGCCTGTGCATCATTACTCTATTCATAGTAAACATCTGCCAGCATTCTAGAGCCTCGTACACACGGGATGACGATCGTATACAACATGTCGTACTAACGACCGTTGTATGCGAAATCGATCGTTCGTATGCGCGATTAGAACAGCCGACATATGACGGTCGTACAACAGGAGTTGTATGAGTAAACTAGAAAACTTGGTCGTACCAACAAGCGGTCATACGACCGTTGTATCGTGTGTACAGAGAAGTTGGTACAACAAGTTGTATTGTGCAAAACACGCATGCTCAGAAGTCAGGAATGGCCAGATGCAAATTACATGCACCTGAACGTTCTTTCTTTGGTCGTACGATCATATAGTGCAGTCAGTATGCTAGATACAACAACCAACATAGAATTTGAGAAGATCGTACATACAATCGTCGTCCCGTGTGTACGAGGCTTTAGAAATAGGCAGAATGGAAGACTTCATCTAATGTCTATGGTAATCACAGCTTTGGTCATGTATAGATAAATACAGCCTTAGTTTTAGAGGTTTTTCTATATGTGTCAATGGAAATTCAGACAGATCAGGAAATTGCACACTTGCTTGAAACTTCTGGATCATGGTGTAAATGAGTGCTGCATATATACATGCAGACAATCACATAGGTTCTTGGTTCTTTTACTGCTTCTTCCACGGTTCTTTCAAAAAAAAAAAAAAAAAAAAAAAAGAATGGTAGAAGACCAGAGTCATACTGGTGTTATCAGATCTGTACTGCCATTGCTTTTTCAGTTAGTTAGGCCTCAGTCGCATTAAGGCCTCCTCATACACATGGGCGTATACAAAAAAAATAATCAAACGTCGGGCCTGACGTCAGGGAAAAATCTGCATTTTTTGCATCAGCGTTAATGAGCGTTAGTGAGCGTCGGCGTCAATAGGTGTTTTTTTAAAAAAAAACAGTCCTCTGCTATTTTTTAACCTGGAAATGCCGGCATCAAAAAAGTCTGGTTAACGTCAGTACGGCATTAGTGAGTGTTTTGCTGGCTTAGCGTCAAAAACGCCAAATGCTACAGCCTCGGAACGCGCTGGTCCCGCGTTCTATTTACAGCTCACTAACGCCAACGCCCTCTACAACTCAAAAACTTAGCCATTTTTATGGGGCCATTAAATAGCATAGGGAGCTGCAAAAAACTCCAAAAAAGGTGGCGTCAAAAAATGCCCGTGTGTATGAGGCCTAAGCGCTTCTGAATGCCTTTCTCCCGACAGGAGAAAAGCAGTGTTAAAAAAACTCCTAAAGCTGTGTTTTTCAAACACATTCAGCACAACACAAGCATTTAAACTTTCATTTATTTTCATTAACCAAAATATTGATTTATTCTAGCCATTGATATGAATGAACACTCAAGTGCTGAACACAACTAGAGTTTAGGCCCATTTACATGCATTTAGGCGTGTTGGGCATTTTTGGTGCCCAAATGCTCCTCTCCTGATTGTGATTTTGGTGTGCTCCAGATTTCTGCCTCTAAACACCTGTAGATTTTCTTGTTAAAAAAAAAAAAAAAACACCTGTAGATGTCTATGTGGACACATAGGCTAACATAGAGGGCCATTTAGGCACAGAAAAAAAACCCTCAAACTTCATGGCTGCAATGCGCAAAGAGCAGCTCCAGGCAACAGGAGAAAGCTTTCTTTGAACTGTGAATGCTCTCCAAGATACGTTGCAACTGTAAACCATTAGAGTTTTATGTAATAAGTTACTGCCAGATTGTAGTTTTATATGGTGCTTTTGGGTGGAACTGCAGCCTCCTGTATAATTATATGCCATGGAACCTCCCTTTCCAAAAACTACACAGGTCAGTGTTGGGAACATTTGGCCTGCACATTTGTGGCTCACATTCAGGGCTATTCAGAAGATACCAGCGCTGTCAACATTTGCATTTTATCAAGCTGGTCATTATACTAAACGTAACAAATATCAAGATAAGTATTCAAATCCAGACATTTTATATGGCTACCTTTCCCAGAATTTAAAATAAAGTGAATAAGTGTAAAAATATGAAACCATGTATATATATATATATATATATATATATATATATATATATATATATATTGTTTTTATCACTGTGAGCACAGAAGAAGAGATCTATTTTCAAAATAAGGATCCATTTGTCACAAATCAAGATGTGAGTTCCTCTAGAGCAGGAGTCTCCAAACTTCCTAAACAAGGGGCCACTTTACTGTCCTTCAGACTTCAGGGGAAGCCAGACCAATGGCCAGTGGGAGTAAGAAATGTCCTGACATCAGTGGGAGTAAACTGTGTCCTATCTTGTGTATAGGGTGAATTATCAGTGTTGCATCGCTGGTGTCAGTGGGAGGAATAGTGCCCTATCATTGGGGTAAGTGGGAGGAGTAGTGCCCCATCATTGGTATTATTGTAATGTAGGACATTTTAGTAAACTTAAATGTCCTGAAGATTTAGTCGACTAAATACGACTAAAACTAAAACAATTGCAGAAGACTAAAAGGGCACTAAAACTAAAATGCCATTTTAATCCTAACTAAAACTAAATTTACTGCCAAAATGAACACTGGCTGACACACTCAGGTGGCTGGGATGGTTGAATCATGCTTGAAAATCCAGCTGTGCTCTATTGTGCATGACCACCTGGGCATACACAATACAATTCTATAATGGCATGGTGTTAAAATCAAGTGAGAATTGTGCTGTTGGGCCATAGTGAAAAAAACACAGAGATAATTAAAAAGGGTAATTTCTGTATTGCCGATTCTTGCTTTTCAGATGAAATATAAGCAAGCCTCACAATTCGAGCAGAGTCTGTCTCTGCAGTGAGTCTGATGACTGTAGCTGCGGGTCAGACAAAACGTCCTAGCAAGTCGTATGTGGACTGCGGTTGTACTTTGGAGACCCCTGCTGTACAGCAATAATATCCTTTGCATTTCTTAATATGATCACTGTCATGGCCTCTAATCTCAGGAAAGGAAAGGTCTAGTGACAGTAGGTATGGCGCACACCTCCAGCTATTATTAGGTCACAAGGGGATAATCAGGTGACCATTTTTTTTTTAGCCTTTCACGATTGCAATTTAAATAAGGCCAGGACATGTATGTTTGTTTACCCTCTGCACAGTGTATAATTGTGCATGCCAGGCTGATACAAACATACTTTAAAAAAAAATATTTTTCAGTATTCAGGTCACATCCACATATCTGACAGTTATCTTACATCTGTGGCCAGTGGCAGACCCCATCAGTAAACACAGTTGGTACCAATATGAGATGCTGGCTAGGATAGGGCTAGGAATTGGGGGGCTTATACATTCTTGGCCATTGTCAGTTTCACACATACAGCCTCAAAGATAGTTTAGGACAGCATGTTTAGTAAAAATATTGTGCATTGTCACCAGTGCCAGGATAAAGGTCATCCAGTACCCAGGGTATAGATGCCAAACTGCAGTCATTCACTTGTCAATATCACTACTCCTGTCAGCCTTGTAACAGAAGGAAGGCACACCAATCTCTATAGTATAAACCAATGCACCCAAGGCAGCTGCCCTTCCCATTTGCCCCTTGTCCAGGCCCTGATGGTCACTGCATTTAAGTGTTCAGAAATGTCATTGTGTCTTTGCTGGTGTGTGTGTTCCTGTGGATAGATCACCTTAGGTCAGCCCTGTTAAACAATGCCGGATATATCTGTATCTTTTGCATTTTGTCTTATCATTCCCTACCTTAGACATAACAAAGTTGGTCTTACAAATAGATATAGGCTGATGTACTTTCAGTGTTGTAACTAAGGGCCGGTTCACACCGTTGCGATGCGGGAACCCTGCGAATCCACTGCGGGCTGCATCGCATGTCTCCTGGCGGTAGTTCACACTGCTATATGCAAACTGCGGGGAGTGTCAATAGAAAGCTAATGACACCCCCAAATCAGTTTGCATATCCTCATGTGTCCCTCATTTTGGTCTGATCTATAAAGTTGTATATAAAATGTACTTTTTACCTTTCAAAAAGTGTTTCCCAGTGCTAAACCTTTCATCCAAATTCAAAATGGCTGCATTTAAACATTTTAAAAGCCAATATAAAGGAATAATAGTGGTACAAAAAAAGCCCTTGTGGATTTAATTAACTATTTTTTTGTTAATTCTCCTTTAAAGGGGTGTGGCAGGGGGGCGTGTCCTATGGCTACATACATTTGCTAGTAGGTGTCCCTCATTTCCATCTCAAAATGTTGGGAGATATGCACACAGGAAAAGCATTTGGATTGTTGCTAAACACACCTCTCACTCACTTGTGCAGCAATAAACATGTAATTATCCCCAGCAAAGGCTGCTGGGTGCCTTTATACAGCCATCTCCCCATATACAAGTAGCATTATTGCATTAACAGCTTCTGATTCACTTCAGCAAGCACAAACTCTGTATGCAGAATGCAGACATCCTGGGGCTGTAAATTATCCCAGTGTGACTTCTCTGACAAAAAAAGACATTTGAGGTTTGTAGTTCAGCAAAAAAAGTCACAGTGTAAAGAAGATTGTAATCAAGCAATAAAGTAAGTATATATGCAGAAGCTCTAACGACTATGTCATAATGGAAATGTCATTCTGGTTATTATTGCTACTAAATTAAAAATGTCATTATGGTCATAGGTGTGCACAGCCTATTGCATTAGGATGTGCACCCCTAAAGCTCCAACATATTTGCACGTGTGTGCATGTGTATACATACTAACGGTGTCAGCAGAGCAATGGAAGGTGTCAGTAGGGCAGAGATTGATGTCATAAGTTTATTTTTAGTATTTTTTTTACAGTTTTTCTGGGGAGCCCCCTCAGGGGGCTTTGGTGAAACATCAGGTGTCTAAATAGGGGAAATCTGCCACACAGGGTGATTAGGGTGTGCCCAGACACACCTGGCACACCCTGTGCGCACACCTATGATTATGGTTATTATTAATACTAGAACTCTTGGGAAAGGTTACTACCAAATATTGCTATAGTGCCCAATGGTCTGTAGTTACACCCCTCTTTGCGTTATATAGTAAGGTCACTGTTTAGTTACAGTAGGATCTTGTTATCAAAATAAGTGTGTTTACTTTTGGGTCCTATATTTTTTTACATATAGAAACAGAAGACAATTTTAAAGTAGAACGATAGGCAAAACCATTTTGGATAGAGTAAGGGAGGGTTATAACCCCTGTCAGAGCTTTTCCTTCCTGTCCCATAGCCAAACAGGAAGTGAGAGGAAATCCCTGCTAATTAAGGGACTTCCATGGGGACCCCCAGTTCATCATTACTATTGTCCCCATTGGAAGATATTCTACTCTATTACTTTTCTGGGGACAACCCAAATTTTTTTTTTTTTTTACTTTCACTTTCAATGATAAACAGGACAAATGGAGAGGGTAAATCTCCTTAAAGCGGTAGTAAACCCATCCATTTAACAGTTTAAAAAACAGTTACATTTCCGGCATGTGCCGAAACTGTAACACTCCCATTGGTTGTGCTCTAAATCAAACTGTCAAACCATCCAATGGCTGGTGTCAAAGCTGATCACATGCGCAGCATCACAGCAGTTGGATATTAAACAGAGGCCAAGATGGCAACTTCCTTGGCTGAAAATGATAGGAGGGTTTACTACCACTTTAACAGGAGTACAGACAGCAATGAAAACTGGCAGGTGTTCTAATCCTTCTCCACTCCATCCAAAACGCAAAAAAAGGTATTCCCTTTAAAGCATTTGTTACCCCAACACTTCATATTCCTCATATGTGCCTGCTGTACCATGTACAGTACTTGTATTAGAAACTATCCTGCTCTCTTTGTATTGCTTCCTTTATGTGAAATCCCTGGTGCTCCTGCTAGTTACCTTGCTTTCCTATTGAAAACTGACCACACTAAGCAGGAGAGCACACCATGGTAAGTTGTCTAGCCATGCTGGGAACTCAGTGTACTCTCCACCAATAACTTGTCCTGACACGCCCTCGCTGCACAGCCATTCACTGGCAAGTTCAGTGTGCTGCTGCGTTTCCTCCCTCAGCTCTTATGCAGCTGAGAACAGAGTGAATGTGATCGTTTATAAAAAAGGGGAAAAAAGTTATTTATATTTTTTTATATCTATACAAAAATGTTGACTGAATGGGTTGTTTGATTATAATAACGCTTAAAGTGAAACAATAAAAAATAAATATTCCTTTAAATATTGTGCCTTGGGGGTCCCCTTAGTCTACCTGTAAAGTGGCGCATCTGTGTTGAACAGTGCCACAGTAAAATGACATTTCTAAAGGAAAAATGTAATTCAAACTTGCTCACAACTGTAATGTACTGTGTAAAATGTGTATAATCTATTAAAAAAGTGTGTGTGTGTGTATATATATATATATATATATATATATACACACTGCCTGCACGCCTCTAACTAACCTGCCTAATCTAACTCAAGTTAGCTCAAGTTCCCACTCCAACACAATACATACGGTCGCCGTGTAAGCAGTTAGGCATTGTATAGTGTTAGGCATTGACATAGCCCCCTGAGCCATGATTGGGCAAAAGCACCCTGCCTTTGGGCAGTCATGGCTCTCACAGGAGATCGCGCTGTGATTGACCAAGGCATGCAGGTCAGGTGCATGCTTTGGTCATTCATCAGCCATCAATGCACTGCAATCTCGCAGTGCATTATGGGACTCTCCACGGCGCCCGAATTTCCTGTGAACAAGCGAACACCCGATGTTCGAGTCAAACTAACGTTCGAACATCGGGACCATCCTTATTTGCTACCTGCTCACTGAGGCCCGTAGAGTGCCTTGCTGAGCCCGTGTACAGCTGATTCAGCTGTTCTTTGTACTGATTTTGCCCATTCCTGTAACATAATAATAAATAATATTCTGGTAACTTTTTTTCTATCACAAATATTTTCACCTTTGTCTGGTTAAGAAGACTTTATAGTTTGTTTTTTTTTTTTGCAGAAATTATTTTATTCTCCCATTTCACTATCTTGCCTCTCTAATATCTTTTCTGTTACTACATTGTATGAGGTCACCTAGCAATCAGACACAGATTTCTAACAGCGAATATTGTTCTGCTCAGGAAATTACATTCATTTCAAAATCGAATGGTAAAAGCAAAGGAAGTCTTGAAGTACTTTCAAACAACATTCGTAAAGGCATTGAATGTACCGAGGAGAATTTTGTTACAAATATTCATATGAACATTCATTTGTAAATCTATTAGTGTATGGCCAGCTTTAAGGGTTGGTTCACCTTTGACGTAAATAATGCAGTTCAGTAAAGGGGCCCTAGTAGCTTAAAAATTGTTGTGCATCGCAGAGGAATTCATCTTCCCACACATTTTCTACCTTTAGGCCAACCATGGCTTCCAGTGTGCTCTGCCAGAAACATCTCTTTCCCTGTGTTCTGCTTCTTCCTGTATAACATTTAGGACCGATGGTACGTTGATCATTTGAAAACATTCATGTAATTTAGTCCTTCATTATGCATGGTTCCCCTATTTCCTTTCTTCTTGTGAGTATACACTATACAGTTTCACCCCACCCTACTGATCACTAGGAAGAGAGCATTTAGCTGCTTTCACGCTCGTCCACAAAGCTGCACATGTGCACTGCTCCCCTGGACACTCTGGGATTCTGGGACATGTAGTTTTCTTTAGCAGGGCACTCAACTACAGCCTGTGATGACATGGGAAACAAGAAACAAACAGGATAGCAGAACACAGGGGTAGGCAAATTTTTGGCTAAAAAATTGACTAAGCACATGAAGATTGCCATCTATGTTACGTTTAATAGCTGCTGAGATTACATTTACAGTGATAAAGGTGAACTAATCCATAGATCCTTGGTCTGTACTTTATTTTCATAAGCAGAATCCAATCTTCAAACGATCAAAATAAATACGATTTTTAGGCTTTCCTTCAGATGAAACATTTGTACTAAATTATTCTCCCAGTTATATACAGTTTGGAATAAAGAAGGAAAACCATCTGTTGAAGACTCCAATTGAGAAACCTAGTGGAAAGAGGGGCTTTTTTCAGTTTGTCCCCCCAGGCAGTGAGGAGTCCCAGCAGAAACTGTCATGGAGTCACCTGTGTAGCCTTGAGCGACAGCAAACTTGTAAAACCTGGGATATCCCACAATGATTCTATTCATCTGTATCTTTTATCTGTTCCTCTCTAATCCTCACATTGCCAGTATCACTTCCTTTATAAGTCATGGAGTGAAAGACATGACCAAAAAGGCTTGTTAGTTAAGCTTGATTTAATTGATAACTTTTGAGAAGACGATAAATGAGCCATGACAAGATGAAGAGATTGATGCTGGTAATGCTGAAAACAATAAATTGCAAGGAAGCGTGAGATAGCTCTGAAATTGCTCTGCATTGTTAAAATTTGAATTTTTGTACAACATCAGCAGATTTATTTCCTTCAAATATTTCTTTATGGCTTATGTTATTTCTTTCAATGCAGTGTTTTGGTAAGCAGTCCCATTTACTAAGCTAGTCAATGAGGACAACCTACATTTTCAGGATTTTCACTTTCTTTTTTTTGCCTCATGCATAGATTTGCAGCAGGCAAAATATCTTCTGTCCCTTGCTTCACACAAATGCAGTTTTTGTGCGATTTGCAGAAACGCACTACCAACCATTTAACACAGTTTTCTATAGATCTAGTTCACATCCCTGAACTTTGAGCCGTTGAGTTTTCGGAAAGGGTTAAGGACTTTTTTTTTTCCCCTCAGCAGATTGCATTTTGCATGTAATAGACTACAATGGACCCACCCTAAAAACGCAAGTGTTTGTGTTTTTGATGCATTTTGCATGGGGGGGGGAGCTAATAAAGTATTAAAGTTCTGTTCATGGAGTGTGCCTTTGATGTGACTTTACAATATCTGGTACTCAAGTAGCATCAAAGGTGCATCAAAGTAGTGCAGGGCCCTTTATGTTTCCAAAGTCGAATGTTAGGGTTAACAGCTTGGGTTAGGTTTAAATGTTAGGCTAAGAGTTAAGGGTTAGGGTTAAGGTTAGTGGTAATTGTTAGGATTAGCTGTAATTGTTTGGGTTAGAATGCTAACCCTAACAATTACTCATAAAGCTATTGATTACCGCTAACCCTAACCCTAATGATTACTACTAACTCCAGCTCTAACCCTAACCCTTAACATTAACGTGATTTTGGATACATAAATGTTCCTGTACTACTTTGATGCAACTTGAGTCCCAGAGAGTGTAAAGTCGCATCAAAGTCACACTTCATGAACAGAACTGTCATACTTTACTATTAGCCCAAAAAATGCAAAAGGCTAAAAAAAACTCACTGGAAACATACATCAACTGCAAGCTGCATAGATATGAAACTAGCTTGAATTCTGAAACAAAAATTTTTTTTTGCAGAACAATCTAAAGGCACAATTTTTGAAGTGTTTAAAATGTAAACATGTACTTGAAATGTAATTTTGCTATGTATGTATTCTTTTTGAATATTTACAAAGTGCAATACCATTTCCCAACAGTTTACTGTATTAAGACCAGTAAAAGGTGGTTTATTGGTTGCCATAATTTAATGCAAAATTGAATATGCATTCCTCCCAAATATCCATCATATGAAGGGACTGTTCCTGTTTTGGAATCAAATTCATTGTTTTGCTCCTAGAACCTCTTAATTATTATTATTTATTTTTGAAAAGCTGGTATAAATGAAAATATTTGGTGAAAAAAGCTCTTGGTTTAACCAATCATTTTTGGCATATTAATTATCGATGGTACATGTAACTGAGAGAGGTGTATTATTTTCCTGCATCATATTTTCCTGCATCCTTTGTGCCCATCTCAGAAAGTTGTGCACTAACCTGTATTCTCACAGAAATGACTATGGGGTTGATTTACTAAAGCTGGAAAGTGCAAAATCTGATGCAGCCGTGCATGATAGCCAATCAGCATCTAACTTCAGCTTCTTTAATTAAGCTCTGACATAGAAACCTGGAAGCTGATTGGTTTCTATGCAGAGCTGCACCAGATTTTGCACTGTCCAGCTTTAGTAAATCAACCCCCATGTGTCTTTCATACCTTAGTCAGCAATTGTGTCATATATCACATTATTTTTAATAAAGGAGCTGAACACATACAGTACACAATACACAGTGCACCTTATCAGCAAAACAACATTATTTCCATTTTCCAGGCCAAAAACACATGCATTTAACTTGAATGTAGACATCATCAGTTAAGTTAAAGTGCCCTTATCTTAAAGTGGTTGTCAACTTGTGACAACCACTTTAACCTACAGGTAAGCCTATGATAAGGCTTACCTGTAGGTGCCCTGCATATCTCCTAAACCTGTATGGTTCAGGAGATATGCAGTGTATTTGCTGTACTGACGTCATGTCGGCACATGCGCAGTGAAGAAACGGCCTCCGTGCCGTTCCTCCACTGTGACCGTGCTGTGACTGGCGGCTCCTGCGTTCATGCGCGGGAGTGACGACACGCGACTCCGGCCAGTCACAGAGCCAGAGTCGCGGTCCGGAAAGGAAGAGGGGCAGAAGATGGACGCCGCCAGCACAGGGGACAGCGCTGGACATCGCAGGCTTCGTTTGCAGGTAAGTGGCACATAATGGGCTACTATGCGATGCATAGTAGCCCATTATGCTTCTACATTACAGGGGCATGTAGAGCAAAATAAACCCCATCTGGGTTTACTTCCTCTTTAAGTTAAAATTCCCTTTCATGATAGGATTATTGAGGCTGCCATTTCTGACCTCTCCTTTAGAGTGTTAGTTGCCCGGCTGTCAAGCTGTTGCTACGCCTTCAATGCTTTCTAAACCACTGACCTGGAACAAGTATATAGAGAAAAGAAAAAGATACAATTGTATTTACAAAGTATGTTAGAGCTATCCATATGTTTTTAAAGGACATTCATATGCCATAGAAAAATGTATTTTTAATGCAGGTATATCCATTATAAAAGTCCCTGTAGTATTTTATCCACAACAGTTTTCCTTTTAATTCTCCAGCAACAAAGCTTGCCCATTCTTTTAAGCCCCCTTCTTGTTTTTGATTTATGGGCTGACAGCTGGTGTATCAAGTGGGACTTTTTCCTTTCTTTCCAATTTCTTTGTTGGCCGATGGTTGTGTAACCTAAGACTATTTGGTTTATAATCCCACCTGCACAACTCCCTCTTTGTGTGACCTTGAGCTAATTAATCGGCCTCCTGTTGCTTTTTCCTCAGTGTCTTCCATGCCTTGTGCTTCTTTTCTGCTTTTCTCTCTAATAGGTGTAATGATGGCACATGAGTGATTCTCATTTCATGTTGCATTGCAGTGACCTATTCTTATCTGATTCCCATCTATTTTTGTATGTGTGTGTGCTGATAACATTTCCAGTTCTTTGCAGTTATTTTTACTCACAAGCTGTATAGCTGAAGATAGATTATTGTGGTTCTTACTATATCACCATTGTATTTAGAACATCCTTTCTATAGGGTGGTCACAGTAAAGGGAATATAACAATATGTACTGCCATTGTTGACTTGGCTTTTGAAGCCGCAAAATGTAATTTTTTTCACACTTTACTAGCTATATGCTTGTTCCAGATCAGTCACTTGCTAGGTATGGAAGCCTGGATCACAGCCCTGAAACCTGCAAGTCAGAAATGAAAGTGCCAATATATCTATCCTCACAGGCTCATTTTAAAGCAGAACACTAGGCAGATATTTAACCCCTTTATGACTACAGATCATCTATTTGTGGCAGTAGAAGGGTACGCTTTAATGCCCACACACCACACATATGCATCACTAGCCTGCTGATGTTTATGTGCTGAGAGCGCGCTCACTGCACGCTCCCAGCTTAAAGTGGATGTAAACCCGATTCATGAAAAGTGAGCTGGGAACATAGATCTGCAGTGTTGTATTATCTCTCTTCAAAGCCATGTGTCCCGTAGCTGTCTCCTGTTCCGTTCTTCTGTTATCAGCCTGACAAGCTCCGCCACATATGATAAAAGCAGCCGGAGTTTGGTGTTGGGGAGAGAGCTATAAATAGATTAGCAGTGCACTGTACTAAACAAAGAAGAGAGCTGAGAGTCTCTACCTATGAGGAGAGGGGGGTGTTTGATTTTCCTCCAATTCGCTGTCTTGGCTGTATGCCCAGGCTTCTCTGCAATGCTAATCAGAAGGAGAAAAAATCCTAACAAGAAGAGCACTTTCTAAAGTATAAATACAGATGAAGAAAGAAGATATACATGTAATACTTATATAGGGATATTTGTTTCATCTCTGTGTATCATCTGAGGCTGTTGACTTCACTGTGTATATGGAGGGTTTACATCCACTTTAAAGACTGAGCTGTCAAAGACAGCTTTTAGTCTGAACTAAAGATTGGTAGCCAGCGGGACCAGTCACGTGACCACTGTGACAATGATCCTTCCCGCTCCATGGGCATTCCAAACTGTTTAATGAAATACTGAAGCAGGTGTTAAACCACAATAAATGTGACTAAGTAGAAACTAAAAGAATTACATGTATTTTTTAAATGCAGATAGTGTGAATTTGGCTTGGTATTAGTCCCTTTAATTGCCAGCACATCATCATTCAGACTGGTAGAACAATGGACGGCACTAGAAGCCAATCAGGTAGGATGTATTGCATATATGGTATTAGCCTGGGTTCACACATGTACGAACACAGACATCTCATTTGATTCACACCCGCATTGCTGTACACATCACATGCGGTGTCTGTGCAATGCGAGTTCAGCCATACAGTTTGTATGGCTGAACTTGCATTGGATTCGCACAAAACAAGGTGCAGGACCCTTTATTTTCCTACACTGGAATCAGATTGCATGGGTGTTCACACCCATGCATTCGATCCCTGTCCGAATTCACAGTTCACACTGCGATCTGTGAACCGATCTGGGGGCGTCATTAACTTTGTATTGACACCTGCAGCGGTTCGCAGAGGGCAGTGTGAACTGACTGCAGGAGAGATGCGATGTGGGAACTGGCAATGGAATTGTGCTGGTTCCCGCTTCGAATATGTGTGAGCCCAGGCTCAAGGTACATGCTTACAGAAAGTAAGATCAGAGTGAGCTCATCAGCTGGGTGCTTCTCCTTCACTTTTCTGTCACAGGGGGCAAGGTGGTGACCAGGTTACATTTCCTAACTTCAGTGAAGGAAAATCAGGTCACCAATTTTTCAGTGTTGTCAGGCAGGCCTGTGTATATCTCAGGAATTGGTGGAGAAAAATACAAATCATTTGGCAAGTAAAGTAGCTCCTGTATATGTTCTTCAACTCTGTAATTAGCTGTTAGGCTGGAGATCCACTTTAAGCTGACAGTATTTAAAGAGCTAGTTCACCTTTACCAAAAATCACTGTGCAGATAAGGGGTGTCTGTAGATTAAAACAAACAGTGCATCTTTGACTATTACATTGAATGATGCCCTTGCTATAGGTGTAGGCCATTTACGTACCTCCTGAAGCTTGACCTACCCCCAGGATGTTGCTAGTACGTTACTAAGTGAGGCCTAGTGTTACTGCTCACCTCCTCCTTCACAGGAGTGAGCTGTCAAGCGCTGAGCTCAAGAGCTACAGCATCAGGGGAGAGAAAGAGCATGTGAGGGGGTTTGAATCAGAGAAAACGCTCACTGCTGTGATGGTGGAAGTGAGCAGTAAAGCCTAGGCCTCAGTTAGCAACGTCCTGGGAGTACTCTAGTCAGGCTTCGGGAGGTACTGTATCTAAATGGCCTACACCTATAGCCAGGGCTGTAGATAAGGGGGGGGTTTGGGGTGTTCAAACCCCCCCCAGAGCATCCTGCCAAAAATAAAGATAGTCTCTGCCCTGTTTGCCAGGCACAACAACATTGCTGCCAGATCCAGGCTGGACTGTTTGCTGCCCTCAGTGCCCAGGCCCTTTTTTAATTGTGTTGAAAAGGCAATAATAAGCCCTGGTTCACACTAGGATGTGGTGCAGAAAACCTGCAATGCATCTCCCTCATAAGGCTGTCTTTAACGTGGGGCAAAAGAAGCAGCTGCCCTGGGCCCAGCCCCAGTCATTGTTGTGGGGCACAAAGCAGCTGGCACTTGCACCTGCGCTGCCCGTAAATAAGATGGCGGTCAAATACTACTGGGGTGGAGTTGGACTACAGCTGTGGGCTTGGTTCCCGGCTTGGTGCTCCATCATATCTTCCAATCCCCAACCAACCACTGCCTGACCTGCCATCACATGGCCTCCACATCCCCCTAACAGCCAATCACTCCACCCTCTAACAACCAGACCTGTGATCAGTGGGGAGGAGAGGTACAGTCCATGCTGAAAGTCTGGAACCTATCACACAGTAAGTAAATGACATGTGTGGTGTGGGGGGACACTGACAGCACCTGTTATGGTGATCAGGAAGGGCCATTGTGAGTGTTCAGCAGACAATGTACAGGGATAGGAGAGAAGACAGTACATGGATGGTCTCTGACCATCTCCTGTAGAACAACTGCAGTCTCTGACCATCTCCTCCAGTACGCCTGCAGTCTCTGAAGATCTCTTGCACACCTGCAGTCCCTGACCATCTCCTGTAGTATGTCTGCAGTCTCTGACCATCTGTTGTAGTACGCCTGCATTCTCTGACCCTCTCTTGTACGCCTGCAGTCTCTGACCATCTCCTATAGTAGTCTACAGTCTCTGACCATCTCCTGTAGTACACCTACAGTCTCTGACCCTCTCCTGTACTATGTCTGCAGTCTCTGATCATCTCCTGTACTATGTCTACAGTCGCTGACCATCTCCTGTAGTGCACCTACAGTCTCTGACCCTCTCCTGTATTATGTCTGCAGTCTCTGATCATCTCTTGTACTATGTCTACAGTCGCTGACCATCTCCTGTACTATGTCTGCAATCTCTGACCATCTCCTGTAGTACGTCTGTGGTTTCTAACCATCTCTTGTAGTACGTCTGCAGTCTCTGACATTCTCTTGTACATTTGCAGTCCCTGACTATCTCTTGTATGCGTACAATCTCTGACCATCTCCTGTAGTACACCTACAGTCTCTGACCCTCTCCTGTACTATGTCTGCAGTCTCTGACCATCTCCTGTACTATGTGTGCAGTCTCTGACCATCTCCTGTACTATGTCTGCAGTTTCTGACCATCTCCTGTACTATGTCTGCAGTTTCTGACCATCTCCTGTACTATGTCTGCAGTTTCTGACCATCTCCTGTACTATGTGTGCAGTCTCTGACCATCTCCTGTACTATGTCTGCAGTCTCTGACCATCTCCTGTACTATGTCTGCAGTCTCTCACCATCTCCTGTACTATGTCTGCAGTCTCTGACCATCTCCTGTACTATGTCAGCAATCTCTGACCATCTCCTGTAGCACGTCTGCAGTCTCTGACCATCTCCTCTACTATGTCTGCAATCTCTGTCCATCTCCTGTAGTATGTCTGCAGTCTCTGGCCATCTCCTGTACGCCTGCAGTCTCTGACCATCTCACGTAGTATGTCTGGCAGTAAATGATATGCACAACCCTTTGGTGTGTCAGCGGCTGCAGTTGAGGCACTGAAAACCTCATCGGTTGGCCATCACTGGGATGCAATCTCAAACCAAGCTATACATCCACACAACAAATGGAGTGTATGAGAGTCAGAAGAAGCTGTTCTGGTTTAAAGTAGACCTTTCACCATGAACGCCTCTTTCACACACAAACTGCAGTCCCTACTTTCATAGGTGTTCATGCTCTGGTCATTGCTAATAACACATTCTAGGAGGTTTCTGTCTATTGGTGAGTCCCCCACCTCCCCAGTCCATGGTGTGCAGGCAGTGAGATGATGTGCTGTAACCTCCAGCAACCAATCAGTGAGTGGTAATGATGTGCTTTAACCTCCATCAACCAATCAGCAACCAATCAGTGAGCAGTCATGATGTGAATGGGGGGTGAAGAAAATGTTTGCCCAGGGTCCAATCAATATGAAAGGTGGCCCTGATCCTGCACCACATTCAAATTACACTGCCCTTGCAATTTACAGTGGGTGTCAGTGAAATCTTAATGACAACCCTGCTTGCTACTGGACACACAGTGCATGCTCGCACCTGTGCTGTATGGGTCGATGGAGCCAAGCTCCATCGACTCACACAGCGCTGCTCGGTTCTCCCTCCGACCCACCCCGCTTCACCACTTGATACCTGCTGCTGAACCCCCCCCAGGACAAAAAATTATCTACGGCCCTGCCTATAGCACAGGCATTAGTCAACTTTACGCAGAGCTGCACAGTTTGTTTTAATCTACAAACAGCCCTTTGCATTTTTTTTAACTAACCCTTTAAAAGCACCAGCCATTTTTAAAAATGTTTTTATTCTCCAGTTATGCTGTTGGGGTCTGGGTTTTAAGTGAGCCTGTTGTTGTTCTACATGACATTTGACAGCAGTCAGACTAACCCATCTTGCAAGCCATGTCTCAGCTGACCATGACATTCTATGGGAGAACTTGTATGTGCCTAGTGTTTGCAGAGGTTGGAAGGCATCCACATACATAATAACAGTTTTACAATGCTGTTCAGACAGTGATCATCCAATATAAATGGGTACCTCAGGAGCTGTTTCATACTATGCACTGTGCTAATGCTAGAGGTATCATGCATTAAGACAGCCCATTTATTTCAAAAGAACATTTATGTACAGAAAATGACCCCCTTTTTTTTTGCAATGTATCACAAGGCAGTGTTCTCCAAACAAATGACACCACAACACACCACAAAGCGGTTTGTGTGTTAATGTGTGCTGTGGTAGCGGACGGTAACCACATTACTGTAGCTCATTTGTGTGACTGGGCTACAAGACTTGCCAGCAAATAGCCTGTTTTTTTTTTTTTTTTGTCAAAATGCTTTGTCTCTGCAAACACCCTGGTAAACATTTACTTTATGATTTTAATAATACAACAGCCTGCTGAACAATTAATATGCAAGAGACAATGTACATGCAATAAGTGCATTCTATTTAAATGCACTCACCTCTGTTGAAGACGGTTATGCAGCAGGAAACCACAAGAGAGAAATTGAAGACTAAATAAAAGGCTGTGTAGTGTATGTATTCCATTACTGGCTAGTACATATGAATGCTAAGTATTTCAGACTGAACCGAAATGTTACATGTGGAAGTGCAGTATTAAATGTTTAAGAGCGCATGCAGTTGCCATGGAAACATAGGCTTATGGCAAATATCAATAGATGCTGTGTGCTTGGCAAGGTCTCAAATGGCTGAAAATAATTGGATGATAACATTTTTTTTCTAGTCTGTATTCAGCTTGGTAGGCCTAACTTATCTTATATTGTTATTTCAGTCTCTATTGTAAACAAAGGGCCTGTGGAATGCTGGGTAATAGCAATCGGTGCAGTGTTGCTTTATCAAATCATTGATGTTTTTCTAAATGAGATTAATGCTCCTAATGTATCTGTAAATATACTCAGATTGCTATTGAATCCACAGCTACCATCTCATTGGAAAATCTTTTCATTTTTTTCTTTATATATTATTTGCCTCTGTGGATGTAAACCCGAAAAACATTTTTTAAATTAATAGTTCTACCTTTTACAGTAGAGGATGTCATGTCATCTGTGCTCAGTGTTGCCATAAAGAGTTAATCCAGCTCTGAGCAATCCTCTTATCTTTTTTCAATAGGAAAAAAACAGACACACAGAGAAATATGTGACCGTTTCTTCCCCCATGTTGTAACTGACAGCTCATTTCCTTATCCCATGCTGGAGCATACAGAGCTTCACATCCCCTCCTCCTTTCTTTTCCAGCTCTCCCTGGATTGGCTGCTCGACACCTCAGCATGATTGGGCATGCTGAAGTCATATGGTGACTTTCATGAGTTTTGACAGGATGTTTTTCAAAACTCAGGAACAGGAGAATAGGAGAGTGTAGAGGTGGATGGGGAGTCTTGTGACATCATGACTCCACCCACCGAGCTCCAGCAAAGAGACCTACCTACCGATTCCAGAGTATTGGGGGGCTGCTACTGCTGAAGGGGGTGACATTTGCAAGGTAGGGATACATGCAGGAGGCTTGCATGTATATATACATTAATACTGTGCCATTCCTTTATACTGAGTGAGTGGTGGGTTTACATCCACATTAAATCGTATAAACCTAAGCTGGGTACAAATCCCATTAACCGATAAATTTATATTATTGGGACAGTAAGACACATGAAAGTAAGTAGGTGCCACTCAAGCCTAGCACACACGATCAAAAAATCAAACAAAAAAATACCACTTTCAATGAGATCGTACGATAATCTGATCATTAGTACACAGCTTTCGATGCCTGATCACGACAGTTCATGCAACATTTTCCAAAGAGACAAACACGAAAACATACAATATTAGTTTAGGCTGGGTTCACACTAATGCGAATTGTATGTGGGTTTCCCCACATCCATTCGCATGTCAGGAGACTGTGACCAGCTCTCAATGGAGCCGGTTCACACAGCTCCGGGATGGCTGCAGTGCAAATTGTACATCTTCTGGTCCATTTCAGGTCTCAGGTCTTTGGCAACTCAGCCAAAAATTCGGACCGAAATTGGACTTGAAATGGTGAACAGGGATGCATTGGACCCCTGCTGTTAGCCGCTCCACACGGTAGTGTGAACCCAGCCTTAATCAGTTCAGTATTTGTCTAAAAAAATCGGAAAAACAAGACCACAATTGCTCAGAAACAACATCATACATTACAATACAACACAGCACATCAGGTGGGGCCGAACTGCGTTCTGAACTGTGTGTGAATGGACATGCAAGCTGCTTGCTCTGGGGGCACTCGGCAATAAGGAGGGGCCAGGAGCATTGTCGGAAGACCCCACAAGAAGAGGATCGGGGGTGCTCTGTGCAAAACTATTACACAGAGCAGGCAACATGTTTTGTTTTGTTTTTTTTAAAAGCCTGCCTTTAATATCCCCTTTAATATCACTTTACGAAGTGTATACATCCATTCAGTCTGGCCCCAATTCTAGCTGAACTAACACCAGTCTACTCCTACCATAGACACAAACACAACATGTCCAGTTTGATTGGAAAATAAAAGTACATTTGAGATGAAATGTGTTCTTTGAAATGGTTTGCAGGAAAATGTGGGCTAACCATTTACTTGTGCACTATTGCAGAATGGCAGAGATTGTCCCACTTATCACCCTGTCACTTTAAGACCCCTTTCACATTGACACACTAAAAATAGCGCCTGTAAAGTGCCTCAAAAGTCACTCCCCATCCACCCCGATGTGAAAGCTGGAGTGCTTCCACAATGGGGCGGTGCGCTTGCAGGACTTTACAAAAAAGTCCTGCAAAACGCATCTTTGGAGCGGTGCGGTGAGCGGTAATATACTGCTCCTCCACTGCCCCTGCCCATTGAAAATAATGGGGTAGCGCTTCTGAAGCGCGCGAAACTTTTGCCCCAATCTTCACGGGCGAGAGGCTCGAAGGCTCCACCACACGTCGGCGAAGTCTTCGCGATGGGGTAATAAAAGTTACCCGTCCCCGTCACCTCCTCGTCATATAATGGCGAGTGGCGTGGCGAGGTTTCTACGCAAAACGTCCTGAAAAAACATTTCAGGACGTTCGCGTGGCGGGGTAACACCTTCGTGAGGTCGAAAGTGTAGCCCCACCTACCCCTCACTGAAAACTCCGTGAAATGTCCGCGATAAAAATCACACAGTTACACTTTCCCCAGAATTTC
>BLSH010260131.1:318214-349649 GCA_018402905.1 Glandirana rugosa
TACATGTTTAAGTAGGCATGCCTTTTATCCACAACTTCACACCTAGGCAGGGTAGGATTTCCATCTCTGGGGCCTGAAGGTACACAACCTTTGATGCATAAAGCAGCACACTTCTGATAGTATTGCTGGCTTGCAATATTGTTACAATCAGTGAATAGGCTTGCTTGAGATGTCTGTATTTCAGATTCCTGCCTAGCCTACACAGGTCGTGGATGCCCACACTCATCTACCTACTGTTGCTGCTTGTAACACATTCTTGTGAGAGACTGACACCCTGTTTGTCAGTACAATGCAACTGGGACTTCATTGTGGTCCCTGTACCATATGTGCATTTTTGTTGGTTGATTAGTATTCTATATAGTAGTAATTCTATCATGTCTTGATCCATGCACTCCTAACCAGACCACTGCAGCTAAGGTTACAGTTTCCCATTATTCTACTATTGGTCACCTCTAGATATCCAGAATCTGCTCCCAGCCACAGTGTGTCTTGTGTGGCTATGATTTCTGATCATTTTAGTGTGATACAAAGGCTTGGAGACTTGGAAACAAAACAATCTGGGCTTTAGAGGCAGGAAGTAAATATTTGTTTAGAGAAAAGATGGCTTTTGCCTCTGCCACTGATCAGCCAGCACATGCCTACTATGCATTTGGCAATGCATCTATGCGCCTTCTTGGGCATTGCCAAAAAACTGTCCATTGTCAGCAGTGTTAATCTTGGCAGCGAATTTCGATTTAGTTTAGACTAATCTTAGTCTTAGGACTAAAATGGCATTTTGGTTTTAGTCCCATTTTGGTCTTCTGCACTTGTTTTAGTATTTAGTCGACTAAATCTCCAGGACATTTTAGTCGACTAAAACTCATTTTAGTCATCTAAAATCTAATGGGTGTAGTTAAATTGTAATGCATTTTTTAAGCATTTCTCTACAATTACGAAAATCATTATATGCTGCTGGAGTGAAAAATCTACTATGTTATTATTCATGGTATTGAGGTATATATCATGCACTACAGACCAGTGTTCATTTTGATGTCAAATTTCAATTTAGTTTTAGTCTTAGTCTTTTGACTAAAATTACATTTTAGTTTTAGTTGTATTTTAGTCATCTCAATTGTTTTAGTCTTATTTTAGTCGACTAAAATGTTTTAGTCTATTTTAGTCAACAAAATTAACGCTGATTGTCAGTGGAACCATTTAAATGATGACCGTAGGAAGTGCTACAGTGCAATAACCATAGCTGCATTCATTGGTTTGCATTCCACCTTCATAGTTTGCAGCTATTATTCCAGGATGCCTTTTTCTGCACCAAAATGGTTTCTGAAAATACCACTCATAGTATTCACCTGCAAAATGGCTGTGTTATATTAACATGTTTGTAGCAGAGATCTGTAATGGCTAGAATTCTCTCTGCTTGTTATCACTGGCACTTAGTGTCTGGATATAGAGTTGTTCCTGTAGCTGACTACATTTCTACTCTATGCAGCTACCGCTCATGAGCTGCATTGGATAACATGAATAGCTACTGAAGCTGGTGATTCTGGAGCTAACTCCAAACACTTAAGAAAGTCAATCAGTCAGTAGCTGAGCTGCAAATCACTGAATTTTTGTGATACAGACACTTCATTGACTACAGTTCATTATTTTTTTTTTTTTTTTTTTGCACCAAAAGCACTAAGAGAAGCAATTCTGCTGCTGCTTCACACCATTGTTAAATGGCTCATGTGAATGGGCCAAGTGTTAGGAGCAGTTTTTTCTTTTATGTGTCACATGTTAAAGTTTCTGTCCACCCAAAATATTAATATTAAAGCTGGCCATACATTATACAATTTTCTTATTCCATTTCCTTTAGGTTTACTTTTAACTAGGTAGTGCACGGGTCTGCCTGATTGCATACAAAGTGAAAGTGTTTAGATTTGATCTCATATTATATGGTTTTGTTAAATCTAGAGGAAAATTATACAAGAAGATTGTATAATGTATGGCCAGCCTAAGGGACATTGTCGATAGGCTTTTTTTGTTCACATCAGAACTGCTTCTTTCCCCATACAAGTCAATGCAAAAGCAGCTTGAAACCGATTGCAGCTTAAAGGAAGATTGCAAGAATTTGGACTAGCCTTCTCTTCATCTAATCCAGATGAAGCCCCTAGCCCACATGGCCTTTCTATGCCATATTATAGAACTTTCCAAGAGGTCTTAATGTCACACTTTTTAAAAGCCTAAAACTCATTTACAAGGATACTCAAGTCCAAGAAGGCTTTGCAGGGAAAGAAAATCCATCACTTCTCCCTGTCAGAATGGACCTCTGCCTTATTTACATAGGCAAATCTCTGTCCCTGTGTGTGTTCCTGACGATCGGCGGGTGGCGGCAGACATCAATTTTCCGGCACCCACTGATTGGCTTCTGCTCTGACGTATCACAGCACAGGCGACGCACCGCTACCGGGAACTGCAGGATCACACACATATATATATATATATACTGAGCAAAATTATAAATGCAACACTTTTGTGTTTGCCCCTGTTTATCATGAGCTGAACACAAAGATCTACGACTTTTTCTATGTAAACATAAGGCCTGTTTCTCTCAAATATTGTTCACAAATCTTTCCAAATCTGTGTTAGTGAGCACTTCTCCTTTCATCAATATGATGTTTAGATGATGATTAGACAGCATGATTATTGCACAGGTGTGCCTTAGGCTGGCCACAATAAAAGGCCACTCTAAAATGTGCAGTTTTATCACACAGCACAATGCCACAGAAGTTTTGAGGGAGCTGTTGCCCTTGAATTTAATGTTAATTTCTCTACCATAAGCCGTCTCCAAAGGCGTTTCAGAGAATTTAGCAGGACATCCAACCGGCCACACAACCACAGACCATGTGTAACCCTCTGAGCATAATCAGAACCTCCTCCCAGCTTTCTCCTCCTCTCCAGATCTGGCGTGTCTCCTCCAGCGCTAAGCTGACCAGAGTAGTGAAGCTGATGTCACTACTCCTGCCACCTTGTAGGTAGGAACTCTCCATGCAGTGCCCTACCACCTCACATGATATCAACTGGCCCAGGGCAGCTGTCCCTCCTACCCCCCCCCCCCCTTGTCCTGGTCCTGAATGTAGTTCATGAAGAATTCCTGTTCCTATGAAAAGTTTTGCTAGAAATATTAAAGGGTGTATAGCAGTGTGCAAAGCATTAATTCAGAGTCTTAGTGTATGGTCTCACCCCTGTAGCACTTTGTGTTATATACAGTATGTTAATTTTGAGTACGACTTGCAGTGCAGCTCCAAGCTGAGACAAAGATCTCCCCACTAGTTGCAGTAAAGGAAGCAGGCGTCTGTGCACCATTCATGGGTGCAGTAGCCTCAACAGAGAAAGGAAGGAACACCGCTCACCGCCGCAATGCAAGAACATGTGGATAAATTTGGCTGGGGCAGCGCTGGCTGAGGCCACATTTATCCACATGTACTTGCAGTGGGACGGTGAACAGTGTTCCTTCCTTTCTATGTTGATGTTAGCATTTTGGATTTGAACAAAGGCATATTCAATTTTAATTGAATGTGCTGCTTCTTTTTCTTTTTCACTTTAAACATATACAGAAGTCATAAGTATGAAAGCTGCACATTAGAATTCATCACGTTTCCTTGGATTCCTAGCAGATCACCCACATTAATTATTTAAACAGATATGTTCACCTTGGTAATGACTGTAGTAAAGCATATATATTCTATAGTGATGAACCATGAAGTACACAAAGGTAGAATTGGCGTGTTGCATGTCAGAAGCGCAGATGTACATCACTGGCATTCTAAACGCGTCTGTTCGTAAGAAGAAAGGAAGGAGAGCAAAACAACATTTGCCTGGGCAACATGTTGAGGCAGGGGGAAGGATTTCCATTGCGATTCCCAGCGTTTGTACAGTACAACAGAAGGTGCTTGGAGGCAGAGAGCAAAGAAGCGTGAATCTTGTAATACGAGTCTGCATGAGTGGCTGCTAATAAGACAGAACGAGATTCAGATGCTCACGCTTGCATACAAATAGGTAGATATAAATATCAAAGGAAAACAGTCTGCCTGTATGTTTGTATGTCTGTTTATATGTCTATCTGCCTTACTGTTTATCTGTTTTTTATTTCTATGTCTATCATCTGCTATTACGTTTTGTGAATCGGGTACAAAGAAGAAATGTCCAAATCCTTTAAAGAGCTATAATCATGGATAACAATTAGAGTAATCCAATTCTTACTGAGTTTAACACATAAATATGAACATTTTGTGGCTGACATGACCTGCAGACTGTGTTTTTGTCATTATCTTATGTGACACGGACCTTGTTAAAGGGAAATCGAGTATTAATTCATTTTCACCTATTTTGAGCTGGACAAGACTAAGCCTGCGTTCACACCAGAGCGACTTGTCATGTGATTTGACAGGTCAAATCGAATTGACAAGTCTCACTCTATTGTTGGCAATGGCACTTAATCGATGCGGCACTAGTCACATAGATTTGAAAAAGCAGTTCCTTTTGGTGATTTCAGATGTGACTCAGATAGATATATGTGCATGAAGTCGCACAGATGACTTCTAAATCGCACCTGAAGTTGCACTTACATGCTAATTTGAAATCGTGCCCTTTCAGATGAAGTCGCACAATTTGAAAGCCGCATTCAATGTGAACGAGGGCTAAGAATATGCTGAAAGTGTACATAAGCATAGCTTATGAGCTTAAGATTGATCCATAATTTCAGAGATATAGGCAGCTGAGTTTATATATATATTTTTATATTTCTTGTAAATGTTGAATTTCACTCCATATGAAAAGTCTCATTTGGAGCTAGGAAAGCATGAAGGATACCAGGTCAGATTTACAGAATCTCACAAAAGTGAGTACACCCCTCACATTTTTGTAAATATTTTATTATATCTTTTCATGTGACAACACTGAAGAAATTACACTTTGCTACAATGTAAACTAGTGTGTGTACAGCTTGTATAACAGTGTAAATTTGCTGTCCCCTCAAAATAACTCAACACACAGCCATTAATGTCTAAACTGTGGCAACAAAAGTGAGTACACCTCTAAATAAAAATGTCCAATTTGGGCCCAAAGTGTCAATATTTTGCGTGGCCACCATTATTTTCCAGCACTGTCTTAACCCTCTTCAGCATGGAGATCCCCAGATCTTAACAGGTTGCCACTGGAGTCCTCTACCACTCCTCCATGATGACATTACTGAGATGGTGGATGTTAGAGACCTTGCGCTCCTCCACCTTCTGTTTGAGGATGCTTCACAGTTGCTCAATAGGGTTTAGGGCTGGAGACAAGCTTGGCCAGTCCATCACCTTTACCCTAAGCTTCTTTAGCAGTGTGTTTTGGGTCATTCTCATGTTGGAATGCTGCCCTGTGGCCCAGTCTCCGAAGGGAGGGCATCATGCTCTGTTTCAGTATGTCACAGTACATGTTGGCATTCATGGTTCCCTCAATGAACTGTAACTCCCCAGTGCCGGCAGCACTCAAGAAGCCCCAGACCATGACACTCCCACCACCATGCTTGACTGTAGGCAAGACACACTTGTCTTTGTACTCCTCACCTGGTTACCACCACACACGCTTGACAACATCTGAACCAAATATGTTTATCTTGGTCTTATCAGACCACAGGACATGGTTACAGTAATCCATGTCCTTAGTCTGCTTGTCTTCAGCAAACTGTTTGCGGCCTTTCTTGTGCATCATCTTTAGAAGAGGCTTCCTTCTGGGACGACAGCCATTCAGGCCAATTTGATGCAGTGTGCGGCGTATGTTCTGAGCATTGACAGGCTGACCCCTCACCCCTTCAACCTCTGCAGCAATATTTGCAGCACTCATACGTCTATTTCCCAAGGAAAACCTCTGGATACGACACTGAGTATGTGCACTCAACTTCTTTGGTCGACCTTGGAGAGGCCTGTTCTGAGTGGAACGTGTCCTGTTAAACCGTTGTATGGTCTTAGCCACCATGCTGCAGCTCAGTTTCAGGGTCTTGGCAAACTTCTTATAACACAGGCCATCTTGATGTAGAGCAGTGGTTTTCAACTCCGGTCCTCGGGACCCACCAACAGGCCAGATTTTAAGTATTACCTTGGGGAGATGCAGATTAGAATACTGCAATCACTGAGCAGCCAATGATATCACCTGTGATGTATTTCAGTTATCCTGCAAACCTGGCCTGTTGGGGGGTCCCGAGGACTGGAGTTGAGAACCACTGATGTAGAGCAACAATTCTTTTTTTCAGATCCTCAGAGAGTTCTTTGCCATGAGATGCCACGTTCTACTTCCAGTGGCCAGTATGAGAGAGTGAGAGCGATGACACCAAATTTAACACACCTGCTCCCCATTCACACCTGAGTCCTTGTACCACTAACGAGTCACATGACATCGGGGAGGGAAAATGGGTAATTGGGCCAAATTTGGACATTTTCACTTAGGGGTGTACTCACTTTTGTTGCCAGCGGTTTAGACATGAATTGCTGTGTGTTGAGTTATTTTGAAGGGACAGCAAATATACACTGTTATACAAGCTGTACACTCACTACTTTACATTGTAGCAAAGTATCATTTCTTCAGTGTTGTCACATGAAAAGATAGAAAAAAATGTTCACACAAATGTGAGGGGTGTACTCACTTTTGTGAAATACTGTGCCTATGACTTCAGCTGCCTCCGTCTCCTAATCGTATGATCACTTTCACATTGTTAACTCATAGTAACGTCTGTTTTTTTTAATCATATGCTTTTTTTTATGTTTATTATTTATAACACATGTTTAAATAGTTTCAACATTTGCATATTGTACAGTCACATCAGTCCCGGAGCTTACAATCTGAAGTTCAGAAGCAGTAAATGTGACTTTCACCACAGTAGTATTGTTCTGGTGCATGTACAGTATTTCACAAAAGTGAGTACACCCCTCACATTTTTGTAAATATTTTATTATATGTTTTCATGTGACAACACTGAAGAAATGACGCTTTGCTACAATGTAAAGTAGTGAGTGTACAGCTTGTATAACAGTGTAAATTTTCTCTCACCTCAAAGTAACTCAACACATAGCCATTAATGTCTAAACCAATGGCAACAAAAGTGAGTACACCCCTAAGTATTAATGTCCAAATTGGGCCCAAAGCGTCAATATTTTGTGTGGTCACCATTATTTTCCAGCACCTCCTTAACCTTCTAGGGCATGGAGTTCACCAGAGCTTCACAGGTTGCCACTGGAGTCCTCTTCCACTCTTCCTATGACGACATCACAAAGCTGGTGGATGTTAGAGACCTTGCGCTCCTCCACCTTCCGTTTGAGGATGCCCCACAGATGCTCAATAGGGTTTAGGTCTGGAGACATTCTGGGCCAGTCCATTACCTTTTACCCTCAGCTTCTTTAGCAAGGCAGTGGTCATCTTGGAGGTGTGTTTGGGGTCGTTATCATGTCAGAATACTGCTCAGTCTCTGAAGGGAGGGGATCATGCTCTGCTTCAGTATGTCACAGTACATGTTGGCATTCATGGTTCCCTCAATGAACTGTAGCTCCCCAGTGTCAACAGCACTCATGCAGCCCCAGACCATGACACTACCACCACAATGCTTGACTGTAAGCAAGACACACTTGTCTTTGTACTCCTCACCTGGTTGCTGCCACACACGTTTGTCACCATCTGAACCAAATAAGTTTATCTTGATCTCGTCAGGCCACAGAACATGGTTCCAGTAATCCATGTCCTTAGTCTGCTTGTCTTCAGCAAAGTGTTTGCAGGCTTTCTTGTGCATCATCTTTAGAAGAGGCTTCCTTCTGGGACGACAGCCATGCCGACCGATTTGATGCAGTGTGCGGCATATGGTCTGAGCACTGACAGGTTGACCCTCCACCCCATCAACCCCTGCAGCAATACTGGCAGCACTCATACATCTATTTCCCAAAGACAACCTTTGGATATGATGCTGTGCACTCAACTTCTTTAGTCATCCATGGTGAGACCTGTTCTCAGTGGAACCTGTCCTGTTAAACTCCTGTATGGTCTTGGCCACCGTGCTGCAGCTCAGTTTCCGAATCTTGGCAATCTTCTTATAGCCTGAGCCATCTTTATGTAGAGCAACAATTCTTTTTTTTAGATCCTCAGAGAGTTCTTTGCCATGAGGTGCCATGTTGAACTTCCAGTGACCAGTTTGAGAGAGTGAGAGCGATAACAACAAATTTAACATACCTGCTCCCCACTCACACCTGAGACCTTGTAACACTAACGAGTCACATAACATCGGGGAGGGAAAAGGGCTAATTGGGCACAATTTGGACAGTTTCACTTAGGGGTTTACTCACTTTTTTTGCCAGTGGTTTAGATATTAAGTGCCGGTTCACACTGGCGCGCTGTGCGATATTGCATGTGATTCGCACTGCACTGCAGTGCAAATCACATGCGATGTCCTTGTGATGCGATTTCAGCCATACAGATAGTATGGCTGAAATCACATCACATTCGGACCAAACTCGCACAGGACCCTTTTTTGCGTCAGCACCAGAATCTGATCACATGGGTGTTCACACTTATGCGATCTCTGATTGATGTCCGAACTTTCAGTTTGCACTGCGATATGCGAGCTGAAATGGGGGTGTCGTTAACTTTGTATTGACACTCCTAACAGTTTGCATATGGCAGTGTGAACTGCCATGCGAGTAAGGTGCGATGCTGGAACCCGCAGTGGATTCTCAGGGTTCCCGCATCGTACTAGTGTGAATCGAGCCTAATGGCTGTGTGTTGAGTTATTTTGAGGGGACAGCAAATGTACACTGTTGTACAAGTTGTACACTCACTACTTTACACTGTAGTAAAGTGTCATTTCTTCAGTGTTGTCACATGAAAAGGTATAATAAAATATTTACAAAAATGTGAGATACTGTATATTAGATTACAGCAATAGAAATGTACATGCTTTATTATAGGTATTCATACAGTGCCAACAATTTACACAGCACTTCATATATTGTACAGTCACATCAGTCCCCGTCCTCAAGGATATTAAATCTTAGATTCCTATCACACGTACATACATATACTAGGGCCAAATTTTACAGGAGCTAATTAACCAACCAGCAAGTCTTTGGAGTGTGGGAGGAAACCCAAACAAGCACAGTGAGAACATGCAAACTAGTTGCCTGGTTGGCTTTTAACCAAGGACCCTAGTGCTGTAAGAGAGAAGTGCTAACCACTAGGCCACTGCACTGCCCAGTAGAACATGACGTTGTAGAAACACAGTTTTTAAAACATTAACACACTATGAAAAGACTATCGATCAAGCTATATGTCAAGCTAATTGTCTACATGTTTAGCTGGGAAAAAAGTTAAAACAACAACATTTTCAGGTCTATAAACCCATGCAACTGGTTTCAGTGGATGTCATCTTTAAAAGTCGAACTAAAGGCAAAACTTTTTTATTTAATTAGGGTTTAAAGGGGCTATTATAACCCTTGTCAGTTTTTAGCCTAATGTCTTGAAATGGGGAGATTTCCCTTCATTTCCTGTCCTATGGTCAAAACAGGAGGTGAGAGAAAATCCCTCCAAAGTAAGCAAATCCCTGGTTGTCACTGGGGTCACCAGAATTAGTGTCCCCATTGAAAGACTTCCCCTCTATTCCTGTTCTAGTTACAACCCAAAAAGAGAGAATTTCTTCTACTTTTACTCTTGGTGATAACTATAAACATGGCAAATAGGGTGAATCTCTCTAATGGGGACACAGACCACAATAAAAACGTGACAGGTCTACTAATCCCTCTACACTAGAGCTGCACGATTAATTGTTAAAAAATCGTTATCGTGATTCAACCCTCCTCACGATCTTAACCACTTCAGTCCCGGAAGGATTTCACACTTTAGGACCAGAGCACTTTTTGCGATTTGGCACTGCGTCGCTTTAACTGACAATTGCGCGGTCGTGCGATGATGTACCCAAACAAAATTTGCGTCCTTTTTTCCCCACAAATAGAGCTTTCTTTTGGTGGTATTTGATCACCGCTGCGTCATTTCTGATCGCTGCTATAAACAAAAGAAGAGTGACAATTTTACAAAAAAAAACAACAACAAATGTCTTACTTTTTGCTAAAATACAAACCCAAAAAAAAAAAATATAAAAAAACATTTTTTTCATCGGTTTTGGACGATTTATATTCTTCCTCATATTTGTGATAAAAAAGAATCGCAATTGGCGTTTATTGATTGGTTTGCACAAAAGTGGCCGCGTTTACGGATGATGAGAATTCATTTCTGGGGTTTTTATTTTTTTTACTAGTAATGGCGGCGATCTGCGATTTTTAGCGGTACTGCGATATTGCGGCGGACATGACGGTCCATTTTGACACTTTTTTGGGACCATTTGCATTTATACAGCGATCAGTGCTATAAAAATGCACTGATTACTGTGTAAATGCCATTGTCAGTGAAGGGGTTATCCTGGAGGGGGGGGCTCTAAGGGTTAACTGTGTTCCCTGGGCGTGTTCTAACTGTGAAAGTGTTTGACTGGCAGGGGAAGGGGCATGATCACAGCTTCCATATAGAGGAAGGCTGTGATCACAGCCCTTCCCCCTCTCACAGAACGGAGATCCATGTTTACTTACACAGACCTCCGTTCTTTCACTCCGGGGGGGGGCATCGCGGGTAGCCGGCGGAGATCGAGTCTGCCCTACCCGCTCCCTGGCCCCCCCTGAACACAGTGAGCACGCGGGCGTGCCTCCGGCGGCGCGCGCGCTCACAGTGCATGATATTGCAGCCGCCATCGTATGACGGCGGTTTGCGATATCGAGCCACCTTGTCGCCGTCAACCTGCGGTTGACGGTCGGCAAGTGGTTAATCTGTCATTTCCCCAATTCTAGTTAAACAAGTGCAGAGCCTTCTCTGCTCAGAGCTGTAAAAAAAAAAAGAAGCAATGCATCTCTCGGTTCTTTTAGATCAAAGGGATGAAATTCCATCTGTAAATGAGGTCAGTTTAACCACTTAAAGATTAAACATTTTTTGACATTTGTTGCGCACAAGTTAAAATCAATATTTTTTGCTAGAAAATTACTTAGAACCCCCAAACATTATATATGTATATATATATATATATATATATATATATATATTTTTTTTTTTTTCTTCCATATTTAGTTATTGAAAGTTTTGCAAAACAAAACAAGATATTACGTAAAAGTTACAATCAGTCATGAACAACATTTTCAAACTTCCATCAGAAGTGATAGTCATAAAAACATGCTGGATTTTACATATAGTTGCTGTATATAAGTAAAAAGAACATATCTGTATCACTCAAGAAACAGGCTCTTTTAGGTCTATATCTTATTGGTGGTAGTTGCCATGATCCCAGTTTTCCGGACACCCCGTTGGGAGCAAACTGTGTCCGGATGTGGGTATGGTTATACTCTGTGGTTGTATAAGAGTAATTCTGGATGTTTGAAGAAACTGTAATATTTTAGGACTTAATTATAGCGTAAATTAAGTATTAATTTAAAAAAAAAAAAACAATGGGTTTATTAATAAGGTTTCCGTTTCTCATGCTCTATCTATATTGAGGTTTTCATCAAGGGGAGTATGTAAGGTCTTCTTGATAGTGTGAAGATGTGATATTTGAGGGGAGATGCTTTGTGGAAAATGGATGTTTTTGTATCGCTGTTTCTAATTGATATCTTTCAGATATTTCGGAGGAGAAATCTCTATTTAGAGAATTTGAGTAGTGGGTCCAACATGACCAGGTTTTACTAAATTTGGAGGGGTTGTCTCTCATTGTGTGTATCAGTACTTCCATTTCGGCTGTATGATGTACATAGCATATCCAGTCTGAAATTGTTGGTGGTGTAGATGAGTTCCATTTTGGTGGGATGCATCTATTGGCTGCATTTATGAGGTGTAAGGCTAGAGATTTACGATATTGAGAATGCGGAAGGGAAGAGTGGTGCAGCAGATATTGTACTGGTATGAAATCGAAAGTATAGGTGGTGATCTTTGCTATATGTTCATGTATCTCTCTCCAGAAAGCTTGTATTTTCAAGCATGTCCACCAGATATGTAGTAGTGTACCACTTTCCTTCCACATCTCCAACAGAGAGGTGAGGATGTTGTGTGGGAGAATTTGCTTAAAGCGGAGGTCCGCCAGGGAAAAAAAAAATTCGAAGTCAGCAGCTACACATACAGTAGCTGCTGACTTTTAATAATAAGACACTTACCTGTCCTGGAATCCAGCGATGTCTGCACTCACCGCCGATCTTTGGATCGGGGGACAGGTGCAGCCGCCTCCATTGCGGGTAAGGGAAACAGGACATGTAGCATTACAGCTTCACGCCAAGCACCTTACTGCGCATGCGCGAGGCTCCACCGCGCTCTGCTATTGGTCAGGCGGCCAGTAGCAGAGCAAGCAAGGAGGAGGGAGCCGGGCTGCTGACGTCATTGGCCGCGGCGGCCAGCCAGAGCTCCCGGATGTGTGGAAAAGGACACCTGTCTAAATACTTCCCCCTCCCCCCTGAAAGGTGCCAAATGTGACACCTGAGGGAGGAATCCAACCAGCGGAAGTTCCACTTTTGGGTGGAACTCCGCTTTAATTGGATTGGCATAATATACCAACTTGCTAATAATTTGTATCGTGCTTCTTGGATTCTGGAGTTAATTGAGCCTTTGTGGATGTTATGTAGTATGCTTTCCCATTCTTCCTTTCAGACATGGTCCACTAGTGTTTGCTTCATGGTTGGAGAATAATAGGTTATACATGAAAGACACTACATGTGCTTGTGGGGAAGATCTGATACAAAAAGCTTCAAATAGTGTATGTTTTCTGTGCCATTCTGGTGTGATCTTTGGGTATTTGAAGAAATGTCTTAGCTTAAAATATGTTCAGAATGGGAATGTGGAGTTGGGCGTTTTATTTTGGAGTATTTCGTATGGCACTAAGGAGCCTCTTTGGAAAAACTGTTCAACTCTTATCTGTTTGTGAGGCCATCCTTCCCAGTGGAATTGGGAGGTGTGTTTTGATGGGGAAATCAGGGTTGTGTTTTATAGGAGAGAGTGGGCCTGTGTAGGATGTAAATTTTAGGTTTTTGTTAATTTGGTGGAAATTTTGAAGGGCTGGACCTATAGTTGGATGGTCTTTGTGGAGTTTTGCTGTAGGTGAGTATGGTAACCAAGCTATTAGTTGTAAGGGGGTTTGGACCCCTGCATTTTCTATTTGAACCCAATCTTTATTGTTCGTATGTAGGTTCCAATCCGCGATTCTTGTGAGGTGACAGGCTAAATAATATTTATATATATGTCTGGTAATCCAATGGCTCCTTTCAGTTTGGGTAGTGTGAGGATTTTGTATCTGAGTCTGGGAGGTTTGTGGCCCCAGACAAAGATTGTACAAGCCCTTCTATATGATGAGAAAAAGGTTTTGGGGAGTTTTATAGGAATTGTCTGCAGTATGTATAGAATTTGCGGTAGGACATTCATTTTTATTATTATTGTCAGGCCAAACGTGGAGAATGTGCCTTTATGCCAATTTTCAAGGTCGTGCTGTGTTTTCTTTAGTATAGGTAGATAATTGAGACGGTATAAGTCATCCAGACAGCTAGATAATTGTATGCCTAGGTATGTGATTGCTTGCTCTTTCCAAGTAAAGGGGAATTTGCTTTTACATTGTTACTTCAGTACGGGACAGAGTTATGTTTAGGGCATGAGATTTAGAGTAATTAATCTGTAAGTTGGATAGGTATTTGCAATGCTCGAATTCCTTCAGTAACGTGGGGATGGTAGTTTGGGGTTTGTTTAAAAAGAGTAAAACATTATCAGCAAATGCTTGCTATCTTATGTGTATGGCCTGTTGCATCGATTCCTGAAATGTTGTCATTCATTCTGATACTATTTAATAATGGTTCAAGAGAGAGTACATAGAGTAGGGTTGATAGGGGGCATCCCTGTCTGGTTTCATTTGAGATGGGGAAGGCATTTGATAGGTGGCCGTTTACTCGGACTTTGGCAGATGGTGATGAATAAAGTGCCATAATAAAATTGAGCATTTTCTTTCATAGGCCTATATTTTCTAGCACCGCTTTCATATAGTCCCAGGCCACTCTATCAAATGCCTTCTCTGCATCTAGGGATAGAAAGAATCCTTTTTGGTTGGTTTTGGCCATCCAACAATGTAGATTTAGAGCTTTCAGAGTGTTATCTCTGGCCTCCCTTCCCTGGATGAAGCCTATTTGGTCTTTGTTAACCAAAGAAGTCATGTGTGTTGTTAATCGATTGACAAGTATCTTGGAAAAAATCTTGAGATCTAATTTAGTAGCGATATTGGTCTGTAATTGCTTACTAGTGATCTTTTTCTTGTGCGCTTCTAATATTCCTTGTAATCCGTTGGGTTTGGAGGCAAGAGAGTTGAAAGCTTTCAGAAAGGGAGAAGTAAGGGTGTCTATAAAGGTCTTATAATAGGCAGCAGATAAGCCATCTGGCCCTGGGCTTTTTCCCATTTTTAATTGCTTTAGGGATGTGTTAACTCTTCTATAGAGATTGGTTGGTCTAATGCAGGGTTATGCAATTAGCGGACCTCCAGCTGTTGCAGTACTACAAGTCCCACGAGGCATAGCAAGACTCTGACAGCTACAAGCATGATACCCATGGGGTGTCTTTGTACTTCCTGGCTTGTTAGTGTCTCAAGAAATGAGATCGGCCATCAGTACATCAGGTGTGATCAATATTTAGTGATTGGCATCCATGCTCACCCAGCCATCCATCCATGCTCACCCAGCCAGCCATGCTCACCCATCCATCCATCCATGCTCACCCACCCATCCGTGTTCACTCACCCATCCATGCTCATTCATCCCCATCCATGCTCATCCATACCCATCCATGCTCAGTCATCCTTATCAGTGCTCATCCATCCCCATCTGTGCTCACCCATCCCCATTCGTACTCAGTCATCCTCTTCCGTGCTCAGTCATCCCCATCCGTGCTCATCCATCCTCATCCGTGCTCATCCATCCCCATCCGTGCTCATCCATCCCCATCCGTGCTCATCTATCCCCATCCACGGCCCATCCATCCCCATCCATGGCTCATTTGTGCCTCATTCATGCTCATCCATACCACATCAGTTCTCATCCGTGACACATCCATGCCACTACAGTGCCCATCCATGCCACTACACTGCCCATCCGTGCCACTACACTGCCTATCCGTGCCACTACAGTGCCTATCCATACCACCACAGTGCCTCACAATAGTGTAAAAGATAGTCAAATTAGATTTGAAATCTATGCCCCTAGAACAGCTGACGGTGCTCCCTACATGTTGGGCCTCTGTATGTGGCCAGGCTGTGTAAAAGTGTCACACATGTGGTATCGCCATACTCGGGAGGAGTAGCAGAATATATTTTTTGGGTGTAATTTTTGCTAGGTACATGCTGTGTGTTAGAAATATTGTATAAATGGACAACTTTGTGTAAAAAAAAATGCGTTTTCATTTTCTTTCCACATTTTCCAAAAACTTGTGGAAAAAATGACATGTTCAAAAGACTCATTATGCCTCCTAGAATATACGTTGGGGTGGTTGCTTTCCAAAATGGGGTCATTTTTTTGGGCGTTTCCATTGTCTTGGTGCTCCAGGACCTTCAAAAGTGCAAGAGGTAGTCAAGAAATGATGTGTAACTCATGCTCCTAGAACGCTTGATGGTGCTCCCTGCATGTTGGGCCTCTGTATGTGGCCAGGCTGTGTAAAAGCCTCACACATGTGGTATCGCCATACTCAGGAGGAGTAGTATAATGTGTTTTGGGGTGTAATTTGTGGTATGGATATGCTGGGTGTGAGAAATAACCTGTTAACATAGGACAATTTTGTGAAAAAAAAATAAATAAAAAAAAATCTTCATTTTGCAAAGAATTGTGGGGAAAAAACTAAATACCTTGGAATGTCTACTTCCCAAAAAGGGGTTTTTGGGGGGGGGGGGGTGTATTTGTACTTCCTGGCTTGTTAGTGTCTCAAGAAATGAGATTGGCCATCAGTACATCAGGTGTGATCAATATTTAGTGATTGGCACCATAGCTTGTAGACTCTATAACCTTCACAAAGACCAAATAATATACACTAATTTGTTTTTTTGTTTTTTCACCAAAGATATGTAGCAGTATAAATGTTGGCCAAAATTTATGAAGAAAAATTACTAATTTGCAAAATTTTATAACAGAAACAAAGAGAAATTAAAATTTTTACAAAATTTTCGGTCTTTTTTTTAATTATAGCGCAAACCATAAAAAACCCAGCGGTGATTAAATATCGCCAAAAGAAAGTTCTATTTGTGTGAAAAAAAGGGTGCAAATTTCATATGGGTACAGTGTTGCATGACTGAGTAATTGTCATTCAATATGTGGGAGCACTGAAAGCTGAAAATTGGTCTGGTTGTTAACCCTTTGAGGACCAAGGGACGTATTTGTCCCATGTTTTTAATTGCCTGTATCATCTGATTAAGAACTTAAAATACTTTTTTTTTTTTTGGTTTGAGTCAAAATATTAGTTCTCAACAAATGGATCTAGCTTTTTTGCCAGTTATTTCATGAAATTGCTAATTACAGCAACTGGAGTGTTCGAATTTAAAAAAAAATAAAAATGTGGAAATGGTTTTATTTATTGTTCAAATACATTCTTAAAGAGAAAAAATAAAATTATTTTTATATTGATGACGGTAGTCTTATGGTCCTCAAAGGGGGGGGGGGGTTTAAGTGCCCAGTGGTCAAGTGGTTAATATTTTTTTCAGGTTTTTCTAACAGTTCCTTCCTAGCATGTATTAGTTCCTGTAACGTTTGTACCGCCTGTGACTTTTTATGTGATGATTCTAATGTGTTGATTCTTGTTATAATATGGTTCATTTGAGCTTGGTATATCTTTTTTCTGTGGGCAGCTGCTGTTATAAGTTCTCCTCTTATAACACTCTTATGTGCTTCCCAGATTGTGATTGGTGATAGTGAAGGGTCATTATTTTCTTTAAAGTATGTTTGTAGGCATGAGGTAAATTTTTTGGTCAATTCCACATCTGTCAGTAGAGAAGCGCCTAGCCTCCAAATTTTTGTCTGTTCTTCACTTTTAGGTATAGATAGTGTCATTGTGATTGGGTTGTGATAAGATATTATTGCCGTTTCTATGGTGGAGTTGGTCAATAGGTGCAAGTCTGTTTGTGATAAAAAGAAATAATTAAGTCTGGAGTATTTGTTGTGTGGGGTGGAAAAATGTGTATAATCGTGGGTGTCTGGGTTTAAAATGCACCATGCGTCGTGGACTTGAAGTTCTTGTATATAGCGGTTTATTTTTTTCAGGGCTCTGTATAGGACGGATGTAGTACCATTAGATGTGTCCAGAATAGGTTGAAGTGGAATATTTAAATCTCCTCCCATAATCAAAATTCCTTTCTTAACCAGTTGCCGTGGCTTGGTGGCAACTTGGCTCGTTATCACGACACACCGCCACCTGACGGCGGCCGCAAGAACGAGTATTGTGAGCGCTTGCGCACCGCCGGAGGCGCGCGCTCACTGTGTTCCTGGGAGGCCAGGGAGCAGGTACGACGAACTCGATGCCCGCCGGTCACCCACGATCAGCCCTCTGGAGCGACAGAATGGAGTCCATGTATGTAAACACTGATCTCCGTCCTGACAGAGGGGGAAGGGATGTGATCACAGGCTTCCTGTGTATGGGAGCCGTGATCACTCCCCCAGCCAGCCCAGCCCCCTTGCAGTTAGAACACACTGAGGGAACACAGTTAACTCTTAGAGCGCCCCCTGCAGGTTAACCTCTTCACTGCCAATGGCATTTACACAGTAATCAGTGCATTTTCATAGCACTGATCGCTGTATAAATGCCAATGGTCCCAAAAAAGTGTCAGAAATGGTCCGACATGTCCGCTGCAATATCACAGTCCCAATAAAAATTGCAGATCGCCGCTATTACTAGTAAAATATCTAAAAAAAAAAACCCCATCAATGAATTCTCATCATTCATAAACGCGCGAAACTTATGTGCAAACCAATCAATAAATGCAGATTGCAATTTTTTTACCAAAAATATGAGGAAGACTATAAATCGGCCAAAACCGATGAAAAAAATGTTTTTTTTATAATTTTTTTTTTTTTGGATATGTATTTCAGCAAAAAATAAGAAATATTGTGTTGCAAAATTGTCGCTCTTCTTTTGTTTTATAGCGGTGATCAGAAATGACGCAGAGGGGATCAAATACCACCAAAAGAAAGCTCTAATTATGGAAAAAAAGGACGCAAATTTCGTTTGGGTATAACATCGCACGGCTGCACAATTGTCAGTTAAAGCGACGCAGTGCTGAATCGCAAAAAGTGCTCTGGTCCTAAACTGGGAAATCCTTCCGGGGCTGAAGTGGTTAAAAGTGGAAAGTTGTGTTGTTATTGTGTTGAGAAATTGTGTTTGATTCTTGTTAGGGCAATATATGTTTGTTATTGTGATTGGTTTGTTGTAAAAAGCACCTTTTAAGAAGAGGTATCTTCCTTCATTATCAGCCTGTGTGTCTGTGATATTTATGGGTAGATGTTTTGCAGTGAGGATTGATACTCCTTTAGATTTTGTCTGACTGTTGGTTGCGTGGTAAACTAATGGGAAAAATTTGTTGGACATTTTCTGTATTGAATCAGTTTTAAAATGAGTCTCCTGGATCAGTATAATGTCTGGTTTTAGTTTCTTCATTAAGGTCAATAGTTGTGATCTTTTTTTCTGGTATATTTAGGCCTTGAGCATTGATTGAAAGCAGCTTTAGATTCCTGAAATCTTGCTTTTTTTGTGACATGTTGGCAGTTTATGATATTTGTGTGTGTATTTAGTATGTTTTTCACTACTGTTGTATGGATCTCGTGTTGTGTGGGTGTAAATCTTTATGGATGTGGGTCCCCCAATGGGAGGGGTGGTTTTTATTATGTTTACATTTAGAAACTTGATCTATATATATTTTTTAGCAGAGACCCTAGAGAATAAAATGGACATCATTGCAATATTTTACTTCAATGAATTAAAAAAAAATAGACAGTAAAGTTAGCCCAAATTTTTTGTATAATATGAAAGATGATGTTACGCCGCAAGAATCATGATCTTTATTCTAAGCAAAAGAATTGTGATTCTCATTTTATCCAGAATCATGCAGCTCTACTCTACACTATCAAAAACTTAAAAAAATATTTTGCCTTTAGTTATACTCTAAGGTATTTGAAAGTAACCAACCCAGACATTTTTTTTTCTTTTCAAACCTGTAAAGAAAACTTGACAGTTGGAATATAATTGTCTTGTATGTAAAAATCGGCTATTGAAGTTTTATGGCAAGGAAATGTGTTTTATTATTCCAGTTTGTCACAGGACATCTGCATGGGAAAAGTGTGTGGTAATTATTAAATATAACCACACCTGTATTATGCCAATTACTGCCTTTTTCAATTAGTGGCAATTTCTAAGCCAGAGAAAGCTGGCCACCACACTGAGAATGTTTTCTACAGCTTTAGTTGTTGCTTTAAAGGGCATCTGCAATACTGGAGGAATGATTGTTTAATTATTGAGGGCTTAGGATATATTAGAAAAACAAATGTATCTGTTAGTCTTATCCAACATAGTGTATAAAAAAGAAAATAATTGGAAAATGCAGGCATGGGAATGTGCATATAAAGTGTCCTAATTCATGTTGGGGGTCAGCTTTATTGTAATTTACATATCTTAATCTTACAGCGCAGGACAGATTCAGAGTATTTACACACTGTGGGTTATAGGTGTGTACCATCAGGTGATTGGACACTGACACTGGTAGAAAAATGTTTGTAAAGAAGTGGGTTATTCCTGTGATTGACCCTGCTGTGTCTGTCCTAAACAAACATCTCACTGTTTCTACCGAAGATATTCCTTCTTTCAAAGATTCCGTGGATAGATGCACCTAAAAGCTTTCTTTAATCTTGCAGGCCCAGCCCTACAACCAGCCCTTGCTGCAATTTCTGTCTGCAAAACTGGCGCTAACTTTACTAAGACAATGAACAACCAACATGTCCCTGTATTTTAGGATTGCGCTGTTTCAGAGTAATTACAGCAGTTTCCTTCTGCTCTGCATTTGGGGGAGCCCCTAACTCCTCTAAATCCAATTCAATTTAAAAACCTAACCTCAGCACTTCCTTACAGAGCAAGGTATAGCCCACAGAGGCCACCAAGCCTTACCCAATGTGCTCTTCGCAATGAAGGGGCACCCTCACTCCTAAGAGTGTGTGTGGGGTGGGGTGGGGGGGGGTGTCTGTTACAGTTTGCCTCTCTCTGGGTCACTGACAACCCAGATTTTTGGGTTCAATTGGTGGTTCCAAAGGGGTACACAATAAAGTTCCCCTATTTCCCCTAGTTCATTCACTGTAATGGCATATTCAGCTGTTTAGAATATTTCAGCTACTGAGCTCTTTGAGCTTTTTTTCAGCAAAGCAGTATTGCTTAGAAAATATGTGAAAAGGAGCCTGAAGTTCCATCTGTTGGCAGAGAATGTAAGGGTCCTTTCACACCAGCGGACCATTTAGGTCCCCCTGTCCATTTTTTAGGCAGACCTGAATGGACACTCCATTGTCCTCTATGGAGCGACAAATGTCAGCGGTGAGATGTCCGCTGACATCCAATCCACTCCGATACGCTAAATACAGACGGATGGAAATCCCATTTTCCATCCGTCTGGCGGATCGGATCGGATGAACACGGACAGACGATCAGTGTTCATCCGATCCCCCATAGAGGAGAGCAGAGTACTGACAGGTCCATTTCTGGACGGAGTGCAGAGACGGTCCTGTCATCCGCCGGCTCAGCGGAGATCAACGGATGGATCCCCACCGAGCAGCAGAGCCCGTCCGCTGGTGTGAAAGAACCCTTAGGGCTCTTTCACACTAGCAGAGCCCGTTTTGACGGGCTCCACTGCTCAGCGGGGATCCATCTGTTTATCCCCGCTGAGACGGCGGATAACAGGACAGTCTCTGCACTCCGTGCAGAGACTGTCCTGTCACAGCTCCATTCTCCTCTATGGAGAATCGGATGAACACGGACCGTCTGTCCATATTCATCCGATCCGCCAGGCAGATGGAAAATAGGGTTTCCATCCGTCTGTTTTTGGCGGATCTGGTGTCAGCGAACATGTCACCGCTGACATCCGTCGCTCCATAGAGCACAATGGAGCGTCCGTTCGGATCCGCCCGTGTGAAAGGGGCCTTAATGTTAAACTTTATATGAAATATTTAATGTTTAATATACAAAGAAAAGAAAAACATGTTTAAAATTGTATAGCATAGTTAACAAAATTAAGATAATACATACAAAACACTAAACATTACATTTGTGTATAACCAGGTGTTATGAGCACCTTATCTACCAATACCGGGGCTGCCCACATAAGTTTGAAAAAGTCTGTGGGAGCTAGCTAGATACCCAAGACCTCTCACCAGTAGACTTGGTTCTTAATAGGATGCTGTCATAATATAACTTATTTTGTGCCTTTCCCTGCCTAGTTTGGACTATTGTTTCTTGACCAAATAATTGGCTATAGTGCTGTCACAGCTAGGTCTTAGGCTGGGTTCACACCTATGCGAATTGGATGCGGCTTACACTGCATCCAATTCGCAGACCATTTGAAAACATGTTGTTTTCAATGGGTCTGGTTGACATGTGTGCGTTGCATTCGCACTCCGCATTGCACAGAAAACGTGTGCGTTTTCTAAGCAGTGCGTTGGGAATTCCATGCACATTCTGTTCAATGGGAACACATCTGATTCGCAGATGTGTTCCGTTGTGAACAGGGATCTCTCCCCCTCTTCACTACACCTCCCACCCCCCTCCAGGTAAGCTGATCCCCTGCTAGAATGGAGAGGAACAGCTGAACAGCAGCTGTTTCTCTTCGCAGGGAGAACAGAGCTGGAATTCGCACTGGATTGGTGTAAATCCAGCCTTAGGCCTCTTGCACACCGCAGCTTAAAAATGCTCAGTGCAGCTTATTTTTTTACTGAGCTAAAATACTAATTAATTGTAATGTGCCTATGCACACAGGTGTGTAAACAAGCGCCGTGTATTCTTCAGTGAAAAAAAAATAGAAAAGTCTGCATTTTTGGTCAGTAATTTACGCCTCATGCACGCAAATACGCGTATATGCGCGCAAATGTCCATAATATGTTGCGGACGCGAGAATAAATTAGCACGCAAGAATACGCAAAAATATGTACAAAAAAAAAACGGCTGGAAAAATAAATGCTCAAACAAGAGTATCGTGTGCAAGGGGCCTTATGGTCCAGTTTTCTAATCTCAGGTTCTATTGCGATTTTGCAATGTATGTTGATTGACCATACTATATGGGGATGCACTATATGATCTTGTATGTCTATTTTTCCATTCTAAAAAAGTTTACATTTCATCAATACAGTGGAACCTTGAATTACGAGCATAAGCCGTTCCAGGAGAATGCTTGTAATCCAAATCACTCGTATATCAAAGCATGTTTCCCCATAGGAAACAATGGAAACTCAGATAATTCGTTCTACAGCACTGCTTGTCAATGCAGTACTGTATGTGGCCAGAGGCCGTGGGGTGCCTGGTGTATGCAATAGCGTATGTGGCCAGAGGTGTGGTGGTGCTGGTGAGCCTCGGATACCATCGGAAATGCTCAGGAACTGTTTACACTTTCTGTATTTCTGAGTATTTCCGATTGCTTCTGAGGGCCTCAGAGGCTCACCAGCGCCCCCGCACATCTGGCCACATGTGGTATTGCATGCAAATAGGCTTAATTCTGCTAGTTTTGCAAGACAGCACTCGCAAACCGAGTCAGAATTTTTTTTTTTAAAAATGCTTGTCTTTCAAAATGCTCGTTAACCGCGTTATTTGTGAACCAAGGTTCCACTGTATATTGCTTTCTGATTAAAAAAAAAATTACCTTTAAAATGTATCATCAGCACTTATAAATTGTTTGAATGCAGTATTCATGGCACAATGTCAACACAAATTTAATCTTTAAAATGCATGGAAATGTAGCAATTTCTCTTATTTTCTCCCTTTTGGCCTGTTAAATATACAATTGAGAGCATTTTATTTTATCAATCTTATAAGTGTGAAAAACTTGTTCTTGTCAGACAATCAGAGGGGTACTGCACTCTGTGCCTTTGTTATCTCAAATAGTTTGCTTAGGCTTCCCAGTACTTATCAAAACTAAATTTGTGCCTATGCTTAAATCCCATACACACAATCAGAAAATCGTACGAAAAATACAGATCGTACGATAATCTGATGGTTGATACAGACCTTTCAAGAGCGATCATGACACTTCATCCGAAATTATCTGAAGAGACAAACACGAAATTTTTTTTCGTACGATGTTAGTTTGATCTGTACAGTTTATATCTGAAAATACAATACAAACACACTACAACACATTACATCACTTCCAAATTTTTATTCTGTCGTACAAGAATTTTCTATTGTCTTCTTCTTCTTTTTCGATATGAGATTGGCATGAAAAAAGAAAAAGGACAGTCATTCATCCGATAATATCATTGTGTGTACGAGGCTTTAATGCCCGTTCACATTCTTGGCTGTTACCTGCATTTTCCTCACTGGATGAACACAGGAAACTGCAGTGGCACATAGAAAATAGTAGTATTGTGCCATTTTCACACTAGAATGCTGAGTTGGCATGCATTCCAGAGATGTGCACAGGAATGCACATAAACATATGTAAATGCAAATAAACATACCACAACATGCCTTCACCCACAACAGTAACAGGAGTTAGGTCAGAATAAATATGCATAAAAAAAAAACAAGAACTGTGCAGAAAAAGGCACATAAATGCATAAAAACGCACAGAACTGTCCATGAATGAGCATGAATGCGTAGAAATGCATGTGACTGCAGACCAAGAGAGATGCATTTTTATAGCCTTTTATGTGTGTTGTAGTGTGCATGTGCTCTTATAGATAAAGATAGTGGGAGTGTTTCAGTAGTTTAGCCAAAGCAAGCTGGGCAGGGCTGACACCACAAAGACTGTGTAGTCGGCTCACAGGAAATGCAAAGCCAAATGCAATTCTGGGAGATAAACAGGTATTTTTCTGTGCTTTAAATTTCTTAAAGGGATAAAAATGTACAGTATGTATTTTAGAGATGTTCAGCATATTTTCTTCCCTTGACATATGCTTTAAGGTATTTCTCTCAACAAGAGAATATGTAACATTTTACTAACTATTACATGTTTTCTTATGTCTTTTAATGTCTACAGTATATGAAAAAACAACGCTTTATATAATTCTTTGCCCAAATTTTTACAAGCAGAGAGGGAAAACAGTATGAAAACCTCTCTTATGAGAGTGGCAAATGACCATTGTTGGCTTGAGTCCCTGATTATCACTCACTATTACACATGTAGTGTAATATCATTAGTGCCTACTAAGGAGAAAATCACAAAGAATTTGAGTTAGCAAGAGTACAAGAAGACAAAGGGAAAGATGTTTGAAAGGTGGAAAAAGGAAAAGAAACAAGAGAGGAAGTGAAAAATATGGATGGGGTTATAGTAGGGATGGAAAACCTTCAGTGTTTGCTAGGGGTTTGTTTAGCAGTGGTGCAGATAAATGACAAGAGTCATGGTATATGTTGGTACAACTTTCAGGTCCTAAATTTAGCACAGCTCTATATAGGTTCTTATAGATACTATTTGCCCAAGGCTGTACAAAATAAGGCACTGACCCAATATACAGTGGTGTCTCGGTTCATGAACTTAATTTGTGAACCGACTCTGGTCGCGAACCGAATTGGTCACGAACCGAGTCAAATTTTCCCATAGGGTTTAATGTACAGTGGTACCTTGTTTCGTGAACTTAATTTGTGAACTGACTCTGGTCGCGAATCGAATTGGTCGTGAACCGAAGCAAATTTTCCCATAGGGTTCAATGTAAAACAGGTTAATCCGTTGTGAACTTTTTTTTTTGTCTTTGAACCAGAAATCTATGAAAAAGTACAGTACAGTATCAAGAGAGAGAACACTAACCTTGCACATTCTTGTCAACTGCATTTGCGCTGTGCGCATTCTTGTCAACTGCATTACTGCCCCACACTTTCTTCTTGCCACCATGCTTGCTCTGCATTTTCTTTGGAGCCATGCTGGATGTACAGTACAGTATGTATGTGCTAAAAAGCACACCAAAAAGCTTCTCAATGCTGTACAGTAAGTATCTTCACAGTACTGTACACTTTCAGTGTCTCTCTGTGACCCGCAATCTCATCAGAGCAGGGAAAAGCAGGGCGGCACAGTGGTGTAGTGGGTAGCACTTTCGCCTGGCAGCAAAAGGGTCGCCGGTTTAAATCCCAACCATGACACTACCTGCCTGGAGTTTGCATGTTCTCCCTGTGCCTGCGTGGGTTTCCTCTGGGTACGCCGGTTTCCTCCCGCACTCCAAAGACATGTTGGTAGGTAAATTAGATCCTGTCTAAATTGGACCTAGTATATGTATGAATGTGAGTTAGTGACCTTAGATTGTAAGCTCCTTAAAGGTAGGGACTGATGTGAATGTACAATATATATGTAAAGTGCTGTGTAAATTGACAGCGCTATGTAAGCGCCTGAAATAAATAAAATGGCCACAAATTGTGTTTGTGAACCGAAGCAGAGTTCACGAACCAAAGCTAATTTTTTGTGAACTCTTCTGTTAGTGAACCGAGTTGTTCGTGAACAGAAGTGTTCATGAACCGAGGTACCACTGTAAATCAGGTTAATCTGTTCTGAACTTTTTACAACACAGTACAGAAGGAAGAGAGAGAACACTAACCTTGCATATTCTTGTCACCATCATTACTGCTCCGCACTTTCTTTTTGCCACCATGCTGGCTCTGCATTTTCTTTGGAGCCATACTGGATGTACAGTACAGTATGTATGTGCTAATAAGCACACCAAAAATGTCCACAAATCGTGTTCGTGACCTGAAGCGGAGTTGACAAATCAAAGCAAATTTTTGTAAACCAAGTTGTTCGTGAACAGAAGCGTTCGTGAACCGAGGTACCACTGTATCTTGATCTTTGGGAACTTCTACTGAATAAGCTTTAAAGAACCCACAAGCTGAACAAGCAGAAGCAGTAAGGAGGGGCTTCCCAGGTTTAATATGGGGGTACCATGTAATTTGGTAATTTGGAGTTAAGCCTCGTACACACAGTCAGATTTTCGGACGACCGAATGCTGCATGCATGCTAGTCTCATGTCGAAAGTGAAGAGGTTACTCACCATACAAAAATTCTCGCACGACATAATACAACTTCAGAAGTGATGTAATGTGTTGAATCGTTTTGCATGTATATATTCATTTCTGAGCATGCGTAGTCTTGCTCTTATGATTTTTTTCGGACAAAAACCACACTAATTAAACGAATATCGGATGGTGAGTTCACGTACAACAAAAATTTTATAGTCTGCACATCCGGCTTTTGTCGGATGAAAAGCCTCTTTTCTGTCGAAAGCACCATACTAACGATCCAAAAATCGCCAGATCGTTCGTCGGATGAAATTTTACTTCCGATTTTCGTATCGTGTGTACAGGCCTTATGACAGCAGTTGTATTTGTTGATCAATGCATTGTAGTGTACCAAAAAGACAGGTTCACCATAGTTAAGGCTTTTGATAGTCTTGTTCCTGTCCTTTTTTTATCATTGATTAGAGTGAGCAACAACAAATATATATATGGATTTGTTTAAATAAACGACAGGGAAACAACACCTATTGACATGAGCCGTAACTGTTCTTAATTATCTAATAAAATATATTTAGATTCTGTTGAATAATTACTCTTTTGCATTTTCAGGTTCTGACGGAAAGAATTTCAAACATTTGTGTGGATAATTCAGCCAACAAGGTATGTTATCCCCTTATTTTCCTACTTAGTCATACTTGCTTTGTTATATGCAGTGCACAATTTAAAAAACAGAAAAGAGAAAGTTTACAGTATAAGTCATGGGCCCAGTATACAGTATATATATATATATATGTCTTCCTTTTCTCTACATTATGCTTTGAAGGTAGGGCTGGAAAAATCTGGTCGCCAGTTTAGCAGGGTGACTTGAAATTGTCACCATGGAACGGGCAGTCCCACTCAGAGCTAATTGTCAGACAGGTAGCCACTGTGCAATGCTGCGGTTCAGGACCTTTCACTGCACCTTTTATTGTCAACTTCCCCTCACATGAGACAGAGCACAGGGGCAGCCAGGTCTTGCTTCCCAACCATGCAGTGGTTGCCTGTCAGACAGTTAGACAGCGGAAGGTTTGTTCACTGGTATTACTGCTACACCTGACCACTGCTAGGCATAGATTCCTACTAGACCCAGTGATGTGTAGAGGGGTGGGGGTTTCTGTGTTAGGGCTGTATATGTGGTTGTTGTGGTGAGTAGCGAATGAATAAATATACAGCTGCTGTGGTGTATGTATGTGTGTAAATTCTTTGGTAGGAGGCGTATACTGTCTGTGTATATACTGTATGTGTGTGTGTATACAGTTGTGCTCATAAGTTTACACACCCTGGCAGAATTTATGATTTCTTGGCCATTTTTCAGAGAATATGAATGAAAACACAAAAACATTTTTTTCATTCATGGTTAGTGTTTGGCTGAAGCCATTTATTATCAATCAACTGTGTTTACTCTTTTTAAATCATAATGACAACAGAAACTACCCAAATTACCCTGATCAAAAGTTTACAAACCCTGGCCTGATAACATGCACACAAGTTGACACAAAGGGGTTTGAATGGCTATTAAGGGTAACCATCCTCACCTGTGATCTGTTTGCTTGTAATTAGTGTGTGTGTGTATAAAAGGGCAATGAGTTTCTGGACTCCTGACAGACCCTTGCATCTTTCATCCAGTGCTGCACTGACATTTCTGGATTCTGAGTCATGGGGAAAGCAAAAGAATTGTCAAAGGATCTGTGGGAAAAGGTGGTTGAACTGTATAAAACAGGAAAGGGGTATAAAAAGATATCCAAGGAATTGAGAATACCAATCAGCAGTGTTCAAACACTAATCACGAAGTGGAAAACGAGGGGTTCTGTTGAAACCAAACCACGGTCAGGTAGACCAACTGGAAGTTTAGCCACAACTGCCAGGAAAATTGTTCGGGATGCAAAGAGAAACCCACAAATAACTTCAGGTGAAATACAGGACTCTCTGAAAACATGTGGTGTGGCTGTTTCAAGATGTACAATAAGGAGGCACTTGAAGAAAGATGGGCTGCATGGTCGAGTCGCCAGAAGAAAGCCATTACTATGCAAATGACACAGAGTATCCCACTTACAATACGCCAAACAGCACAGAGACAAGCCCCAAACCTTCTGGCATAAAGTAATTTGGAGTGATGAGACCAAAATTGAGCTTTTTGGCCACAACCATAAATGCTACATTTGGAGAGGAGTCAGCAAGGCCTGTGATGAAATCCACCATTCCTACTGTGAAACAAGGAGGTGGATCGCTGATGTTGAGCTACAAAGGCACAGGAAATTTGGTCAAAATTGATGGCAAGATGAATGCAGTACGTTATCAAAAAATACTGGAGGAACATTTGCATTCATCAGCCAGGAAGCTGCGCATGGGACGTACTTGGACATTCCAACATGACAACGATCCAAAACACAAGGCCGAGTCGACCTGTCATTGGCTACAGCAGAATAAAGTGAAGGTTCTGGAGTGGCCATCTTAGTCTCCTGACCTCAATATCATTGAGCCACTCTGGGGAAATCTCAAACGTGCAGTTCATGCAAGACACCCCAAGAATTTCCAGGAACTGGGGGCTTTTTGCCAAAAGGAATGGGCAGCTTTACCATCTGAGACGATAAAGAGCCTCATCCACAAATACCACAAAAGACTTCAAGCTGCCATTGATGTTAAAGGTGGCAATACACGGTATTAAGGACTGGGGTGTGTAAACTTTAGATCAGGGTAATTTGGGAAGTTTCTGTTGTTATGGTTTAAAAAGAGTAAACACAGTTGATTGATAATAAATGGCTTCAGCCAAACACTAACCTTGAGTGAAATAAAAGTTTTTGTGCCATCATTCATATTCTCTGAAAAATGGCCAAGAAATCATAAATTCTGCCAGAGTATGTAAACTTATGAGCACAACGGTGTATGTATATATGTGTGTGTGTGTGTGTGTATGTATATATATATATATATATATATATATATATATATATATATATATATATATATATACACAGTACCTTGAAAAGGTATTCCTACGCCTTGAAAGTTTCCACATTTTGCCATTGTCACATACCTGATCCGAAGCCAAGTGCAGAGAGGGGCTCCCTTTGCGGCTGAGTGCGCTATACCCCTGAGGGTGAGACAGAGGGTATATCGCACAAAGAAGCAGAGGTCGCCGACAGGAACTGTATAGCCAGGCAGGTGCAGGAGGAGATGAATGTGACCAGGAACAGATGTACAGGAACTCCAGAAGCACTGGTGTATGGCAGCAGAAGTAAAGGCCAGGCTGAGGGTCACCACAGCAGGAAGGTGCAGCAGGTCGCTTAGAGTCCGTAGGGTCACCTGAACAGGTGTTTGAGGACCGACAGGTAAAGACAAGTCCTTGAGTATAAACTGAAGGCCCAGTTCCAACACCCAGGCAAGGTAGAGATCGCTGATTAGGCTGAGGGTCAAACACAGTGGACAGAGTCCAAGTGGTAAGCCGGAGTCGTACACAGTGGATCAAGCAGAAGTGGGGTCCGTAAGGCAAGCCAGGATCATACACAGGGAATCGGGCAGAAGCAAAGTCCTAACATCAAGCCGAGGGTCAAACACGAGCAGATAGGCAGATGGATGGTTAGAGGTACAGGCCAAGGGATAATTCAGGAGAATAGGTAGCAGGTCAGAACAAGCCAGGTCACAACAGGAATCAAGCACGGATACAGGGTTCAGGAAAGCAGGAGAGCTGAGTCAGGCAGACATATAGCCCAGGTGAAGTTCCCTTCTGTAACATTGTGCGTGGGCGTGCACACCGATGCAAATACAGATTTGCGCTATTGCGCATGCATGCGCGCCTATTCCCATCACGCGATCGCAGATTCGCACGATCGTGCATGCACATCAGGATTGGCCCTTGGTGTCCATTATGATTGCTGGCAGGATCACCATCTCTACGGCCATTTCCCTGACAGTCATGTTGCAACCAAAAACATAAATGTATTTTATTGGGATTTTATGTGATAGACCAACAGAGTCCACCTGTGTGTAATTTAATTTAATGTAAATACAGCTGTTCTGTGAATCCCTCAGAGGTTTATTAGAGAACCTTAGTGAACAAACAGCATCATGAAGGCCAAGGAACACACCAGCCAGGTCAGGTATAAAAGTTGTGAAGAAGTTTAAAGCAGGATTAGGTTATAAACAAATCCCAAGATTTAAACATCTCACGGAGCACTGTTCAATCCAACATCCGAAAATGGAAAGCGTATGGCACAACTGCAAACCTACCAAGACATGGCCATCCACCTAAACTGACAGGCCCGGCAAGGAGAGCATTAACCGAGAATTAGCTAAGAGGCCCATGTTAACTCTGGAGGAGCTACAGAGATCCACAGCTCAGATGGGAGAATCTGTCCACAGGACAACTATTAGTCATGCACTCCGCAAATCTGGCCTTTATGGAAGAGTGGTAAGAAGAAAGCCATTGTTGAAAGAAAGTCATAAGAAGTCCCGTTTGCAGTTAGCGAGAAGCAATGTGGGGAGCACGGGGAGCACAGCAAACGTGGAAGAAGGTGCTCTGGTCAGATGAGACCAAAATTGAACTTTTTGGCCTAAAAGCAAAACGCTATGTGTGGCAGAAAACTAACACTGCACATCACCCTGAACACTCCATCCCCACCATGAAACATGGTGGTGGCAGCATAATATTGTGGGGATGTTTTTTTTTCAGCAAGGACAGGGAAGCTGGTCAGAGTTGATGGGAAGATGGATGGAGCCAAATACAGGGCAATATTAACCACTTGACAACTGGGCACTTAAACCCCCTTAACAACCAGACCAATTTTCAGCTTTCAGTGCTCTCACACTTTGAATGACAATTACTCAGTCATGCAACACTTAAGTAAAAAAATGTTTTAAAAGCCAGAAAAAAATTAATATCGCGTTTTTTATTTTTTGGGTCACTACTAATTTATGGTGGTTTTCTTTCGAGATAAACACATTTTTTTTCCTGCGTTTAAAGTATACCCACGTCACAACGTACTGACTCATTAACAGTAAGTTTCACACTCTCGTGACTTTCGACTTTTAACCAGACCAACAATTCCCCCAAATTCACGGGTCAACAGTTCACCAATTATAACGGGACATAAACCGAGGTAGGTAGAAGGGTAGTTGAGACTGGTCGAAGGGACAGGAACGACTT
>BLSH010260131.1:376885-406825 GCA_018402905.1 Glandirana rugosa
AAAATCTCAAAAAGGAAATAAAAGCGGACCACTAGGTCGGTCATTTGGACAATGAAAAGTCAAAAGAAATTGGTGAAAGGCTGGCACATCGCATCTATGTGCAGCCGTTCACCGTGGGTAACAACACCCTCCTGCAATATATTGCAGGAGGGTGTTAGCGCGAGGGCGCGCGGGGGACCGTCATTTGACGGAGCGATCACGTGGTAAACGGCCGCTCCAAGCGGCCATTTACCATGATCCGTGATGCGCCGGGTCTCACAGACCCGGCGGTCACGGATGCTCCCCGGTGCGCGCCCCAGGGGGCGCGCGGGAGCGCGATTGTGGGAGGACGTTATATAACGTCCTCCCACAACAATGGGTGCCACTTGCCGACGTGTATCTACGCTACACGGTCGGAAAGTGGTTAAAGAAAACTGAAAAGTAACAGGTTTACTGGCTGGATCACCAGGCGAAAATAAAGGAAAAACTCTAAAAATAAACAATTGGGGAGCTGCAGTTAAATTTTAGTTTTTTTGGTTAAATACCGCTTTTAATAAACTCCCCTCGGTGTACTGAACCATCCATATTATCAACTTGCTGACTGACAGCACAGTTTACATCAGGAACTCTTCTGATTATATTGGTAACTGACATTTTTGCATGGTTCTGACCTACTCTGCTATTACACCCTGAGGTAACGGACTGGTCATACACAAGAACAAATATTCAAATTATTGCCCAAGGGTTCGGACAGTTGGTACCATTGTGGCAGCATGAATATTATATTTTTTCACAGACAGTCGTGTCAACAAATTACTGATACCACAGAAATGAAATGCAAGTTTACACACATTCATGCAGTACAAGCCTTTATTTTACATGGTTTACTGTCCTAAGTTGAAAACTCAGTTTTAATTTTTTTTTTCCTGTTAGATGCTCAGCATTAATTTATATGTTTTCTACATAAGTCTGAAACCCATCACATGAAAGCAGTCATACTTATAGAATGTGTATATAGCTAGAAGCACTGTGTGCTTGCATTCTTGTGACTCCCATTTAAATGAACAGAGATAATTTCTGATAACACGCTGACAGTTTCCTATCTCTGTTATGCTGAGAGGCTTTTCTTTTCACGCCTGTAAAATAAACTCATTTTTCATCAACATGTTTAATTTTAAATTATGCGCACACAGCGTTATGTTTGCTATAATTTATGATTTGTTTTGCAATTTTTTTTGTTGTTTTAAAGTGGACCTACTGTATACTGAAATGGTAAAGTGGTTGGAAACTCTTACATATACCTAAGTAACTGACCTCAGATGATACACACAGATTAAACAAATCCTCCTACATAAGTTGTACCTGTTTGTCTGCAGTTCTACATTTATTAAATTTGCAGAATTTACTGTATATAGCATGTCTGATCTTCCAGAAAGCAGGGGCAAGGGAGCTGAAGTTGCACTCTGCAGAGCTCAGTGAGGAGAGCTGATTGGAGGGACAGGACACACCCCTTCACATAGTACACAGGAACAGAGCTGAGGCTCTCAATCACAGGCTGTGTGATGGAGCTCCCTCCCCTGTCACCTCTTTAGCTCTTGGTGTCAGGCAGGGCTGCTGCAAGGATTTTTGACACCCTAGGTGGAACCTCATTTTGCTGCGCCCCTGACCCCACCCCCTTTGCCCTGGCCATGTAACCTATGTGACCTACCTGACCATTACACTGACCTACGTGACCCCTACACTAGCCTACCTACACCGACCTACTTTACCCCTACACTGACCTACCTGACCACTACACTGACCTTTACACTGGCCTACCTGACACCTACACTGACCTACCTGGCCACTACACTAACCTACCTGACCACTACACTGACCTACCTGACACACTGAACCTACCTGGCCACTATACTGACCCCCACACTGACCTATCTGACAGCTACACTAACCTACAGTACCTGACACCTACACTGACCTACCTGACCATTACACTGACCTACCTGATTCCTAATACAATGTCAGTGTTCTTCACTCACCGGGGCTCTACATGCATCTGACGACCCTGCCAGTGTCAGGAACAGAGGCATCCCCTGCATACAGTCACTGCCACACCCAGCAGGAGACAGAGAGTATGGAAACCAACAGTCAGGCGCCCCAGGAGACAGTGCGCCCTAGGCAGCTGCCTAGTTTGCCTAGTGGTAGTACCGGCCCTGGTGTCAGGATAACTTTTCAGAAGTGACTCATGCAGATAGCAGAGGAACAAAGCAGCAAACAGAACACAGGTGGCCTAAGAAAAAATTAACAGTGTCTCTTTATTGGACTTTAATAAGTTTTATCTTCCCAAAGAAAAATATCCCACTCTTCACTCCTTATTCATGTCATCAGTTTTTCGGCAGCACCTATATTTGTGAGCAACTACTTTCAAGTATGAAACACACAAAGGAAAAAAATGAAAACCAAAATATATGTTGAACACCTTGAGAATTCATTGAGAATTGTTACTACATCCATTGAACCAGATATTGATGCATTCGTTTATCAAAAATAGTGTCAAATATCGCATTGGTTTTATGTTGCCCGCTTTCACTTTTATAATAAAAAATGAAGTTTTATCACAGATTGGTACATTATCTATATAAGCGATCGTTAACTTTTAGGCCTCATACACACGGACGTTTTTTGACACCAAGTTTTTTGGCGTTTTTTTGCAGCTCTCCATGTTAGTCAATGGCCCCATAAAAATGGCAACGTTTTTGAGCTGTAGAGTGCGTCGGCATTAGTGAGCTGAGAGAAGAACCCACGGCCAGTGCGTTCCAAGGCTGTAACGTTTTGGCGTTTTTGACGCCGACCCCGCAAGACACTCACTAACGCAGTCCCGACGTTAACCCGCGTTTTTGATGCCAACGTTTTTAGGTTGAAAAATAGCAGAGGATTTAAAAAAAAAAAAAAAGCCTATTGACGCCGACGCTCACTAACACCGAAAAAACGCAAATTTTTCCCTGACGTCGGGCCTGACGGTTTGCTTTTTTTTTAACATACGTCCATGTGTATGAGGCCTTAGGCTTCATGCATACAGGACTTTAAAAAAAAACGTCCAAAAAAAACCTCAATAGCTTATCAGGGATGTTTTCAGCTTTTATCAGCGTTATATTACCGGCATTTTTTTGCGTTTTTAAAGGGCCAGCGTTTTTTTTTCCAATTGATCTAAAACGTCCAAAAACATTGAGGATCGACGTTTTTGAGCGTTTGAAGGTTTTTACAGCAGAAAAACATCCAAAAGAACCCTCTGCTTTTGGGGTTTTTTTTTTACAGCTCAAAAACATCACTGTTAAAAACAGTTGATAACAGCCTATGTGTGCATGGACACGTAGGATAACATGATGGAGGGTTTAATGACTGTAAAAAAAAAAACGTCTGCAGCTGAAAACAGCTGCTGAAAAACAGTCAAAAAATGCCCTGTGTGCATGAGGCCTTAATCTCCCAGACATTTTCTGCTTATCAGCTATCCTTTTATTGTTAAGCCTAGTACACACTATCAGTTTTTTTTGTTCAAACCAGCCGGCTGAATGAAAAAAACTGAAGAGCTCGGGATTAGATCCTGTACTAACAATCCAATGTTAGTATGGCAATCTTCCCATTGAGCTACTGTGTTCTGACAAGGGGACGCCCCCCACCCCCACCAGAACACACCAGTCTGAGCTCTCAGCCACTGGCTGAGAGTGCTGTTCAGATGCCTATCGGCAGACCTTTTTTGGATCATGTACTTTCGACAGAAGCCGGATGTTTTGCCAGCTTCTGTTTGGCCAGCTGCTGTACACACAGACCGGATGTCGACCAGTTTCTTTTGAACCAGCCGATAGCGCCCGATATTTGATCCGGGTGTACAGCTCTTTAACCACTTCAGCCCCGAAAGGATTTACCCCCTTCCTGACCAGAGCACTTTTTGTGATTCGGCACTGCGTCTGACAATTGCACGGTCGTGCGACGTTGTACCCAAACTAAATTGACATCCTTTTTTCCCCACAAATAGAGCTTTTCCCTGCTGGGACATTGGTTGAGAGTAAAGACAAATTCAAGCAGTTACTGGATGTTTCTGCATCCAATGCCTATGGCAGTGGTTCTCAACTGCGGTCCTCAGGACCCACTAACAGGCCAGGTTTGCAGGATAACTGAAATACATCACAGGTGATATAATTTGCTGCTCAGTGATTGGAGTCTTCTAGTCTGCATCTCCCCAAGGTAATACATAAAATCTGGCCTGTTGGTGGGTCCCGAGGACTGGAGTTGAGAACCACTGGCCTATGGGAACAACCCCTTACCTTACACCATAGTTATTTCTTTCATAATTTAAGTGCTATTTAAAGCAAATCTCAACCCCCCCCCCCCCCCCCCCAAAAAAAAAGTTAATGTAGCTATTTTACTAGTCTTCGGATGTGGTTGTACTTTTCTTATTTTTAAAGCTAAGCTTATTTTCAGCAAGTACAGAAAAACCTTATAAAGTGTCCATGTCACTTTGTGTGAGCTGAAAAGAAAGTAAAAAGACCCTTATCTTAATTGTGTACTAAAAGGAAGAGATGGAAATAGGGGGCTTCATGGATAAAGGACTTAAAGGGATGTTTTCAGCTTTTACCAGCGTTATATTACCGCCGTTTTTTCGAGTTTACACAGAATACAGAAAAAATTACTATATAATTTACAGTTACATATATTATACTGCAGTTCATGTACCCACATCTGCAGATGAGGAAATCTGAAAACAGTGTTGTGTCCTGATTGTGTCCTGATTGGGAACACCCCAAGCATTCCCACGGTATATAGTGGCACAAGGGGGGGACATATGCTACAAAAATATAATGGAGTAAACTGTTACTGATCCACTCCATATTTCAAGAATCAAAACATAGGAATAAAAAACCTAAAACAATAACAAAAAGGGCAAATACATTGGGGGCATTGTGCAATACGGTACACACATGTGAATTACTAAACTCATCAATCCACAATGTAATGAAGATGAGCAAAGGCTCATATGTTTGAAGCCCAGCCTATGCCACTACCCTAGTTACTTTTAGGAACAGAAAGCGTTCACCAGATGCACAGAAAAAAAGGCTAAAAAAATATCAGTGTAGCAACTACATACAAGGACTGTAGCTGCAAGATATTACATTAGCTCAGTTCCCAAATACTTTCAGCTGAGTCTAGTGAGCTTGGAAAATGATAATCACATGGCTGAAAATAAAGATTCTTATGCATGTGTAAAGCGAATTGAGCCTTATGCATTAGATAATTTCCATCGTTTTTCATAAAATTTCTAAAAGAGTACATGGAGGTCGGGACATGTGATATTTACTTTTATTTTAAAGGTAGCTGACTTCCTGTCCAGTAATTCTGTAGAGTAAAACTGCCAACTGCCATTTGGGTACCTCTCTTTTGCCTAACATTCTCTCACTTTTTCATACAGTTGACAAACAACATTGCTTCCAAGATGGTTTTGTGTTCTACCAGTTTTCTTCTGATGAATGCGCTGATACTGTCTGTGAATTTGGAAAAGACAGAGGATGGCAGATGGGGGTTAGGCTCTTAAAACAGCTTGCGCCACTTGCTCCACTGACCTCCAATATTTGTGATGTGTAAGTATTTTTCTTCTTATCAACGATCTGCCAAATGTTTTGAAGTACTAGACACATAATATCGCCAGCATACCCTGCTGCATTGAAATTGTTAGAACATTAAGCATTTAATGGACAGACTGAAATAGAAAGGAGCATGATATGACTATTTGTATTCCAGTTAATACTGTAACTGTGGCCAGGCTATGAACATTCATATATTTACAACTATAGACTTTACAAAACTTCTGTCAATTTATTGGGTATTCCTATTCCCATGACTCTATACAGTGAAGGACATGCTTATTTTTCATCTGAGAGTTATCTTTGTGCAGGGGAAAAAACTTCCTTAGCGCTTCTCAAAAAAATCTGATAGAGTCCAAATCATAAGTTTTTTTTTACTTATTTGCTTCAAGGGATGTGGTGCTGGTGCAGTTCTGCCGTTTTTTTCAATGGTTCAAATCCAAATCATAAGTTGTTTACTACAGTAGCTCTTACCAAGACATTTGAAAGATAGTAGTGAATTATGCATAAAATCATTTCCAATTTAAGATGTTGTATAGTACCAGTACATTGCAATTCATCGTTTACAAACTGTTACTTAAAGTATAACTAAAGGCAAAACTTTTTTTTTTGTTTTGAAAAGAGGGGAGAGTAATTAGAACACCTGTCAATGGGTTGTCACCAGAAAAGTGATAGAGGGGCAATCTAGGCCTGGTAACCCGGGGGTCCCCAAGGGATTCCCCTAATTTGCAAGGATTTCCTCTCACTTCCTGTTTGGCTATGGGACAGGAAGTGAAGGGGAAATGTCCCCAATGGGACAAAGATGGCAAAAATAAACCTTACAGGGGTTATAACCCTTCCTTACTCTATCCAAAATGGAAAAAAATATTTTTCCTATAGTTCTACTTTAAAAGAGAAGTAAAGGATTTTTTTTTCTGAATCATACTTACCTTGGTGGATGGAGCATGGGTCTGATGCTGCGTCTGTCCCCTGGCGCCTCTGCACTAAAAACCGAGCGATCGAACACCGCTGATCGCTCAGTTATCAGAGCTCCCTGACAGAGAGCTGCAGACTGTGAGTGACAGCTCTCTTCTCTGCCCCCTCCTCGCTCACTGGAGAGCTGGGCTGTGGAGGGGGCTACCGTCTCAGGCTCTCAACGGCTCGCTGAGAGGTTGAGAAGGGTGTAAGTCCAGGCACCTGAAAACAGGTCACAGGAGTGTAAAACGAACTGCACTTCTGTGATCCATAGGAGAAGTATAGCCAAACAAGCTTTGGCTGGACTTCTTTTAAATAATTTTTACTTTTGTATCATAGGTACTAGAATTTTCAGTTGTGTAGCATAGGTACCTATGAGAGCATAAAGGAAAAACAGTGATGCAGCTGGTGTCCAAATGTGTTTTAGTTTTTTAAATAACTTCAGAGTTATGGATGTGTCCCTGGGCCTTTAAGAAGGTATGGACTACTTACAGGCCAGACACTTGCTCTCAATTTGTCCTATGTTTTATGTGTTTCGAGATGAATGATCTCATAGATTAGTCAGGGACCACGCTACACTGAGGGGTCCTAACAAGGCAGCATGGCTTCCATGTATCTTTGCAAATGTTAACAAGAAAAGGCAGCCAAATACTCCCAGCGCTCAGTGGTCTTCACCAGAGGCAAAGCCAAGCATTATATTATCACATGCACAGTCCAATTCCCGGTAGATGCAGCCCTTCTCGGATGGGGATATCCCATGTGGAAATACAAAAACAAAGAAGGGGGAGACGCAAACCCCTAGTGCATTATCCGGGTTAAAACTGAATTTATTGATATGGAAAGCAACCAATAAAATGCATACTCACAAAGGTGCACAAGTATATAGCAAGTACATAGAAGGATGACATGAGGTAGAAACTCCAGCCCTGAAGAAGAGGGTGTGCCCCCGAAATTAGCACGCATATGGGTACTCCAGTTTCCTCCAACACTCCAAATACATGCTGGTAGGTAAATTGGATCCTGTCTAAATTGGCCCTAGTATATGTATGAATGTGACTTAGGGATCTTAGATTGTAAGCTCCTTGATGGTAGGGACTGATGTGAATGTACACTATATATGTAAAGCACTGCGTAATTTGACAGCGCTATATAAGTACCTGAAATAATAATAATAATATGTGAGTCCACAGAAACACTTGGAGTTTCTACCACATGTCATCTCTCTATGTACTTGCTATATACTTGTGCACCTTTGTGAGTATGCATTCTGTTGGTTGCTTTCCATATCAATAAATTACGTTTTTACCCGGATAATGCACTAGGGGTTTGCGCCTTCCCCTTCTTTGTTTTTATCTTTGTAAATGTGTGCAGCTAAAACCACTTTTTATGGCGCAAATTGTTCTTTTTGCTGACTTACCGGTAAGTGTCCTGGGAAATCTTTGCATTGTGTTTTTTCTGTGCAAAGCCATAACATCAGAATTATGGCAGAATTTTGTCTCCTAAATGTTCTCTTGCACACAAATGAATGTACTTTTTAAATTAGAATTTATAGAATTATGCTGGGAGAGTGTCAACTGATTTGTCTGTTGCCTTTAAAATGGGATGACACAGAAGCTTAATTTTTGCACCAAGCAATTGTTAGTGTCTTGTACTCTTCATCCTGTAATCTGGAGAAAGCCAAGTGGGTGAAGCCAGATGATGGTATAGTACAGTGAGTGACATCACCATGGAGGAAAAACTTAGTTAATATGCAACAAGTGAGGAATGGAACATTCCTTTTAATGGTTATAAATTGATAGGCGGAGGAAATGAATTAACATGAAGTAAGAGGTTTTTATTTCCATACACTCCCTTTCAGAGCCTCATGGTAATAAATTCAGCCATTCTGTCAAGTGAATCTGTAAATGTAAAAGCGTGTAAACTAAGCCCGGGTCTAACAGCAGTAAAGTGTCTGCAGTATTTCACATTAACGTCAAATATATGAGTACATTAAATTGACTATCTGGATGTTATTTGGCTCATGTGGAAAAAAATGCATTTAAAACAAATCGGGATGTCTTTCGAAGGAGCATGCTGTTAGCTCACATTCTTATGACTTGAGAATTTTACATATATTAAAATCAATGCGTCTTTTACAGAGTCAGGCTAGCACAATGAGAAGACAGTTTGACTGAATGGTGTGCGATTTTATGGACTGCTAAAACCAGAACCTGTGCTCATCTGTTTGCAAACAATGTATGTCTCCTGTCATGTTTGTTTTTAAGCATTGCAAGGCCATATGGCACAGATTCTGCAGGTGTTTATTTGTGGTGTACACATTGCATTTAGGTAGTGTAAACATCAAGTAGCTAAGACTAGACCATATGTATTAATATTCTGTTTACATGTTATTTTTGGATGGCATTTTCTTGCTTGTATATATGGATATTCAACATAGACATGTGATATGTATACCAGCTGGACCAGCTTTTCCCATAAAATACATCATACAATTAGTGACTACAAAATGTAACACTTGAAAAAAAGGCCCTGCTGCATTGTGATGTATTCTAGTCAGTTTTATATTGGCAGGGAGCTGAATAGGTCATGTGATTTGTCATCAGCTGTCACCTGAAATCATTTCTGCGATCTCCCTTCAGCTCAGGACTTGTCTTTTCTGACTCAAGTTTTTCAGCAACCAGTTTCCTGCAATTTTCTAATGCACATTTTTTTCTAAGAATGATTATTTTTTGAAAGAAAAAATTCCATACAGGGCCAACTTATACTTTGCCCTCATGGGCCAACGTGTGCCACCCTCACTTACCTCTGTTGTCTAGCTAGCCTTTGTATTACACTAACAGAATCGGATATCTCAGTGAGATGAGGCAAAAAAAGATGACAGTGTGCTTGCTATGACCTAGAACAAGTGATTAGGAGGGTTGGCAAACTGTATTCCCACTCAGCTAACAGATTGGCTGTAGGTGAATCGACCCTCGTATTAAAAACGCAAAACGCATCTACCGCAGCCACATAGATGTGAACCTAGGGTGAAGTATTCACCTTTTTCAGTGTTTTCTAATATTTGCATAAGTAAAAACTTAAACAATAAACATTCAATGCCCTACTTAATTCCACAGGTCTGCAGATAAGCTAGAAAATGGGACTGATGCCAACAACAGAATTCTGCAAATTCAAGCACTTGCCCGTCTCACTTCTGCAGTAAGTTGACAACAAAATAAATGTGTAGATACATGTGTGTTATTTTCTATATAATGTATTGTATCACCACTTTTGACAAAACTCCTTCCAAACTGCTTATTTTTGCAAAACATATGTAATTATGTTCATCCACATTTGGCACCTTTCACACAGGCTTGTCCTTTTGCGGAGTCTGCTCTGCTCAGCAGGGATCGATTCGCTGAGCAGACAGATGACAGATCCATCTCCGCTCACTGTGCAGAGATTGAACTGTCAAAGCCCCGCTCTCTTCTATGGATATCGGATGAAAACAGATCTGCCTGTCCGTTTTCATCCGATCCTCTCTGATCCGATTATCCAGATGGATGGAAAATAGGGTTTCCATCTGTCTGGATTTCACAGACCGGATCGGAGAACGGCGGGTGTCAGCGGACATGTCACCACTGACATCCGTCACTCCAAAGAGCTGCATGGAGCGTCCATTCATTTCCGCCCGAAAAATGGACAGGCGGACCTGAACGGAATGGCTTTGTGAAATGGGCCTTACATATACCCAGTGAATGACACCAGGTGATACACAGAGATTAATCAAATCCTCCTGCATAAACTGTACCTGTTTATCTGCAGTCTTCTTTCCTCTACTACCGTTCAAAGTCCATAGTTTATAAAGCTTGTCTGAGCTGTCAGAAAAAAGGGGCAAAGAGATGAAGTTACACTCTGTAGAGCTCAGTGAGGAGAGCTCTGAGACCTGATTGGAGGGAAGGGACACACCCCCCTTCACACAGCACACAGGAACAGAACTGAGGTCTGTTATTTAGCTGGAGGTCCTTCCCTGTCACCTTTTTGCTCTTGGTGTCAGGAAAATATGTTAGAAGTGATTCATGCTAATTGCAGAGCAATGAGGCAGCAGAAAAAAATGAAAATGACACTTAGTTCAAGTACACACTGTAGAGGGGTATGCTTTGGTTATATTTCATATCTGAGGTTTACAACCACTTTAAAACCCCACTACACTATTTGGGCAGGGGGTGGCACCACTATGCAGAATCTGCAGTTTCCAGCATATTTATGCAAAACTTTTCCTCCTCTAGTCTGCCAATTAGACAACTAGTGAGGGTGGAAGCCCTGTGCTATCTTCCCTCTTGTAATTCCTTCTAAATATAACGCTCTCTAGTCCACAGCACCTTCCTCCCTCCTAGCCTGCCCACCCTTGGCCAAAAGTTTATAAATTGTGTTGTTGATGTATGGAATTTTGAGTAACAAAACTGAGAAGTATCTGATTATATTCATATAAGTTAATATGCTTGTATGTTTCATATCCAATACTTGTCCATGACTCTGGACCGCTATGGACCCACCAATGTAAATGTATATCTCAAAAAGGTGCTTGGAGTAAAACATCTGATTTAAATAACTGTTTATTCATTCTCGACTAAAATAATGGTATCTAAAAACAAACACCAGAATGATGGGTACCTATTATCTTGAGGCAGTTGTTAGAGTAAAAAACAACATTTCCATTAATGTATCTCCCATTTCAAATCTCCTTTGGATGAACCACGCCCTTGCGTACATAACCAACCATAGGTACTGCACGTCATACAGAAGTATAGATCTTAACAATTATGTATACCCTCCACTCAGGAGTCTTAAGCCCCGTACACACGGGACGACGATCGCACGTACGATCGTGTCGAATCGTATGTTGGCTGTTGTATGTAGCATACTGACTGCACTACACGATCGTACGACCGAATAAGAACGTTCAGGTGCATGTAATTAGCATCCAGCCATTCCTGACTTTGGAGCATGCGTGTTTTGCACAATACAACTTTGTTGTACCAACTGCTCTGTACACACGATACAACGGTCATATGAGAGCTTGTTGGTATGACCAAGTTTTCTAGTCTGTTCATACAACTCCCTTGTACGACCGTCGTATGTTCGACTGTTCAAATCGCGCATACGAACGATCGATATCACATACAACGGTCGTTAGTACGACCTGTTGTATGCGATCGTCGTCCCGTGTGTACGGGGCTTTATAGCTCCACAAAGCCATCCGTAAATTCCATTGACTTCCAATGCAGTTTTGAGTGAGTCAGTTACTGAAAAAGTGTTTAAGAATAAAACAAAGAATGTTTGTTTAGTCTGGCGTGTTCATCTGCATTGGCTAGCTATTTACAGTCCACCAAAGATGATTTGAAATAGGTGGTACAATTATGGAAATCATTTATAAATTTATTCTTATTATAACAAATGCCTCAAGATATGCTGTACCTATCATTCTGGTGTTTGTTTTTAGATACCACAGTATAGTGTATATGTATTTTATTTTTGTTGAGTATGAATAAATAGTCTTTCAAAAGTGAAATTGTACTCCAAGCATATTTTTATGATACACATGTACAATCGTATTAGTTGATCCATAGAGGTGCAGAGTTAGGCTGGATACACACTATACAATTTTCCTTTGACTTTTTCCATAAGACCCCTTTCACACTGAGGCAGTTTTCAGGCATTTTAGCGCTAGAAATGGCGCCTGAAAACTGCCTCTCATCCCACCCCAGTGTGAAAGCCGGGCGGTGCGCTTGCAAGATGGGAAAAAAAGTCCTGCAAGCAGCATCTTTGGGGCGGGTTGGGAGCGCTGTATATAGCACTCCCAACCCGCCCCTGCCCATTGGAATGAATGGGCAGCACTTCTGAAGCACCTGAAAACCGCTTCGGATGCGCCGCAACACGGGTGCTTTTAACCCCTTCTTAACCCCTTCTTGGAGGTTAAAAGTGCCCATCTAGTGGCGGAAAACAAATGCTAATGGACTTGTGGCCCCGGTGTGAAAGGGATCTTAGATTTACCAAAACCATATAATATAAAGTCAAACCTAAACATGTTCAATTTGTGTGCAATCAGGCAGGCCCTTGCACTACATAGTTGAAGGTAAATCTAAAGAAAATCGAACAACAAAAGTTGTGTAGTGTGTATCCAGCTTTAGGGACTAGTATTGGATATGTGGCATGGATATGTACCAGGGACTCCGAACTGCAGAAAAGTTTTGTTTTTGGGCATGTTTTGCAGAGTGTATAAAAAAATTAAATTATATGCCATAGTTCATAGAAATACATTTAAAGACAAAAGAGCACAGGTGACATTGCCATATTTTATTAAACCTAGAATATATAGCAATACACAGTAGAATTGAAAATACTAGTTTTCAGAATCTAATAATTATCATCAGTGGCATGAATATCCTTATTTACAAAATATTCCTGGAGAACATCTAATAACCCTGAAGGCAGCTGTTATCTGCTGTGCTCTTTGCGACAGCAAATACTGTATCTGTTTATCATTTTTTATTCATTTATAATCAAGCACATGACAGAATACAATAACATGTTATGACTAAATGTATATATTGACGTGTCACATCTTGATTACAGTGTATAGTTGTGCAACATGTAAACAAAACAATGAGTACAGTAATTACCTCAGTTGTAAGACTACGGCTCGGTTCACACTACTGCAATGTTCTTTTGATGCCATTTTCAGTGTGATTATGTAGTGTGATTTTGTTGCGACTTTGGATGTGGTTAGCATATTCTATGGAACCAAACTGCACTGAAATTGCACCAAAGTTGCACAGGAAGCTTTTAAAAAATGGCACCACACAGAGTCACATTGATGGGAATGGGCACACTGAAAATGTGATTTCCTTTGTCTTGTGATTCTGTGTGACTAAAGTCGCAACAGAAATTGCACCAGTGTGAACCAGCACTAGCAATGTATTTTGCTTCATGTGCCAAGTACAAACCAAACCCCCCCCCCAAAAAAGGAGAGGTTAACTTGCTAAAATAGTAGAGGCTGTTCTCCTAGCATAGTGAATGTGTTGAAGCTACACTATATTACTAAGAGTATTGGGACACCTGCCTTTACACGCACATGAACTTTAATGGCACCCAAGTCTTAGTCCATAAGGTTCAATATTGAGTTGGCCTTCACTTTACAGCTATAACAGCTTCATCTCTGGGAAGGCTGTCCACAAGGTTTAGGTGTTTGTCTATAGTAATGTTTGACCGTTCTTCCAGAAGCGCATTTGTGAGGTCAGGCACTGGTGTTGGATATGAAGGCCTGGCTCGCAGTCTCCACTCTAATTCATCCCAAAGGTGTTCTATTGGATTGAGGTCAGGACTCTGTGCAGGCCAGTTAAGTTCCTCCACCCCAAACTCACTCATCCATGTCTTTATGGACCTTGCTTTGTGCACTTGTCCAAATCATTTGGTGGAGGGTGGATTATGGTGTGGGGTTGTTTTTCATGGGTTGGGCTTGGCCCCTTAGTTCCATTGAAAGGAACTCTTAACACGTCAGTATACCAAGACATTTTGGACAATTTCATGCTTCCAACTCTGTGGCCTTCCTGTTCCAACATGACTGCGCACCAGTGCACAAAGCAAGGTCCATAAAGATATGGATGAGCGAGTTTGGGTTGGAGGAACTTGACTGGCGTGCACAGAGTTCTGACCTCAACCCGATAAAACACCTTTGGGATAAATTAGAGCAGAGACTGCGAGCCAGGACTTCTCTTCCACATCAGTGCCTGACCTCACAGATGCACTTCTGGAAGAATGGTCAAACATTCCCATAGACGGGGCACACGGCATGCAGTAAGACGTGCTCGGGCTGGCTCCGCTGTGAATCCTGCAGAATGCTCCTAAAAGCACCGCCATCCTTCACTGTCTGGGCCGGGGAAAGATAGCATCGGGTCCCGCAGCTGATCCCCTATCTCTGGCTCGGTGTATCACTGCACTACCATGATGAAGCGAGGACAGGGGCCCAAGCATCCACCCAGCACCCCAGGCCTTGACTGCGACCTACCACCCCGCTCAGCTAAGGAGGCAGCCCAATGCCTATCTGCTAAAAACAATGCAGAGAAAGATCCACTGCTGGTGCGGCTACCAGATCCAGAGGAGGAACCCCTGGATGAGGAGATGGGATCCCTGGATGGCGTGCCTTGGCTCCTGGCTGATACTCCGACCTCTACACATGTGAGTACTGGGCCCCATGCTTCCAATATGGCGGCGGCGCTGCAGCATGATAGCTCTGACCCTGAGCCCACATTGAGAGACATTTTTGCTGCAGTGACTACATGTAATTCCTCTATCATAAACCTAACAGAGGAAGTGAAGGGCATAAAGGTGGAAATTTCTTTAATCAGGCATGATATGCAGAAACTGCGGGAGCGCACCTCTGCCTTGAAAGGCCACCTTGGCACGTTGGGGGATGAGTGGCAGCCCCTGCAGAGAGATGTCAGATATATACAATCGCTAGCTACTACCAACGCATCGCGGCTGGAAGATATGGAAAACTGCCTGCGCCGCTATAATGTGCAGTTGGTGGGCATTCCTGAGCGGGCTTAAGGTAAAAATCCAGTGGCCTTTATAAAGGCCTGGCTTATGGACACCTTTGTTTGCTGTGGACAGGGCCCATAGGGTCCCAACTCGTCCACCTCCACAGGGGGCCCCCTGCATCCTTTTCTGCTCCGTCTCCTGCATTATAGGGGCCGAGATGCCATGCTGAATAAAGCCAGATCAGCAGGAGTCATTAAAATTGATAATGCTAAAGTCTCCTTATTCCCTGATTTCTCTGCGGAGGTACAGAGGCAACACTTCAAATTTCTGGATATAAAGAAAAGATTACGGGCTATCAGCATCCAATACTTTATGCTGTACCCTGCCAAGCTGAAGGTCATTGCTATAGGCAACTCACACTTCTTTGACAATCCTGCCGCAGCAATGCATTGGCTTGATAGAGAGGAGAAACATTTGGTACAACATCCTCCCTAGGAACAGTATGAGATCATCCATGTTCTTCTTCACACTATGGGTGATTTGATGACTTGTAGCAATCAGCGGAGTTGGATCCTGCAAAAGGGAATACTCACCTTGTAGTAAGCTACAGTATACTGCAAGGACAAATGCAAAGTTCAATTGGTTTTATCTCTTTTTTTTTCGCTTTGGCTTTGGTGCCTTCAACACCGGCGACACAGCCCTACAAACAGTTATTTCCGGACGTACTCATGCCTGCAGGGCAAGAAGGGTCCTACGTGGACTTATTACCCTCTGTGAGAGGGGATGGTTTTTGTTTTACTGGGCCCAGTTGACCAGAAACTATATTGGCTTTGATTATGTACTTGTGGTGTTCCTCTTTTTTCTCCCCCTTGTACCTCTTTCTCTGACGGTGGAACACGTTGTTATAAATGTGCTGTTGACCATGGCCCCAGTCTCCTCTAGATGGCACACTATTACGATTTTTGTTATTACATGGGTGAGCCTGAAATGCTCAGACTTATGCTATATGCACTTTTACCCAGGGCTGCAACGGATCTATGGGATAATCTCACTGGTGGAGGGGAGGAGTTAGGCCTTACCTCCCTCTTTTTCTATAATCATAATGGTGGTTAATACTCTGAAGGGGCTTATGTTCTTATCCTGGAATGTAAGGGGCATGGTAGATAAAGTGAAGTGAGGTGCGATATTCAAGTATTTTGCCAGACTATGGCCCCACTTGGTCTGTCTCCAGGAGACGCATCTGCAAAAAGACTCTGTCCACCTGCTCAGATCACGCAAATTCCCGATACAGTTTCATTCTATGCACTCCTCCTATTCCAGAGGTGTCAGTATACTGATATCCAATACTGTTTCTTTTCAGTGCATCTAGCAGCAGGTTGACAGATAGGGCAGATTTATATTCTTATTGTGTAAACTCAATGATTTCATATGCTTGATCGCAGCAATGTACGTTCCCCCACCCTTCTCTGTGGAGACTATTATTATAAATAGTTTATGGCCCTGCACCCCAATGTGCCAGTATTGGCTCTAGGTGATTTCAATAATACGCTAGACCCGCATCTAGATAGAATGTCCCTAAATCCACGACCTGTGAGGTCTGCTTCTGGCAAGAATGTTTTTGCAGCCCTGTTATCTGAGCTGGGACTCCATGATGTGTGGAGGGAGAGGCACCCTACTGAGAAATGCTATTCTTGCCATTCTGCCATGCATGGTGGACTCTCACGCATTGACTTGGGTCTGGGGAATGAGGCTACTGTGCAGTGAGTTTTGGACTCTGCATATGAGTCTCGGTTGATTTCGGATCATTCCCCCTTCTGGGTGTGAATGGAAGTAACAATGCCAATTAATCGGCCACTGTAGCGAGTAAATCCCTTTTGGCTGACTTTGTTTCCATCCCCAGATGGTATCTCGGAGGCCTTGACGGACTTCCTCCAATTTAATAGGAGATCGGCTTGTGCTGCTGTTGTGTGGGACTCTCAAGGCATTTCTTAGGGGCTGTCTTATTCGGGAGATCACAGGCATTAAACAGAGAATGGGGGAATGGAAGGATAGAATTCGTAAGGAGATGCAGCTCAGGGAACAGGCAGTAGTAACCAACCCTACCCCATCCAATCAAGAGGCATGGCAGGAGGCTCAATCCCTATATAACTCTATGTTGTGTCAGCACTGGTGGCTAGGGAGCAGCGTGATACATCCACAATTACTGCTATTCACTGTTATGCCTTTAAAACTAGGTATACCCTAGATGAACTTACATTGTTCTTACAGAATTGTCCATTTCCTTGGGTCTCTGAGGAGGAAAAGATTTCCTTAAACTCTCCAATCACATTGGAATAATTGTCCGAAGCCTTGGCGGGGGCTCCTCACCACAAATCCCTGGGCTCTGACGGCCTCCTAGCGGAGGTGTATTCCCGCTATAGTAACATTCTCCTCCTACCTCTACTGCAGGCTATATCTGAGGCTTTTGAGATTGGCTACCTGCCTGATAGTATGCAGGAGGCTATTATTGTGGTACTCCCCAAACCGGGAAAGGATAGACTCCTGCCAGATTCATATCATCCAGTTTCCTTGTTGAATCTGGACGTTAAGCTTCTGGCTAGAGTGCTCACCACCAGACTTTCAAAGGTAATTAGCAGGTTAGGTTGATCCATAGGGACCAATCTGCAATCATTCCCACCCGCTCCACTGCAGATAACTTTCGGAGACTCTTTCTGAATATACAGATCCTAGTGGACAATCCTGGAGGTAGGGCCATTCTATCATTGGATGCTGCCAAAGCTTTTGATAGGGTTGAATGGCCCTACCTCCTGGAGATCCTGAATAGATTTGGCTTAGGGGATAACTTTATTCAGTGGTGAGGGTCCTATACTCAACACCCAGAGCTAGACTCGGTATTAACAATAGTCTCTCTCCATCTTTCTCACTATATAGTGGCACCCGACAAGGGTGTCCACTATCACCATTATTGTTTGCATTGGCAGTGGAGCCTTTAGCAATACTAATTCGTAACGACCCTGCAATTATAGGGTTCCGTAGGGGACACTCAGGGGAAAAGATAACGCTGTATGCAGACGATGCCTTACTATAAGGACATGTATTGGTATATCGAAACCTATAGCACTTTAAGTATTTAAGTGGACTTGGTATCCTACAGGGACGTCTTCCTTTAAAACTATGTCTCCTATATATGTGCCCCAATCTTTTGAATAGCTAAATAAGGCTTAGTTTGTGACCAACTTTGTGCCTGAATCTTTTTTGTAATGTAACCTTTTTTAAATGCTTATTTTGTATATCTCATGAATGTATTTACAAATAATAGGTTCTTTGCAGCATAGTTCTTTGCTATTCAATTAACTCTATGCCATGTAGCATGTATAAATGGTTGGCTCAATGTGTGTGCATGATAGGTTCATACTTTATCTTTTTGTCCTCCGTCTATGCACATACGTTTGAACTGTTCTTTCTGGCTTTACATAAACAGCAGTTTTTCTCTGCGAATGCCGAATTCTATTTAAATTGGAGTCCTGCTAATACATGTTTTAATTTTTTTTTCTCTATTATGACCCCTCAGTCTATGATTAAGCACCCTCATACATCGGTGTGAAACGTGTAAGCCATGCTGCATTGACCTGTCTGTGTTCTTCCATGTATGTGGACTGTATTTTTGGAACCGTTGATTTTATATTTGATTAAATAAAAGTGTTTTACGGAGTGCAGCTGTCCAGCATATGTCCACATGCTCTTCCATGATGCACCTGTATGAGCCGGATCTTGGAGCCGAGGCATTTGGACATTATGTAGCCTAGAGCGGTGCACCTTTTTTATTTTCGATGCCTTACTATACTTAGGGGACACAGCTGCATCTTTACAGACTTTGATGGAGACTGTTGTTGAGTTCGGAAAGTTCTCGGGGCTTCACCATTAATTGGTCCAAATCAATCCTGATGCCACTGGATCCATTAACAGCACCTCTGCCAGCTGAGGCGGGCCAAATTGCCATTGCATAGTCCTTTAAATACCTGGGGATGGTGGTTTCCCCTGACCCCAATAACTACCTTCATTTAAATCTAGGCCCACTACTGGATAAACAATGGGAAACATGCCTCAGCTGGTGTAAGCTTCCTCTTTCATTGTTGGGTTGGGTGAACTTAGTGAAAATGATCTGGGCTCCTCAGCTTCTATACATTTTTCACAATTCACCCATGTGGATTTCTAATAGGTGGTTTAAGAGAATAGATTCCCACATGCGTGATCTCTTATGGCTATGAAAGAAAGCTAGGATTAGCTTATATATGCTGCAATATGGAGAGGATGGGGGGGTCTTGCGGTCCCACACCCTAAAATGTACTTCTTGGCTTCCCAGATACAGCAGATGGCGGGTAAGGGTGAAGAAAATATAGGGAATCCCATAATGACATTAATAACTATGACCAACCCTGCATTAAAAGCTGCCTCTCATATGGAGATGGACCTGCCGAGCATCCCCTCGTCTTCCCCAACAGCTGATCTTCTTAAAAGGGTGTGGAGGGCATTTAGAGAGGCTCTGTCTCTTGACTGCCCACTTGTATTTACTCCCCTATGGAATGGCCCAAAATACCCTGAATTACTTAAACTGAAGGGATTTTCTACATGGAGACAAAATGGGATTTGGTTCTTCCCGCAAATCCATTTGGGGACTGTCTCAAAGTCCTACGAACAATTATGTACAGAATTTTGTTTATCACCGAGGGGATTCTATCAATTGCTCCAAGTTAGATATGCACTGCAGATCCAGGGTCAAACACATACACTGGCTGTTTCTACATCTCCTCTACTGATGGACGTCCTCCGGGCGGATACCCGACGGGGCTTGATCTCTAGATTATACACCATTTTATTATCCTCTGTTCAAGATCATGCCTCTCTGAGATGTAGGGCCCAGTGGGTGGTGGACATAGGAGAGGTAGATGGGGATCAGTGGGATATGGCACTAGAATCGATACCTGTCACATCAGTCTCGGCCTCCCACAAGCTCTCGCAACTATTCACCCTGCACAGAGCCTATAGGACGCCGGTACAGCTGCATGCCTGGGGAAGGAGGTATTCGCCTCTATGCCCAAAATGTAAAGTACATCAAGGAGATCTCATACATATGCTGTGGCGCTGCCCAAAGCTCCACCGTTATTGGACTGAGGTTCTTAGATATGTCTCTGATTTGATTCAGATTCCCATGTCCCAGACCCCGTTAGTATGCCTGTTAGGGGCCCTAGATGAAGAGATGTATCCAAAGGGAATGTACGTTATGATTACTAGATTGCTTTATTTAGCAAGGAAGCTCATAGCAAGATACTGGATGGCATCTATAGTGCCAATTGGCAAACAATGGATCACCTATTTAAACTGTATTCTTCTCAGGGAAAAATTGGCGTACAGCCATAGAAATGCTGCTTCAAAATTGGAACTCATCTGGCAACTATGGCTCAATAATGCAAGCACAGCTGGTGCTGGACAGGCTTTTAAGATTTGAACCCAGAGGGGTTGATGGAGGTGGGTGGGGGAGAAGGACACTTACTCTTGATCTTTATGGTTTACTGTGTTTGTGTGTTGGTCTTTATGGTTTACTGTGTTTGTTTGTTACGCACTTGACCTGAAGGAATCCGAAAGTGGACAAAGTGTATCTTCATGGCTATAATATTTGGTTTCGAGTGCTGGTTCTTAAGTGTTTTGAACTGTATTGTTATATATGCATAGTGATTGATATCTGTTCAACCAACCCTCATCTATGACCGCTTAAACCTGTCATTTGATAAACAGACACTCCCGTCTCCCGGTCCAGCGATGGGGCCGCACGGAGCCTCAGATCTCTCCCCCTCCCCTCCACGGTGCCGTCATTCCTAGTGTGGGCACCCGGCCGTGACAGCTAGTGGCTTTGCGACCGGGCAAGCCTTGCGCATGCGCGAGCAGAGCGCCGCCACGTGATTGGTCCCGAAGTCTTCTAGGACCTGTCCTGTGTCCCAGAAGACTTCGGGAAGGAGGGGGAAGGAGACCTTCCACTTCCAATCACCTAAGGCGACCAAAATGGAAGTACCCATCAAAATCGGGTATCCGCACCCCCCCCTCCTCCCCGAAGGCTCTGTTTCAGTATCAGGAGCTGGGGAGGAGGTCTTAAAGCGGAAGTTCCACTTTTGGGTGGAACTCCGCTTTAATACATGCTTTCCATGTGATTTTGTGAAAAGTTGCAGTAAAAGGTTACAATTTTACTAAAAAGGACAGCATGGACTGTTTAATAAAATTGCATGCATTACTATACATTATTGTGTACTTTCTTTTGGCCCCATGGACCTCAATAACATGAGATACAGCAGAAAAGTTAGTGCATTTTTTTTTTCGTTGCAGTGTGGCAATTGAACATCTTGCACTATTATTTTCAACTTCATCTATGTAGTGAATGAGCCCAATGACTATTTTTTGCAGCATATTATGTTGCTGTTTTTAAAACAGCCAAGTATCCATTGTAATTCAGGAGGTTACCAATCTGTCAGCAATTACTATTTCAATCCAGTTTTTCTACTCTTTTGGCTGACTCCCTGAAAGTGATTTAGGTGGAGTTCTAGAGTTGCAAAGCGCTTAGCGATAGCTAGCAATAAATGTCATTGCTTTTTTGATCATTGACATGTTAGGATTACTTCATGTAATATACATTGTGAATATGTAACTCATGCAATGAAAATTGTGCTGATAAGCATTACATTGTTTCCTAAATGTGCTTGGAAAGCAGGAAGAGAGAACAATGGTGGGTATGATTGAAGTCCATGCAACTTCTCATTTTAGAAAGTGTGATACCTGTTTGCGTTTGTCATATTTAAATAGACACACCTTCATTATTTTATAGCTCTTTCCTAGTGTGCTGTTAGCACTTCCATTGTTATTGACACTGTCTGGAACCTATTTCCCAGTGAAATGAGAAGTCTACCATCACTTGCTCATAGTTTTTAAATCAACAGAGTAGCCTGAGGAGACAGCAGTGACTTTAGCTCATTATGGCGCCCATTGACAGACATCATTAAAATAATATCCCTGCACTGTACAGCTGAGAGACTTTGTTTTGTCTTGTAAGATTTCAGGCAGATCTGTGAAGGGTAAAACAGTGCTTGTCAAAACACAGCCCGGCCAGCTCAGTGAATCCATCCACTCTTGCAATAATTGGTCACAAATGGGTAGCTAACTGACAAAACTAATTATATTAACCCAGGCAACATGGCCTGTCCTGGCCAAATGGGATATGCCTGAACAAATACGCTTGTATATTGTATTCATTAACCTGTAACTATTTTAAAAGCCATCAAATACTTCTCATGGAAGCTTTTAGTTTTAGGGAGGGAATATAATATACATTCATTGTGTTTTATAAACGATTATTTTTTTTCAAGGGTGTACAGGAAGAATAACTTGGTTAAGAAAACAGAGACCATGCATGTTTTATATCAAGCGAGTCCCTTCTACTTTTAACAATATTGTCCTTACGCCTTAAAGCATAACTAAGCCCAAGAAGGAACATATATTATGTTGCAGCTTACCAGTCAGTCCTTAAAGTGATTCTAAACATACACTGTTTAATTTACATTATCTCTTCTCTTTCTGTATGTGGATGATGGCGCTGTAATTTTTTAAATAAAAAAAAATCTAAGTACCTTGATATACAGCTGTCACATGACCCAGCTCTTTCCCAGCCTGTCTGCAGTGAAACATAAGCAGGAGCAACTGCTAGTCCCCTGCTGCTGGTCACACGTCCAAAATAAAAAAAAAAACACACGCCCCTATAGCCTGTTTCTTAGAATAAGAGGGAGGTGAAGCCTCCATCAATATACATTAAATAAATTAAATATTCAAACCCTATTGTGTTTAACTGGTTAGTGGGCATGGAGGAGGAGGGAGGGAGTTGGCTGTCATTTACCACCATGTATACACTCACATGTGTGACTCTATAGTCACATGGGCTGCTCAGATGTGATAGTGAGGAAATGTTTAGCATAGAAACTTGCTGAAAACTGAGCATGTGCAGAGCTGCCAAAGCTGCTCTACTAAATCCCTAGCAGAATTAGGGGCATAGACAGAATGGCGGAAGAAGGAGAGAAGCAACAACAGGATACAGAAAACGAATCTCATAGTGACTGAATATGAACAGCATGTAATACACCATTTATTGATTTATTTTCTTTATCATACAGTACATGACACAGGTTTTCAAACATAATGGATCCGTTATATGCTGCACCTTCAGGTGATTGTGCACTGGCAAAGCCACTCAAAGCTTTAGACACTCTCTTATATAGAAACATAGAAAAGTGACGGCAGAAAAAGACTGAGTAGTCCATCGAGTCTGCCCCTTTTTATTTATTTTTTTTCTTTATTTTTATTTATTTATTTTACATTAACCTTGTTACCCCTCCTAGTATGTGATCCTCAATTTTGTAGCAAGCAATGAAGGACCTGCAGCATAGATGGTACTGTGTACTCCAGTAGAGAGTATTTTACAGGTACTGTATATAAAAATCCAGTTTTATTTACAGTACATTACAAGACGCAGGTCTTTAATCATAACAGATGGGATATCCCAAAACAGTAAATTAGGGAAGAGTAACTAACTAGCAGCAACAATAAATAGCCAAAAAACCCTAAGCCAAAAGAAGGTTAAACTTAGTTTAAACTATGGCCTTCAAACGTTTGCGGGTGAATCTGGTGTCAGCTGAAGCCTAAAGATCCACTCAGTAAAACTTTGAAAAGTATGCACCTGCGAATAAGCTCTGGAAATGACCTGGCTAATCTAGATTGCAATTGTGGATTGCGATGTTGAAGAACTCATTTTGGCCCCATTATGCAAGACAAAGAGTAAGTCTGATTTCTGTTTAAGTCAGTAGCCGCAATGTAAACCTTCACAGCTTATACCACGTCCAGACAGTAAGAGTTGCCATCTTTGGACCTTTAGGAGAAAGACATAGGGAGGGTAAAACAATATCCTTATTTAAGTGGAAATCAGACACCACTGTTGGTTGAAATTAAACTTTCGGATGCAACAGTATACTATCCTTATGCAACACTAAAAAGTGTTCTGTACATGACAGGGCAGGCCATCTCCGAAATCCGTCTGGTAGAGGTAATAGCCACCAAAAAAGCCACCTTATGGTAAGATACCTCAAAGAGAAAACATGGATTTGTTCAAAGGGCAGCCTTTTTAAGTACCATAGGAAGGTTCCATGGCATCACTGTGAGGTGCAGCGATATGAGCAGTCCATTGAACAAAGGCATTTATCAAAGGGTGAAAGACTGTGGGATTTTAAGACATAACAAAAATGGGAATATGGGAGGAGCTTTTGGAAAAGCACCATTATGAAAAATTGTGTAAATAAAACATACAAAATTTTATGTAGTATAATCTTAAAACCGTAGTAAAATTCAGGTAACAGTGATGCATGCAAAGATTACACAGGATGATTAATTCTTCATCATTCAAAGAACAATGTATAACAACTAATGTATAACAAACGCTCAATCAACAACTAGAGTTTTATAAAGATATGGGCTTCTAAACCAATATACAGTTGTGCTCATAAGTTTACATACCCTGACAGAATTTGATTTCTTGGCCATTTTTCAGAGAATATGAATGAGAACATAATGCACACAAGTTGACACAAAGGGGTTTGAATGGCTATTAAAGGTAACCATCCTCACCTGTCATCTGTTTGCTTGTAATTAGTGTGTGTGTATAAAAGGTCAATGAGTTTCTGGACACCTTACAGACCCTTGCATCTTTCATCCAGTGCTGCATTGATGTTTCTGGATTCTGAGTCATGGGGAAAGCAAAAGAATTGTTAAAGGATCTGCAGGAAAAGGTAGTTGAACTGTATAAAACAGGAAAGGGATATAAAAAAGATATCCAAGGAATTGAGAATGCCAATCATCAGTGTTCAAACTCTAATCATGAAGTGGAAAATGAGGGGTTCTGTTGAAACCAAACCACTGTCAGGTAGACCAACTAAAATTTCAGCCACAATTGCTAGGAAAATTGTTTGGGATGCAAAGAAAAACCAACAAATAACTTCAGGTGAAATACAGGACTCTCTGAAAACATGTGGTGTGGCTGTTTCAAGATGTACAATAAGGAGGCACTTGAAGAAAGATGGGTTGTATGGTTGAGTCCCCAGAATAAAGCCATTACTATGCAAATGCCACAAAGTATCCCACTTACAATACACCAAGCAGCACAGAGACAAGCCCCAAACCTTCTGGCACAAAGTAATTTTGAGTGATGAGACCAAAATTGAGCCTTTTGGCCACAACCATAAACGCTACATTTGGAGAGGAGTCAACAAGGCCTGTGAAACATGGAGGGGGATCGCTGATGTTTTGGGGATGTGTGAGCTACAAAGGCACAGGAAATTTGGTTAAAATGAATGGCAAGATGAATGCAGTATGCTATCAAAAAATACTGGAGGAATATATGCATACATCAGCCAGGAAGCTGCACATGGGACGTAATTGGACATTCCAACATAACAATGATCCAAAACACGGACAATCCAAAAAATGGCTACAGCAAAATAAAAGTTCTGGAGTGGCCATATCAGTCTCCTGACCTCAATATCATTGAGGTACTCTGAGGAGATCTCAAAAGTGCAGTTCATGCAAGACAACCCAAGAATTTCCAGAAACTGGAGGCTTTTTGCCAAGAGGAATGGGCAGCTTTACCATCTGAGAAGATAAAGAGCCTCATCTACAAATACCACAAAAGACTTCAAGCTGTCATTGATGTTAAAGGGGGCAATCCACGGTATTAAGAACTGGGGTATGCAAACTTTTGATCAGGATCATTTGGGTAGTTTCTGTTGTCATCATGATTTAAAAAGAGTAAGCCCAGTTAATTGATAATAAATGGCTTCAGTCAAACGCTAACCATGAGTGAAAGAAAAGTTTTTGTTATCATTTATATTCTCTGAAAAATGGCCAAGAAATCATAAATTCTGCCAGGGTATGTAAACTTATGAACACAACTGTATATGGGCATATATAACACACAAGACTGCCAAACATACTTACTTGAAACTTAAATATGGTTGCCTGTAATCACATAGGTAATGAGCACTCCCACCACTGAGCGACATAGCATGGGGGATGAGATAGAGACACGTGGCCGTATAGAAATCCCCTCACACACTCCCTTATGACACTCAATTGCTTGTATAAATGCTATATCACTGGGCATTCGGATAAGATTTTTTGGACTTTAAGACGTGCCTGTACTGTTCTCCAAGAAAAGGATTTAACATTTATGTAGCAAATCATGTTTTTTTTAAACCTACAATATTTTCAGCAACAACCAAAGTACATGATGCATGTGCTGATCCTGCCAGACATGCAGAGGCCTTGTCACTTTCTGTGAGCTGACCTGGAAGCATTAAACAACGGTATCTTATTTATGTAAACCAATACCAATATCATCATCTTCCCAAGCAATGGAGATAAGCACAGTATAGCCATGTTCAAAGTCGAGCCTTGGTGACAACCATGGCCCCTTCCTTACAGTGGGGGAGTGAATAAAGCCACCTAGGGACAGGGAGTGGGGAAGGAGTGGTTTGCAGAATTGCTCGGGTAAATTAAATGTAAAGAGCCTGAAAAAGAAAGCTAACCCAACTACCACATCGAATGACTGTTAAAACTGCAATAAATTGCATTTTTGTTCTTGGGTTTAGATAAACTTCAGATATACTTTAACTCCTTGCTGTTCAGAAAGCACTAGCAAGGAGCTCTGCAAGGAGCATTATGCAATAATAACTATCACATTTCCGTTATCTGTAACATTGATGCACTATTGCATTAAGGTGTGCACCCCAAAGCTCAAACACACATGCGTGTGTGTGTGTATAGGTGTGTGTGTGTATGTGTATATATATATATATATATATATATATATATATATATATATATATATATATACACACATATATACACAGGCAGACACACTTATAAATGTAAACAGACATTTTAAAATGTATTAAAACATGGACAGTGTCAGTAGGGCAGTAGATGGTGGCAGTTGGGCAGTGGACAGTGTCAGTAGTTTTTTATTTTATTTTTTTTTTTTTTTACAGTATTTTTTTATTTACAATTCTTTTAGGAGCCCCACTGCTGGCTTTGGTGAAATATCAGGGGTCTAAACAGACCTCTGATGTCTCCCTTTTGCGACAGAGAAAGGAGCTGAGGGCAGAGATTCCCTGGCACCATAAATGACACGGCCCTGGGCAGCAGGGGGAATCTATGCCGCTTGGGGGTGATTAGGGTATGCCCAGGCACACCCCCTGCGCACGCTTTTGATCTGTAATCAGAGTAGGCTAGTGTAACGCAACCAATACAATCCATGATATATTAAATATACAATCCCTTTTTTTTTTAATATATCCACTGTGGTGTGAGTATTTGAAATAATAGTTCATGTAATCCAGTGACTTTAGTGACCACCACCTCTAGCTGGAATGACTGCTCACCTCCAAGCTATGACCCCATTACAGAGTCCCAATCACCTGTATGTATGTCTCCCACGATGCCTTGGGGGTACTCCTCCAAAAGACATCCCTGGACATTGCTGACCTCCTCTTGGGATCTCAAGAGGAAACCATAGTGCTCTCTGCTATGAACATTTATTGTAAAACTTTATACAGGGATTAAAAATACTTGCATAGATATGTGTAAAACATGCACATCATCATCAGCTCTCTACGCTGACATACAAGAAAAAAACATCCTGAAACATGGCCCCTGCCACCTGTATGCGTTACGCTCTCTGTTGAGTCTTCAGCAAGACTTGGTGTCATAGTTTGGAGGTAAGCAGTCATTCCAGCTAGAGGTGGTGGTCACTGAAGTCACTGGATTACATGAACTATTATTTCAAATATTCACTTTGAATCACACCACAGTGGAAATTTTACAAAAAACTGGGACTTTATATTTAACCACTGCCATACTGTGCGAATTCCAGCACTCCTCTCCTACGTGTAAAAATCATAATTTTTTTGCTAGAATATTACTCAGAACCCCCAAACATTATATATATATTTTAGCAGAGATCCTAGGGAATAAAATGGCGGTCACTGCAACTTTCTATGTCACACTGTATTTGCGCAGCAATTTTTCATATGTAATTTGTTTTTTGGAAAAAAAAATTTAATGAATAAAAAACCCCCCAAAACAGTAAAGTTAACCCAATTTTTTTGTATAATGTGATAGATGATTTTACGCTGAGTAAATTCATACCTCACATATCATGCTTTAAAACTGCACACACTTGTGGACTGGCGCCAAACTTCGGTACTTAAAAATCTCCATAAGCAACGCTTTAAAAACTTTTACAGGTTACATGTTTAGAGTTACAGAGGAGGTCTTGGGCTAGAATTGTTGCCCTCACTCTAATGTTCATGGTGACTTAGGTATGTGTTCGCTTCTGCGCTTTCTACGTGGGCGCTTTAATTTTTTTATTGTTTATTTTATTTTTACACTTTCCCACTATTTTTTTTTTTTTTGATCACTTGTATTCCTATTACAAGGTCCTCTTTATGGAGAGATGTGGGGTCTATGAGACCCCACATCTCTCCTCCGGGCTGAACAGCCTGAGATAAAAAAAAAAAAAAATGAACGATCTCTGGCTTTCTAGCTGAGTTTCCGCCATTGTTTACTTCGCTGGCCCGGGCGTGACATCATAACGTAGTTCCCCGGGCCTCCGAGAGTCATAGACTGCCGGGGACCATCTGTCCCTCGAATTTCTCTATGACTAACTCCCGGCGCTGGCGGTTTCAGCCGCTATGATCATTCTTATGGTGTAGGAAATCACTGGCTGAAAAAAATAATATCTGAATGATGCCTGCATCTGCACGCACCATTCAGATATCGCCACTCAAAGCCCAGGACGTCATATGACGTTCTGTGGCATGGAAGTGGTTAATATATCATGGATTGTATTGGTTGGGCTACACTGGTTTTGTTATATTGAATTTTGTTTGAGAGTCACATGTGGACACACTCTGATAGGTGTTGGCAGTAATCACAATCTACCTCACATAAGGCGATTGATATTTTATTTACATGTGAGTCAAAGGACTTTCAGTTTCAGTCTTTTTACACAGGTAATTTCCTTTATTTCAGCCTTCTTTTCATGGATTGCTCTGTATTTTGGAGAAAATGATCAGATGTTTTCCAAAGATCTGTAAACTTAGGCTTCACACTTAGGCGATCCGACTTCAGAGGTGACTTTGCTGTGCAATTTGAATGTGACTTCAAGACGACTTTAGTGCAACTTCAGCGTGACTTTTGGGCGACTTACGATGCGACCTGAAGCAACCTCCTTGCCAGACGACTTTGCCTGTGGCCAATCAGAAAAAAAGAGGGAGGGTGGTTGCCTTAAAAAATTATTTTCTTTTTCGTGTAAAGTCGCTTCAAAGTCACTTCAATATAGATGGTGATCCGACTTGGAGGCGACTTCCATTGAATTCTAGGGGCACAAGTTGGATAGAAGTCGCCTTGAAGTAGTACAGGAACCTTTTCTGAAGTCACCTTGAAGTCGGAGCGACTTCAGTAGTGTACATTAAGACGGCTCCCATTCATTTCAATGGGATTTCGGATGTCAAGTGACTTGAGGCGACACAAGTCGGATTGCAAATCGCCTAGGTGTAAACTGGCCCTTACTCTCTCATGTGAACTCCTGTCCTGGAGCATCACTTACTAATAGCTGTCTTATGCTGAAAACAGCAAATTGATATATATTCGGGCTTGTGTACTGGTGGTATTCAAGAATTTCCCAGACACTATCTGCATCAACTCTCATTTG
>BLSH010260131.1:454527-465377 GCA_018402905.1 Glandirana rugosa
GACAGCTACAAACTGGGAATTGATTTATTATTTATTTTTTTTTTACTAGTAATGGCAGCGATCTGCGATTTTTATCGGGACTGCGATATTGGGGCGGAAATGTCGGACATTTTTTACACATTTTTGGGACCAATGACATTTATACAGCGATCAGAAATTTAAATGTCCACTGATTACTGTATAAATGTCATTGGCAGGGAAGGGGTTAACCAGCAGGGGGCAGTGAAGGGGTTAACAATGTTCCCTGGGTGTGTTCTAACTGTGGGGGGGCAGGGCTGGCCGGGACATAACAGATCTAACTGATCCCAGTGACAGGGATCAGTAGATCTGGTATGTCCCCTGTCACAGAACGGGGAACCGCCGTGTTTACAATGGCGGTTCCCCGTTCTGAGGCTCCTAAAGGTGATCGGCGGGTCTCAGGCGGACATCGAGTCCGCCCGACCCACAGGCGCGCTCGCGCAGCGTGCGGCGCGCGCGCCGCCGCTGCCGCCAGGGGGCGCGCCTGGAGCGCGCCTGGAGCGTGCACAGTGGAGGACGTCCATGGACGTCCTCCGGGCATTTCAGGTCCGCGCTGGAGCCGTACTTCGGCTATAGCGCGGACCTGGAGTGGTTAAAGTTGATTCTAAAGGAAATATATATTTTTAACATAACAAACATGTTATACTCACCTGCTCTGTGCAATGATTTTGCAGAGCAGCCCTGATTTTATTTGCTGCATATTTGTGTTGGGACAGAGGTTAAGGCCAGGTGTCACGTACCTGGTGGTGGAGTCTGATTGTGCAGAGGGCAACCTCTCTTACGGCCCTGGTTCAGGAAGCCCTGATAGAGTAGACAGGAGATTCCGGAGCACAGGGGGGCACAAGGGCTGGTACGGATGCAGATGGTGTAGTAAGGATCCTCCAGGAGCTCGTGCAGACAGAAGAGTGGTGAGGCAGGCCGGGTCGGTAACAGGCTGGCTGGTGCAGTACAAGGGAGCAGGCAAGCGGGTCGTCGGGTACAGGCAGGGTCGTTAACAGGCAGGCAGCTGAGGTGCAAGAGGGTCAGGCAGAAGCATGGTCGTAGACAGGCAGAGGGTCTGTGCAGGCAGAGTTCAAATGAAGGTCAGGCAAGCCGGGTCACAGATACAGGAAGTCTTAGCAAAACAAGCCACGGGAACACACTGGTACACTGTAGAGCGGACAGCATCCGCTGCAGGGTGCTGTCCAGCTAAATAGAGTGTTTTGGCACCATTGGCGCGAACAGGTGCACGCGAGCACGCACAGGCGCGCGCAATGCGCATGGGAGGATGGAAATGGTCATTCTTCCTAACATTGCCCCCCCCAAGGGGCAGCCTCCGGATGCCCAAACGGGCTCCCTTGGTCAGGTTCCTTCTCCAGAAGGTCCTGATCAGGGCTTCTGCATGTAAATTTTCTTCAGGCTCCCAAGAGTTTTCTTCGGGCCCATAGCCCTTCCATTTGACCAGGTACTGAATGGTGCCACCTCTCCTCCTGCAATCCAGAATGGACTGCGCCTCAAATTCCTCCATTCCGCCAACCAGTGCTGGTGCCGATGGGCCTGTCTTCCGATCTGAGAAGGGGTCGAAGACCTTAGGCTTTAACAAAGACACGTGGAAGACCGGGTGGATGCGGAATGACTCAGGCAGTTCTAGTTCATAGGCTACCTCGTTGACCTTGAGTTATGATGGGGAAGGGTCCTATGAATCTTGGACCAAGCATCTTGGATGGGCATGCCAGTTTTAAGTTGAGGGTGGATAGCCATACCTGATTACCCGGCTCCAGGTTTAGTTCGCCACGCCTCTTTTTGTCATAAGTCTCTTTATTGGCCGCCTGTGTTCGTGCCATTGTCTCCTGCAGAAGCTTGTTATTGGAGGTGAAGAAATCCAATAGGTCAGTTTCTGCTGGCACCGAGTTCTCTGGGCAGGCGTTGGACAAGAAGGCGTAATTGGCAAAGAATGGTGATTGCAGAGTGGCTGAATGGACCGAGTTGTTAAAGCGAACTCAGCCGCCGGTAGGAGCGTAACCCAATCATCCTGAGAGAACGACGAGAAGCAGCGTAGGTACTGCTCTAGTGTTTGGTTGGTACACTCCGTCTGGCCGTTCGTCTGGGGATGATAAGCGGAAGACAGGGACAGGCCCAGGCCGATTTTCAGGGACTTGCACAGAGACCTCCAGAACTTGAACGTGAATTGCACGCCACAGTCGGACACTACATCCGTTGGAATCCCGTGTAACCAGACAATCTCTTTAATGAACATTTTGGCCATCTCTGCGGCCGAGGGTGTGCCTTCCATAGGCAGAAAGTGAGCCATCTTGGAGAGTCTATCCACGACCACAAAGATGGTAGAGCAGCCTTCGGATTGGTGTAACTCCACAATGAAGTCCATGGATATGTGGCTCGAGGGCCTCTCCAGGACAGGTAGAGGTTTAAGAAGGCCCCATGCCCGAGTCTTACTCCCCTTGCACCGGCTTCAGGTAGTGCATGATCCCACATAGAACTTACAGTCCTCTCCAACTCGGGGGCCACCAGAACGTGCGCTGCACTAGTTCCAAAGTCTTGCGTGCCCCGAAGTGCCCAGCGAGGTGGTGGTCATGGCAGAGGTCCAAGACTGCGGTTCGTAGGTGCTCCGGTACGAAGATCTTGGTACCATGCCAGAACAACCCATCCTTGGGCTGCAGAGGTGTCCTCGGGAGGGGGTTTGGCCCCATGGAAGCTTGCCGGATCCGTGACAGCACATCCTCCCGCAACAACAAGAAATTTCCTGAAGACAGTATGGTGTCAGGAGATACTGAGGCTTCAGGCATGTTGAACATACGTGACAAGGAGTCTAGTTTGATGTTCTTCGACCCAGGTCTGTAAGTAATATGGAACTTAAATCGGGGAATAGCACCCATCTGACTTGGCGTGGTTTCAGCCTCTTCGCAATTCAGGTACTCAAGGTTACGGTGATCCGTATAGATGAGAATTGGATGCGGTGCCCCCTCTAAGAGATACTGCCATTCTTCCAGCGCTGCTTTAATAGCAAGGAGTTCACGGCCTCCTACATCATAGTTTCTTTCGGCGGAAGATAGCTTGCATGAGAAGAATGCCACCTGGTGTAGCAGTGCTTTAGTACCCTGCCTTTGAGAAAGAATAGCCCCAACTGCCACCTCAGATGCATCAACTTCCAGAACATAGGGCAGAGTGGGGTCCGGGTGCCTAAGGATTGGTGCAGATGTGAACAGTCTTTTGAGTTTTTCAAAGGCTGTTTGTGCCTCTGGAGTCCAATGGAACGGGATATGCGTGATGAGGGAGATGATGGAGGAGAATCCCCTGGATAAACTTCCTATAGAAGTTTGCGAACCCTATGAATCGTTGAATTCCTTTCCTGTCGACTGGAGCAGGCCAGTCCAGAATGGCAGAAACCTTCTGAGGGTCCATCTTGATGCCTCCGACTGAAATAATAAGTCCAAGGAACTGTATGCTTGCCTGCTCGAACTCACACTTCCCTGGCTTAGCATACAGGCCATGTTGGCGGAGGCGACCCAGTACCTGTTTGATATGGGAACGATGGAGCTCCAGGGAAGGTGAGAAGATCAAAATATCATCAAGGTAGGCGATGACAAAAAGGTCGAGGAAGTCCCTGAAGATCTCATTTATGAAATGCTGGAATGTAGCCGGGGCATTGCATAAACCAAATGGCATCACTAAGTACTCAAAATGACCAAAACGGGTATGAAAGGCCGTCTTCCATTCATCACCTTCTCTGATCCGTACCAGGTTGTAAGCTCCCCGGAGGTCCAATTTAGTGAACACGGTGGCAGTCCCCAGGCGCTGAAACAACTCCGGAACAAGGGGAAGCGGGTAGCGTTTTTTCACCATGACTTTATTGAGCTCCCGGTAGTCAATACATGGGCGCAGGGAATGGTCTTTTTTTCCACAAAAAAAATGCCTGCCCCATCTGGGGAGGTGGAAGGACGGATGAAGCCCTTGTTGAGGTTCTCATCAATATAAGATTTAAGAGTGCCGAGTTCCAGCTCTGTAAGCGGGTATATCCTTCCGAAGGGAATCTCTGCACCGGGGAGAAGCTCAATGGGACAGTCATAAGGTCTATGGGGCGGAAGGGCCTCAGCCCCCTTTTTGCTAATAATGTCCAGAAAAGCGTGGTAGATGCTGGGGACGAGCTGACGGATCTCAGGCTCCGGGTCAAGGTCCATGGTTAGTAGAGCAGGATCCGTTCCGGGAGTCCGGGGGAGGCAGTGCTTGTGGCAGTACTGGGACTGAAACTGGACTTTCCCAGAAAGCCAAGGCAGTCCAAGGTTAACAGGGAAGATGGGAGAGGCGATGGCATCAAGCATGAGCAGCTCCTGATGACCTCCCAGCACCATGGTGGTCAGGGGGGCGGTCTCCTGTGAGACCAGGCCAGATTTTAAGGTTGTGCCATCAGCCAGGTGCACCGCCATTCTGCGGGTCTTGAGTCGCAGGGGTATCCCATGTTGCACAGCAAAGGTCAAATCCAGGAAGCAGCTGCATGCGCCAGAGTCTACAATAGCTGGGACGGTAACGGCTCCTCCAGGAGATTGTAGAAACAGAGAGAGGATGAGGTGAGCCACACAGACAGGTGCTGGTTGCGGCAAGGTGGCAAGGCATTTTTCCAATTTGGGCGGGCAGGAGCGCACAAAGTGCCCCGGCTCTCCACAGTAGAGGCAGAGGCCGAGGTTTCTTCGGTGCTGGTTCTCTTCAGAGGTCAGTGCTGGGTGCGCCACACCCCGCTGCTGGGGTTCCGGCTGCCTCGGCGGAGGAGAGGTGGGTATGGTGGAGCCGGCCAGAGTGCCACTTGGAAATCCTGCATGGGAGGTAGCATCCAAGAGGGTCGCAGGTTCACCTTGGCACTTTCCGCTCTGCGTTCTCAAAGGCGCCGATCGACCTGGATGGCCAGGTTAATGAGCCCCTCCAGGGAGGTCGCCCCTACACGGGCCAACTCATCCTTCAGGGGGTCGGCTAAGCCCGCCGGAACTGGTGATGCAGAGCAGCTTCATTCCAGGAGGTGTCGGTGCTCCAACGCCTGAACTCTGATGCATACTCCTCCGCCGGACGGCGGCCTTGTCGGAGAGCGTGGAGTGCGGCTTCGGCAGTGGCCATCTGATGTGCATCTTCATACAGCCGAGCCATTGCTTGGAAGAACTGGGACAAGTCTGATACTTCAGGGGCCCCTTGCTCCAGGAGCCGGTGGGCCCATAATTGGGGCTCGTCCCGAAGAAGGAAAATCACCAGCCCCACCTTCGTGGTTTCCAGGGAGAAGGTACGGGGCTGCCAGCTGAAATAAATTTCACAGGCACATCGGAATGCTCTAAACTTCCTATGGTCCCCTGAGAACCGTTCTGGCAAGGGCACTGTGGGTTCCGTTGAAATCTGACCAGCCCCCGATGGGGCAAGACAGGCAAATTCCAGGACCTGGGTCTCTGGCTGGGTGTAGTCCGCTTGCAGGTGTTGCACGGCTCGAGAGAGGCCGTCCAAATGCTGACAGAGTTCATGCAGCGGAGAGGGCCCCTGCTCAGACTCAGACATGGCTGTCCGCTTCTGTCACGTACCTGGTGGTAGAGTCTGATTGTGCAGAGGGCAACCTCTCTTACGGGCCTGGTTCAGGAACCCCTGATAGAGTAGACAGGAGATTCCGGAGCACAGGGGGGCACGAGGGCTGGTACGGATGCAGATGGTGTAGTAAGGATCCTCCAGGAGCTTGTGCAGACAGAAGAGTGGTGAGGCAGGCCGGGTCGGTAACAGGCTGGCTCGGTAACAGGCTGGCTGGTGCGGTACAAGGGAGCAGGCAAGTGGGTCGTCGGGTACAGGCAGGGTCGTTGGCAGGCAGCTGTGGTACAAGGGGGTCAGGCAGAAGCGTGGTCGTAGACAGGCAGAGGGTCGGTGCAGGCAGAGTTCAAACGAAGGTCAGGCAAGCCGGGTCACAGATACAGGAAGTCTTGGCAAAACAAGCCACGGGAACACACTGTCACGCTGTAGAGTGGACAGCATCCGCTGCAGGGTGCTGTCCAGCTAAATAGAGTGTTTTGGCGCCATTGGCGCGCCTAGGCCCGTGCAATGCGCACATGGGAGACTGGAAATGGCCATTCTTCCTAACACCAGGACAGTCAAGCAACTGGTAACTTTAGGAGGTCAGCAAAACCGTTTTTCATCACTTATTGAGTCCTAGTCACAGAAGTATACTGCATACCAGGTTTCCCAGCACCACTCTGGCTTCGTGCTTCAAGTTTGCAATAGCAGCTCTCACGTCTTTTCTTTGAAAGGAAAATGCTTGCCTTCTTCAAAAAATCCTAACTGCCTGGCTTGAATACATTTCAAGTTACTGACACTGAACAAGCATGCATCAATCTAAATCAAATCAGGTACCTGGTATTTTGTAAGGAGACATCATATAAGTGCTATATGGATATTATGTAGCAGCTAAGAGTAGTGATGTATTGCTTCAAAAATTGCTCACTAGTACACAAGCAGCACGTAACAGTGATAAATCAGTGGAGCATTGTGCAATCCTACAATATTAAAGCTGAACTCTGGGCAGATATAAACACAAACTATAGCATCTCTGTATTCATTACTCCACTGTTACATACAGTATATTTTTCCAATTCCAACTAATGCAAGTACCTGAATTTGACTTGATAGCATCTTCTTGTAATCCTCTATAGTACAGTATCAGTATAAACTGGAAGAAGGATGGGTAGAACTGGAGCCAATCAGGAAAAACTAGAGTGAGCAAATAGATGACCTGAAACTGTTTCAGCTTTTTATCCTACTAGTTTGAAGTTAGAACAGATATATAAAGATATACAGTATATCATCCACCTGGATCTCAAGAATGAATGGAAAGAAATACAAATCATTTGGCAGGTAAAACAGCTTAAATGTATGCATTTTATTGGTGTATTTATGTGTTTTCCTTGATTTCACACATAAGAGAGGTATTTGTTCCAGCTGATGGATGATCAATCACTAGCAATTTTAGTAGCATGAATGAGCTACTAAAATTGGCCATGTAACACTTTAAGACGAGTAAAGGCAGAATCAATTTTTGTTTGTTTTTATCATAATTTAAACTACTGTAACTTGCTACATTTAATTCATTTTCTTAAACAAAATCAAAAGCTCCTTCAGGGACCAACATAATGTATGCAATTGAAGTGTAACTATGTGAAACCATTAGAATGAGAATTAGTATGAGAAGCATATAAATCATTTTTGTAATGAATCCTAACCAAGCTAGGCTTACATTTTGCTTGTTTTGCATGGTTATTGTTAATAAGTAACACTTGAGCTTGTCCAGAGACCTCGGACCTCTGATGCTTTGCCAAAATGTTTATTTTCTAACCATTATGCAGCGCTATAGGTAATCTTCATTTTCAGTATCTTATATATTGCTGACAGACTGTTTTTAATATCCTTATTGAATAAAAGTAAGAAATGATTAACGGCTCCATGGGAACAAGCTGGTGTGGCCTAATTTATTAATTTACAGTTTGCACAAAGACTGCAAATAAGAATTCTAGCCTCTTAAAAGCCAATGTCAGGAATGATTAATGCATCATTGATGGTGCGCTTCTCTCGGGATATGCAGAGCAGATTATTTCCCTTTAAAAAGTGTGATGTTCGTAATATTTAAATTAATTGAATTAGGATCTTGGATTTAGGCATTATTGTGCTGCTGGTTCATTGAGATAGTGACAAAAAGGTCTGCTAGTTGGACAAAAAATTAGTATGTTAATTTATGTCATATGTAGAAATCACGAGTTCCCAATTTTATGGAAAGAAAGACAGAAATAAATCAGGACAGGGAAAAAGATGGCAAAAAGAATAAATTATTATGTGAGAAAATGGATGGGAGAGACAAGCTGTTGTTTTCAAAGTGCCGGAAGAGCCCTGTGGCAACTGGTCAGGTTCTACTAGTTATTTCTAACCTGTGCTCTGTCAATGCAGGTTATGAAATTAAGTAGAGAATGTGATTTGTTGCCATGATCAACAGTGACCATCCTTTCAGATTGTATTTGTATATGGAAGGCTAGAGAGAGGAGAGGGAAAACAATATGGGATCAACAAAGATAAAGAGAGGAAGAGATAGAGGGGGAATAAAGAAATACATGAATCCAGTAAAATATAATGCTGGACAATGTCTGATTTAAAGTCCCACTCCACCCAAGGATTTTTTTAAACCTGATTTTAACTGACAATCATGAATAAGTCTAACCCAGTGCAGGTCACAAATTCCTCATCGAGAAAAGTAGCAAACTTTTATTTTTTTCAATAAACTTATGTACATTAAAACTGGATCAGATTAAATTATCCAAGCATATGTCATTATAAAAACATCAGGGATAGATTATATTCAGTATATATGTATATATAAATATTTAGACTATTTTATTGGGAGAAGTAAAAACTTCCACTTTACAGTACGCTATGTAAGCCAGGGAAATGTTTTCTGGACGTTCCAACAGGATGGCATGTTGTGAAAGTCACATCCCTATGAAAAGCGTGTGACTTAAATGACGTTACTGTTCAGCGAAGACAATTAAAAACTTCCTCTTCTGTTTCATTGTCCTGTCTATCAGCTCTGTAAATGTTGCCAGAGGAAACAACTGTCGATACAGTTTCCTGCATGGGACCCTCTGCAAACTGCTTTGTGACACTTCTCATAGTGACATTGGCGGATTCAATTTTCTCACAAATGGACCCCTTGTAAAACAAAGTTATCCCATAAAGTGAGCTTTACCCCATACAAGCTAGAAGAAGGCATGTCACATCAGTTAAAAGAGAACTCCAAGCAAAAATCATATTTTTGGGTTCTTCGGTAGGTACATACCTTACATACAGGGATGTGACAAAATTATGGAAACAAGTATGGTAAAGGAACAAAATTGTTACCCAATATGGTGTTGGACCGCCTTTGGCATCCAATGGGCTGAATTCTCCTGGGAATTGACAAATATAAATCTTGGATGGTGGATAATGGAATCTGATACCACTCTTCATGCAAAAATCCAGGTAACAATCCTGTGCAATGTCCTTTTTGTCTCTTTCAGTCAGTTGACCATGTCAACCACGCTTATGCTTATTAGACAACTTATTCCCGGAAACTGTATATGCCATCATAACTTTGGATACTGTACCTCGTGACACAGCAAATAAATTGGCAACTTCAGTCACAGAGGCATCAGCTAAGCGGGCACTATTTGAAACTCAGTAAGCTCTGACATGACTCCGTATTACTAGCTGCGTGCGCAGCGAATGACGAAAGTGAGGCTTCCCACCTGTTAGCTAAGTGTCTCATCACACAGCAGAAGCAAAAGAATGTTACATCACTTCCTGCTTTTAACGCAAAACATGTCCTCACTTTTACACCTGCAAATCATGTAGTGTTTCCCCATTTTTGTCTAATCCTTGTGCATGTCCTACTTTAAACATACAAAAGAAGGAGAGCGCAACTCGCCCTAGTGTAATCCAGTTTATTAAAAAGGGGGCTAAAACACATAACCAATGCACTCACATAAAAGTAAGGCATATCACGATAATTGCCCTCCCTCCTCGATGGCCACTCTAGGGTCTGGGTAGTAAACACTTCCGATGAGGCCAGCTAACAGCCAAATTCCCTGGAAACCACTAAAGCTGGTCCTCGGTGTGCTGCCGCTACTGCTCATGCACCCGGTCCAGTGAGTGCCATGTTCTGTGATCGAGAGCCCACAACACAGGATAGGCCAACAAGAGGAAGCACATGTAGTGGTTGCCACAACAATGTATTTTGGAGGCTTGGCCTCCTTTATCAAGTGGCTTGATTAAAGAGGCCACATCTCCGAAACGCGTTGTCGTCCGGTGCTCTTTTCTCCTGTGCAAAGCATAGGAACCTTTATTGGGTCAGAATGCTAACTTTGTTTCTCCCAGTTTTGCTGTGTAGGTTACCACAGGGAGCTAACATAAACAGAAATCCAAGTAACTGTATATGGAATACACATTTGATGATTTTAATGAATATGTAGCTGAGATAGATGGTGTTTTTGGCCTGCCCTTCGATTTCAAAGCAGAACTGTGGCCATAATTAAAAAAAAAAAAAATTCTTATGCCTACCCCTAGCAACCAATAATACTCACCCTAATCCAGAGCGCTGTGACTGCCAGAGGCCCAACCTGCTGTTCTTCAGGGCTTTGAATGAGATTGGCTACTCTAGCAGCACCTACATCCCTCCTTGCAGATATAGATACTGATGTTCCTTCACTGATTACAGTGCAGGTGAGATAATAAAGTTTACGAGCAGGACAACAATAAGAACAGTCAGAGACCAGCATGCAGAACCGCTTCAGCAGTTTGGTGGTCACAGTAGGAACCACTTAGGTGGGTGATTACTGGACAACAGGCTTAGGACCTTTGTTTTAAAAATAGATTGCTGAAGGAGAGAGTCAGGGGGATTATTGTGTGTGTGTGTGTTTTTTTTTTTTCTTTGTGTGGTTGAAATTCCTCTTAAAGAACACAACCTTGAGGCTTCATACACACAGGACTTTAAAAAAACATCCAAAAAACATCAGCAGCTTATCAGTGATTTTTTTTCAGCTTTTACCAGCGTTATATTACCGTCGTTTATGCAAGTTTTTTCGCGTTTTTAACCACTTGACAACTGGGCACTTAAACCCCCTTAACAACCAGACCACTTTTCAGCTTTCAGCTCTCTCACACTTTGAATGACAATTACTCAGTCATGCAACATTGTACCCATATGAAATTTGCGTCCTTTTTTTCACACAAATAGAGCTTTCTTTTGGTGGTATTTAATCATCGCTGGGTTTTTTATTTTTTGCGCTATAATTAAAAAAAGA
>BLSH010260131.1:467305-495664 GCA_018402905.1 Glandirana rugosa
TATTTGGGAGGTAGTACAATAGGATACACAGGTACGTGTGTAACGACAATAGTTAAACTTTTTTTTTTTTTTTCGTCCCGGTAAATTGGTGAATTGTTGGCGAGGTATCTGTTTACTGCAGATGTCTCGCCAACGAATTAAGACCCTCCTGCAGATAACTGCAGGAGGGTCTTAGCGCGAAGGGCGCGCGGGGGACCCCGCGCGTGTGCCCTTGTAGGCACTGTTTTTTTTTCAAATTGATAACAGCAATGTGTGCATGGACACATAGGATAACATGATGGAGGGTTTATTGACTGTAGAAAAAAAGTATGCAGCTAAAAACAGCTGCTGTAAAACAGTCAAAAAACATCCTGTGTGCATGAGGCCTTAAAGGCAGTCTGTCCTGAAGAATGAAAGCTTGGAAATGCAGCAGTTCATGGATTACCTTTAAAAAAACATTTTCTGACTTATGGCAGTTAATGTTACAATATAATAGTAAATTCAGCGTAGGTGAAGCTATGTTGAATAATTATCTTCAGTGTACAGGCAAAGAGCAGTGTTCAGAGCTCACAGCTCTGGGGGGGAGGGGGGAATAAGATAAGAATTACAGATTATTTCTCAACCTACCAGATTTAACAGCCATTTAACCTTTCTGGGGCGGGATCCCACTTTTTTTTTTTTGCTGCTGGAGTGGGGATTTTATGATAAGGTAAAAGAACTTAACAAAACACAGTAGTGATTTTTATAAAAGAAGGGGGGGAGACAGGAGCGCCAAACCTAAGTGCAGTATGCCATCAAGGAATTTATTAAAAACAAGCTAAATGCATACTCACAGGTGTGAATAAAAACAAGCACATCATAAGAAGTCCGGGCCCAGGGCCGTGTCACTTGTTCCAGGGCTGTGGTCTTGCTGGGGGTGTGTATGCCAATGAGCAGATGGAGGCTGTGCTGTGGTGGAATGCACTGGGAGCAGGAAGTACCAGAACCAGGAAGTCCCGTGAACAGGAAGTGATGTTGGTTCTGTATCAGGCCAATGGGAGCCCTGGAACAAGTGACACGGCCCTGAGCCCGGACTTCTTATGATGTGCTTGTTTTTATTCACACCTGTGAGTATGCATTTAGCTTGGTTTTTAATAAATTCCTTGATGGCATACTGCACTTAGGTCTGGTGCTCCTGTCTCCCCCTCTTCTCCTATTCCTACAGAGTTGCTTCTGCTCTTCAGGTAGCTGCCCCTAGGTGCGGATCCATCCCACTGGAGTCAAATCCTATCACATGGGCTTTTAGCTCTGATTTATGGATGTACATGGACTCTTGATATGGACTAACTTATTGCTTTTATCTCTGGTTTTATGTTATATATTCCTTTGCATCTTTTATGTACTCCCTACCTTATTGACAGCTTACAGGCACTTAAGGGTTCCCCAGTGTTCTTTTGGCACCATTGTCATCCCTTATTGTGATTTTTATAAATATTTTTCATTTTCATTTTTTTTTTACTGTGGCCAGAGGCACTTACTGTAAAGGAGATTTTCCAAGCTGGCTTGGTTCTTCACACTCACAGGGCTCGACAATCCTTAGGCACCAGGTCGCCATGGTGACCAGAAATTGCGTCCTGGCGAGTAGCAGCCAATCCTAATCTCCACTCACTATATTAAAACACAGCGTCTCCGATTCAGCGAGAGCTGTTCTCTACTTAATCTAACGGCTGTTAAACTTGGCAAGCTGCCCTGGATATTTGTTTCTATTTAGAATTAAAAAAAAAAAAACAGAATGTATCTCTTCCTTCTTTTATGAAAGTGATGAACTCTGATCTGTATGAGGGAAGTTTTAACCACTTAACCACTTCTCTAAGGGTGGACGTACTATGACGTCCTGCCTTTGAGAAGTGATATCTGAATGGTGCCTGCAGCTGCAGGCACCATTCAGATACCGTTTTTTTCTGCAGACGATTCTGCACAAGATAAAAGTGGTCTTAGCGGCGGATTCGCCGCAAGATCACTTTTATCAGCGGCGGGAGAGGTGCCCCCCCTCCCGCCGCTTTCCGGTCATCTCCGCCGCTTACCGGACCCGCCGGCAGAGATGATCCGATCCTCTCCCCCCAGTGTCCGGGATCCGACTGAGCGGCTGAAGCCGCTCACTCGGCTCCATAACACGGCCGGGCGGAAATGACGTCAGAAGTCACGTGCGCTCAACGGTTTTAAAGGGCCCGTTTTTTTTTTTGGCCTGTCATTTTTTTCAGATTTTTTTTTTTTTTGCATTGAAGTGTAAATATGAGATCTGAGGACTTTTTGACCCCAGATCTCATATTTAAGAGGACCTATCATGCTTTTTTCTAATGCAAGGAATGTTTACATTTCTTGTAATAGGAATAAAAGTGATCAATTTTTTTTTAAAGTACAGTGTAAAAATAAAAAGTAAAAAGGGAAATAAATAATTAAAAAAAAAAAAATTTTAAAGCGATCCGTCCCGCCGAGCCCGCGCGCAGAAGCAGACGCATACGTACGTCCCGCCCACATATGAAAATGGTGTTCAAACCACACATGTGAGGTATCGCCGCGATCGTTAGAGCGAGAGCAATAATTCTAGCACTAGACCTTCTCTGTAGCGCAAAACTGCTAACCTGTAGAATTTCTTAAACGTTGCCAATAGAGATTTTTAAGTTGCAAAGTTTGTCGCCATTCCGCGATTTTGAAGCATGACATGTTGGGTATCATTTTACTTGGCGTAACATTATCTTTCACAATATGGAAAAAATTGACCTAACTTTACTGTTTTCTTATTTTTTAACTAAAAAAACCTGAATTTATTCAAAAAAATGCACACTTGGAAGACCGCTGCACAAATACGGTGTGACATAAAGTTTTGCAATGACCACCGTTTTATTCTCTAGGGTGTAAGAAAAAAATATATATATAATGTTTGGGGATTCTAAGTAATTTTATAGCAAAAATACCTGTTTTTTTTTTTTTTTTAACAGGTAAAAAAAAAAAAAAAAAACTGTTTTTAAGTCGTAACACAGAACCCAAAAAACAGGCCCGGTATGGAAGTGATTAAAGACTAAATCTTTTCTGACATTTGTGGCTTGCAAGTAAAATCCAGTATTTTCTGCTAGAAAATGACTTAGAACCACCAAACATTATATATTTTTTTAAGCAGAGACCCTAGAGAATAAAATGGCGATTGTTGCAATATTTTATGTCACACGGTATTTGCGCAGCGGTCTTTTAAATGCAATTTTTTGGAAAAAATACACTTTAATCAATAAAAAAACTAAACAGTAAAGGTAGCGCATTTTTTTTTTTTTTTTTAATAATGGGAAGGATGTTACACCGCGAGAATTGTGATCTTTATTCTAAGCAACAAAATTGTGATAAATCCCTGTGTACCATCAACAATTACCACTCTTTATGTGCAGCTGGGCTCCAGTATTTCATGGTGACCGGAAACCCACCAGAGTAATGAAGAGCAACCGTGGGGGACACACATGTAGGCAGGAAGTGCCTGCAAAGAGGCAGCAGAAGATCAGCAGCACTGGAATACTTTCACCTTTTTTTTGTATTTTATTTAAAATGTCACTAAGGCTTCATTTAGATGTGCAGTTGGGTGGTAAAAATGTGCAGCAGAGATACATTTTTGCCACCCACCAATGGCCACCCTTAAGCTTCATTAAGCAGCAGATGAGGGCGTTTTACATGCCGCAGTCACGATGCATTAGGAATAATAAGGAGTTTCCCCCTATAACAGGTTTTTAGTGTCACTCTTTCTGGCCAGTCTATAACCCTGATATAACCGTGTTATGTTGGAGTTATTGACTGGCTGCTCTGCTGTGAGTACGTTTGGGTTAGGGGGTAGCAAATTACTTGCCTTACCCCGGGCGCTGACGACCCCACACTACGCTAAAAAAAAACGGTCTTCTAACTTTTTTAGCTGGCTTCTAGATTCAAAGCAAATTTGTCAAGCCTTGGCCTAAAAAAACATAAAATATTATTAATTTATTATTATTAATTAATATTAATATTAATTTTCAATTTTAAAATGAATAAATACAAAAATGTTTAAAAATGTTATTCTTTACTCCTGACCACAATGAATACAGAAAGAAATGTGGGTACAAAACTATATATTTCCTTAAGGCAGTCATTTTGGAATCCTGATAAGTGATATTTTCTAGGCTGTAAGTGAAATTGATATTGTTAGGCTGTGGTGAATTTTGTTACTTATTTACATTTCTGTTCTATATTTTTTGTAATCAAAAATAATTTGGTTATTTATATTTAATTATTCAGAGATTTGCATATTTCATGTCAACTCAGACATAATCAAGTAAGACTGAGTATTAGTTATATTTGAATAGGCACAGTTTTATGCATAAGTACCTCTCAGAAATTAACCTTTTTTTTCTTCTTTGTGGTTTATTAGGTGCAGCGGGAACTTGCAGCTGTTATTGCCTTGAAAGCAAGAAAATCTGGTGAGTACTCATGAACTTTTGGAAGATTTCACCTAAGCAGTATCTGCACATCTGACTTATATACAGCACTAATGCTATGGATCTTGTGATGGGAAACATGTATTCTCAGAATTAACCCTGCACAGTATTTATCTATATGACATGTTCGGTGATTATTCATCCAGTTTGACCCCTTTCACACCGAGGGGCTTGAAAACTGCTTTCAACTGCCCATAAAACGTTGGGCGCTTTTTCAAGCGATTTTCAGGCGTTAGAGGTGCACTTTTTTTAAGGTCACGTGACTCAAAAGAACCATTTTGAGGCGCTTTTGCAGAGCTTTTCAGGCACTTTTGACGCGCTTCCCATTAATTTCAACAGAGAGGGGCATTTTTTAGGTGCTTTTTAGGCCTCGTACACACACGGATGTTTTTTACTGCAGAGGTTTTTCCAGCTCTCCATGTTATTCAATGGCCCCATACAAACCCTGGCATTTTTGAGCTGTAGATGGCGTTGGCGTTCCTAAGCTGTAAATTGAATGCAGGACCCATGCCTTCCGAGGCTGACGCTGAGCCGGCAAAACGCTCACGAACGCGCATTAAGTAGTGTCGTTTACCGGCGTTTTCAAGTAAAAAAATAGCAGAGGAATGTTTTTGTAAACAAAACGCCTATTGATGCTGACGCTCACTAACGCGCATTAACGCCGATGAAATCACGTTTTTGACTACGCTTTTTGCCTGACGACGGTCCCGATGTTTTGCTATTACGCCCGCGTGTATGAGGCCTTAACGTGCTCCAAACATGCTCCAAAGATGCTGTTTGCAGGACTTTTTTTTTACCGCGGTGCCAGTGCACCGCCCCAGTGTGAGAGCATCCATTGAAATTAATGGGAAGCATTTTTCAGGAGCTTTTCAGGCACTTTTTTTAGAGCAAAAACGCATGAAAAGTGCCTCAGTGTGAAAGGTGTCTAATAGTAGTTCCCTCAAATTTAAAGCGCACCTGCCACAGACACACAGTACTTGTCTTGGGCTAAAAGTTGAGCTCTGATGTAAAAAGCGTAGCACATAAATCTTTCCTTCTAATATCTGTAAAGCCCAAATGAAGCCCCATACCTTTTAATATCGTTAACGTCCTGTTCTGCATGTTACAGTTTGTTACAGATTTTTGCTTGGAAAAACAGTTATTCAGAGCTACTTTCTGCCCCCATACTGCGATGGTCTATGCTGGCATACAGCCATACTATTCATGCTTCCTTATGCAGACTTGTATTGCAGAAAAAGAAAGGGGAGTGTCACACCAGTTCAGTTACACTGATTACTGAATTTACTATTTTAACTGTGGTGCTTTTTGATCTGTACAGCCATATTTAAACACCCTGCAAAACTGCTGTAACAGGAGAATTGGGCTAGACTATGAAAGACTTTTTATACAATTTGAATTTGTATCTACTTCTGGGACTTCAATTGGGCTTTAAACGCTGTGGGCTTGTTTATACCTGCGCTAGCCCTTTGAAGAGCAAGCCACACACATGGGTATACACATGCTGTGGGTGTAATGCTTTGGATTGCGGCGTGACAAAAATGATTCCCCCTGTCGTGTTCGCCAGGCAGTACTGAAAGGGGCCCATTCATGTACCTAAGTGGTGTGGTGGTGTGGGCTTTTAGGAGTTACAGGTAGTAAGAAGGCAAATAACACCTCCTTACCATCTGTTTTAAGCCCTAAAAGCCTGTACCACCATGCTGAAACAGCTTAATTTTTGGGATGTGTATACCTCCTATAAAGCCAGGGGGGATAGCTGTAACAACTCGACTCAACCTCCTCTCCTGATTGTAAACCCCCCACCAAACGGGCAGTTTTCCTGTGTTTTATGAAAGTGCACCAAAACCACCCGATGCAATAGAAGTCTATAGCAAAGCACAGGTAACCCAAGCAAAACCAGTGTGGAAGCGAAGCGCCCTTAGTGTTTAAGTTTTTTAACCACTTGCTTACTGGGCACTTAAACCCCCCTTCTGCCCAGACCAATTTTCAGCTTTCAGTGCGCTCACACTTTGAATGACAATTACTCAGGCATGCAACACTGTACCCATATGACATTGGCGTCCTTTTTTTCACACAAATAGAGCTTTCTTTTGGTGGTATTTAATCACCGCTGTTTTTTTTATTTTTTGCGCTATAGTTAAAAAAAGACAGAAAATGTTGAAAAAAAACCACATATTTCTTTGTTTTTGTTATAAAATTTTGCAAATTAGTAATTTATCTTCCTAAATTTTGACCACGATTTATAATGTTACATATCTTTGGTAAAAATAACCCACATTAGTGTACATTATTTGGTCTTTGTGAAAGTTAGAGAGTCTACAACCTATGGTGCAAATCACTGAAAATTGATCACACCTGATGTACTGACGGCCTATCTCATTTCTTGAGACCCTAACAAGCCAGCAAAGTACAAATACCCCCCAAATGACCCCTTTTTGGAAAGTAGATATTTCAAGGCATCTAGTAAGTGGCATGGTGAGTTTTCTCTCATTCTTTTTAAAATGAAGATTTTTTTTTTTTTTTTTTAACAAAATTGTCATTGTAACAGGTTATTTCTCTCACATGGCATATGCATACCTCAAATTACACCCCAAAACACATTCTACTACTCCTCCTGAATATGGGGATACCACATTTGTGGGACATTTTTACAGCCTGGTCACATACAGAGTCCCAACATTGAACTAGCACCTTCAGGCGTTTTAGAAGCATAAATTACACATCTCATTTCTCAACCACCTATTGAAGGCCCATTTTCATTTTTTTCCCAGAAGTTTTTGGAAAATGTGGGAAAAAAATGAAAACGCATTTTTTTTTTACACAAAGTTGTCCATTTATAAGGTATTTCCAACACATAGCATGTACAAAGGAAACACCCCAAAATACATTCTGCTACTCCTTCTGAGTATGGCGATACCACATGTATGAGACTTTTACACAGCCTGGCCACATACAGAGGCCCAACATTGAACTAGCACCTTCAGGCGTTTAAGAAGCATAAATTACACATCTCATTTCTCAACCACCTATTGCAATTCTGAAGGCCCTGGAGCACCAGGACAATGTAAACGCCCACAGAATGACCCCATTTTGGAAAGCTAACACCCCAATGTGTAATCTATGAGACATAATGAGTCTTTTGAACGGTTCATTTTTTTCCAGAAGTTTTTGCAAAATGTGGGAAAAAAATGAAAATGCATTTTTTTTTATGCAAAGTTGTCCATTTATAAGATATTTCCAATACATAGCATGTACATGGCAAAAATGACACCCCAAAATACATTCTGCTACTCCTCCTGAGTATGGTGATACCACATGTGTGAGACTTTTACACAGCCTGGCTACATACAGAGGCCCAATATGCAAGGAAGACCATCAGGCGTTCTAAGGACAGATAGCATTGCAAATACCAAGAATTACACCCCAAAATACATTCTGCTAAGTAAAGGGTAAACAAAAGAATACCTGTGGTTTTAGTATTGAAGCTGTCCACAGGAGGATAGCACTGGTCCAGGCAGCAGGCAGGGACTTGGTCAGCTACAGCGAACACAATTGTCCAGGCAATCGACAGCGAATGCAATTGTCCAGGCAACAGGCAGGAAAACTGTCCAAAGTACAGGCAGGGATATTGTCCATATACAGTCCAGGGTCAGTGCAGGCAGAGATATTGTCAACAGTGCCAAAATATTGGTCCTGGTAGTAGGACAGTGAATGCAATTGTCCAGGCAACAGGCAGGAATACTGTCCATAGTACAGGCAGGGATACTGTCCATATACAGTCCACAGTCAGTGCAGGCAGAGATATTGTCAACAGTGCCAAAATATTGGTCCTGGTAGTAGGACAGCGAACGCAATTGTCCAGGCAACAGGCATGCATACTGTCCATAGCCTGTACAGGCAGCAGGCAAGGATACTGTCCATATACAGTCCAAGGTCAGTGCAGACAGAGATATTGTCAACAGTGCCATAATATTGGTCCTAGTAGCAGGCAGAAACATGGTCCATAGTCCAGGTAGCAGCAGAGGTGTTGTCAGTTCATCTGGCAGGCAGAGGCATGATGGCAATAAGTCGTGCAGGCAGCAGGCAGAAGTAGGGCCTCGGTCAGGACAGAATGGGGACAGGGGTAGAGGCTTCTCCCACCCAATCTCTTTGAAGCTTCTGAGTCTCCAGACCCTAATCTGGGAGAGAGAAAACAAAAACAATGTTTTCTTCTTCCAGTAAAAAAAACATTCTGGGGCCCCTCACATATGTGAGACCCCTGTGTTGTGAATCATCCCACTGCTTCAGTTGCAGGGTACAAGATCAGTCCAAGAGGCAGGCAAAAAACGTGGTCAAACAGTCCAGGGTCAGTTCCAGATCAGGCAAAAGTATGTACAAAATCGGTAGGCAGAAGCGTGGTTGAATAACAGTCCAGGGTCAGTTCCAGATCAGGCAGAAGTATGTACAAAATCGGTAGGCAGAAGCGTGGTTGAATAACAGTCCAGGGTCAGTTCCAGATCGGGCAGAAGTATGTACAAAATCGATAGGCAGAAGCATAGACTCATAACAAGCCAGGGTCAGTTCCAGAGCAGGCAGTGGCATAAGGAAAAAAGAACTAAGGAATCAATAATTAAACTAGGGTGTGATAACGCCGGAAGCAGTCACCTATGCATAGACCTGGTTGGGAAGGGCACTGGGCACAATGATAATTGGTGTCTCTTCTAACTCCTGCACTAGAGCACACCCGGCATTTTTTCTGGCATTTTTGGCCTGTTGGTCTGGGAGGTATTTTATTTTATTGGGGAAATGTCGCTCGGAGAGTCTACTACACACATCGGATCTAATATTTTCTGGTGGGCCGTTGGGGTATAGAAGAGTAGTGGTGATATCCTCCTGGTAGCCAAGGAAGGGTTTGGGGTTTACTGTGGATTTTCGATATATGACATAGGTATCTTATATGGCCAAATGAAAAAAATAGAGGGCATCTTTTTTATACCAGTGGTATGTTCTTCTGGTAGGTAAATAGGGTTCAAACATTTGATCGTTTAGGTCGACTCCTCCCATGTACAAATTGTAATCGTAGATACAGGTGAGTTTCTGTATTGGGCCATTTCTTCTGGGGATCTCTACCAATGAATTGTTGTGTATAGATGATAACATATACACATCCCTTCTGTCCCTCCTGTTCACAGCCAGAATTTCCTCAATCCGCAGACTCGCCGTCTCTGCTTTTCCAAGCCTCATGTTGATGAGTCTTTGAGGAAAGCCCATCCGATTTTTTTTCTGGCTGTGCCACAAGCTGGTGTACTTTTCCTGTAGAGGTTCTGGAACAGGGGTAAACTGGTATAAAAATTATCCACATACAGGTGGTAGCCTTTGTCCAGGAGTGGGTAAATTATTTGCCAAACAATTTTACCGCTTGTACCTAAATATTCTGGACAATTAGGGGGATTCAGCTGGGAGTCCTTCCCTTCGTAGACTTTGAAGGCGTAAACGTACCCCGTGGTTCGGTCGCACAATTTTTATACCTTCACCCCTTTGGGGCTGAGGTACAGCGGTGCTGGTGGATGGCACTGGGGTGCTGGTGGATGGCACATCGGTGCTGGTGGACGGTATTGCCTCCTCACCAATGCGCCTTCGTTTGGCGGGTGGACAATATTCCTCATCTGAGTCCAGCTCTGATTCGTTACTTGAGACTGGATCGTAGGTCATATCAGACTCAGGCTTAGTAACACTGATGGCACTGACAGGTGGCACTGATGACAGGTCAGGCGGCACTGACACGTGGCACTGATGACACTTTGATGACACTTGATGGCACTGATAGGTGGCACTGATGATACGTGGCACTGACAGGTGGCACTGATATGTGGCACTGACAGGTGGTACTGACAGGTGCACTATGATGGGCACAGTTTATGGGCACAGTAATGACTACAGTGTTTTCAAACTCACAGAGGCAACGGCAGCATGGATCGATCAATCTCTCCTCACACAGCGGTGTCTGTGTGAGGAGAGAAGGCAGGCAACAAGAGATGATCTCATATGTTTACATTTGAGACCATCTCTCATTGGACCGCCGATCGTGTGGTAAACGGGCTCTGTGATTGGCCATTTGCCATGATCTGTGATTGGCTGTGTCCAAGGGACACAGCGATCACAGATATTTCCGGCCGCGTACCCGCGATTGCGGGCTGGGAGCGCGCAAAGGGGCGGATGTCCATGAACGTCCGCCGGGCAATTCAAGTCTGCACTGTAGCCATCTTTCGGCTATAGCGCGGATCTGAACTGGTTAAAAAAAAAGAATTGAAGGGCTTAATCACACAGCCTGTATGCTAAAACGTGCATTGTGTAGGGGTGGTATGATAAACGTAGAAGAGGCATGATGGCAGAAAAAAGACCAAGTGGTTCATCAAGTCTGCCAATTTTTTTTTTATTTTTTTTTTTTAATTCATGCTGTACATTTTTTTTTTTTTTTTTTTTTTTTTTGTCTGAGTATAAATCTTTGTCTATTCAAAGCAAGTTTGAATTCACTTACTGTTGACTGACTCACTACCTCTGCTGAAAGTCTATTCCAAGCATCAACTACTTTCTCAATAAAATAATACTTTCTAAGATTAGTTTTGCACTTTCCTCGAGTTAGTTTGAGGTCATGTCCTCGTGTTCTTGATCTTAACTTCATATTGAAAATACTGTCCTCCTGAACCTTATTAACCCCCTTGATGTATTTGAAAATTTCAGTCATGTTTCCCCTTTCCCTGCTTTCCTCCAGACTGTATATACGTATTAAGTTCCTGAAGTCTTTCCCTATATGTTTGTTATTTTCCCCAGACCTTTCACCATTTTTGTTACCTGTCTCTGGACTTGGCTATCTTATCAATATCTTTTTGTAAGCGAGGTCTCCAGAACTGGACACAGTATTCTAAATGAGGTCTAACTAAATATCTATATTGGGGAATCAGAACCTCCCTTTTTCTGCTGGTAATCTCTCTAGTGACGCCTTCCAGAATCAGTTTAGCTTTTCCCACTGTCTGCCCACACTGTTTGCTCATTTTGCAATCATCTGAAATAAGTACCTCCAAGTATTTTTCCTCAGTAGTGCTGGCCAATATTGCCCCCCAATATTGTACTTTGTTTTCTTCCCTAGGTGCATTATGTTACATTTAGAAACACTGAACTTCAGTTTCCACTTCTTTGACAAATCAATGTGTTACCTTTGTGTCATCAGCAAAAATACATAGCTTACCCACAAACCCTTTAATTACATCTTTTTTAATAAAGCTAGCCATTTCCTCCTCTTTCAGAGCTTTGGCAGCACTGGTGATGCATTTGTTTATTTCTATACATGCGTTGTTACAGTGCATCTCTTGGTTTAATGCTTTTTTTTCTGACAAAAAAATACACTTCTTTCAACTCTTTGCAATAGATTGTATTGTGACTCACTATAGTGTGAACCTACCTAAACACAAAGCACATCAGTGCAGCATTATAGTGTAAATAGTGTAAGAGTTTGCAATTATGAAAAACAAAAACCAAGAACATATTTTTACTGTGCAAAAAAGCTATTCTGTCTCTCATAAGTTTAAAGTGTTTGTAAAGGCATTTATTTTTTAAATAACAAACATGCTATATTTACCTGCTCTGTGCAGTGGTTTTGCACAGAGCAGCCTTGATCCTCTTCTTCTTGGGTCCCCTGCTGGTGTTCTGGGCCCTTCCCCCCTGCCGAGTGGCTTGCTATGTGTGCACTCATGCTTGCTTGCTCCTGGGCCCTCTCTCTGTGCCCATAAGACACAGAGAGAGTGGCTCAGCCCCGCCTCTTGCTCCCTTCTCACTGGCTGTGCTTGACAGCAGTGGGAGCTAATGGCTCCTACTGCTGCATCTCAGCTAATGAGGACGGAGAAACCCGGGAAAGCCTTGGCTCTCATGCATATTGTTGGATCAAGATCAGGCTTGATCAGAATCACACCAAAGTAGTACAGAAACCTATTCCAAAATCTTGCCGTGCTGAGTTGCATTGATGTGAGTGGGGCACGACTGAAAACAATGTGATTTCCATTGTCATGCTATTCTGTGCAACTCAAGTTGCATCTGAAATCGTACTAGTGTGAACAGAGCCTAAACAGCAGCCAAAAACTGCACTGACTTTTTTGAGTCAGCATCTCAGTCCAGACCATAGGTGCCCAAACTGTATAATGCATAATAAATGATTGTACCATCTTCCTGGTGAGAAAAGCAAATGAAGACTTTGTCAGGATGAATACTATGATATTTGTGAGAGGTAATATATCCACTAACCAACCCGGGCCCTTTTTTACATTTGTTGGTTACAAGTTAAAAACTGTTTTTTTTTTGCTAGAAAATTACTTGGAACCCCCAAACATTATATATATATTTTTTTAAACACCCTAGAGAATAAAATGGCGATTGTTGCACTACTTTTTGTCACACGGTATTTCTGCAGCGGTCTTTCAATCGCGTTTTTTTTTTAAAAATTTCACTTTTTTGAGTTAAAAAATAAGACAACAGTAAAGTTAGCCCAATTTTTTGTATATTGTGAAAGGGGATGTTACGCCGAGTAAATAGAATACCATACATGTTACGGTTGAAAATTGCGTGCACTCGCGGAATGGCGACAAAGTCCGATACTTAAAAATCTCCATAGGCGACGCTTTAAAAATTTACGGTAAAACGGTAACCAGGTTAGAGGTGCAGAGGTCTTTTGCTAGAATTATTGCTCACACTCTGGCGATCGCGGCAATACCTCACATGTGTGGTTTAAACACTGTGTCCATATGCGGGCGCGACTTACGTATGCGTTTTCTTTGCTTCACAAGCTCGCGGGGACGGTGGCGCTTTAAAAAAATTATTTATTATTTAATTGTATTTATTTATTTTTAATACTGTTCTAAAAGACCCCCCCATCCCTCCTTTGCACTTCACAGTATTCAGATCGCCAAAAAAGCGATTCTGAATACTGTAATTTTTTAAAAATTGGCTCCGTTAGCCGCCGAGTAAACCGGAAGTGACGTTATGACATCGCTTTCTGGAATTTGCCAAAGGAGACCCGATCAGAGGCGATTCCGGCTTCCTTCAGGTCTCCTCTGAGCCGGCGGACGCACCGGATCGTAGCTCCGGTCTCCCGGTGGGACTCAAGGCCGGAGAAGAGCGGCGGAAGGCGGTTGGAGGGGATGTCCCCTCCTGCCCCTGGGGATAACGATCGAGCGGCTCCCGAGCCGGATCGGTCATTATCCCTGGATAGCCCTCCGCAGCTGCAGGCTATATCCCGGTACAGCCACTCAAAGTAGCCACTGCCTATTTACGGCGTTGGGGGTGAAGTAGATATACAGTATCTGTGTATCAAGAAGTAACCCTACCACATATATATGTGCCCTACTGGACAGCTGCTACTCTGGTTATTGCGTGAGACAATAAACAAACAATATAAATTGATAAGGGCAGCGCTAGTCCGTACCAAAATGTCCAATCTCCTTAATACAAATGTGCAAATAATACTATACAATGCATACAAGCAAGCCACAATCTTTTTCAATCATTCACCAGCTATAACTCCCTTCCTCACTGGTTTCTCAGTCAGGCTTCCATCTCACAAGTTAAAGCATGTAAGAAACAAAAAAAGGAAAGATGGCTCCCATAGCATAAAATCGTATTACAGACTGGTTAAAACTATTTGTATTCCACTCGCATTTGAAGAGCGCCAAGCCCAGCACTAGGGAAGAACACGCTCAGCTGCCCAATAGCTGTTCACCTCTGGACATGCCATAGACTGCAAGTGTGAACTAGCTTACGTGATGTCGTCAGTGTCCTCACTCCGCCCTACGTACGTTTTGTTGTGTGACGTCTTTAAGGAGTGCACAAAGCAAGGTCCATAAATGCATGAATGAGTGAGTTTGGGGTGGATGAACTAGACTGGCCTGCACAGAGTCTTGACCTCAACCCGATAGAACACCTTTGGGATGAATTCAAGCGTACACTGTGAACCAGGCCTTCTCGTCCACATCAGTACCTGACCTCACAAATGCGCTTCTCGAAGAATGGTCAAACATTCCCATAGACACACTCCTAAACCTTGTGAACAGCCTTCCTAGAAGAGTTGAAGCTGTTATAGCTGCAAAGGGTGGGCCAAGTCAATATAGAACCCTACGGACTAAGACCGGGATGCCATTAAAGTTCATGTGCGTGTAAAGGCAGGTGTCCCAAAACTTTTGTTAATATAGTGTATATCTGATGCTAGAGCCGTTATTAAATCACACCTACTAATTTATTCTGTGGTGTTTTAATAGCAAAACAAAGAGTAGAAGAATAAAGGCTTTTATTTTACATATTTATTTCCGCATTGCTCTTTCTGCAGTAGAGCAGTTTTTCCATGCTGTATATACAGAATGTGGTGTGCATCAGCACAGATTAGACAACAAGCAGTAAGATTTCATATAATGTATCTCCAGTATACACTATGGTTCCTTTGTCAGGATTTTAAATGTATTGTTGCCAATTTATCACACATGTACATTTGTATAGAGATCTAAAAGAATGATAATGGAAAACTGACCATTGTGCTTCTTAGTTTGCCATTGTTGAGTAAAAAAACACCCATTAAGAATAAAACCATTGTTTCTCCTTCTCTTCATTTATATGCAACCCAGTGACACCATATGAGGAGCATCTTAGCCCAGCACCAAAAAGAAAAAAAACAACTTTGGTACACTGTGTTCTATTGTTTCGAATGCATTGCAAGAGTTATGCGAGTTTATGTGTTTGTGATTATGGATCAAAAACCTATAACTGGCTCTAAATGAAGAGATTGATGAGATATCAACAATTAATCCCTTGAACTGTCTACCTGCTAACAAGAACATCAGCTCTGCAATGCCAACTATTACTACCTATGGATCAGTAATGGCAATAATGGACATACTGCCATATGTTGCAGAAAGAGGACTGGAGGACAAATCAGAGCTGCCATTATGGAAGTGAAGGATGATCAACTGTATCAGGAAGCCTCAGCCAGACTATGGTCAGGATTAATCTGTTTAAATGGTTTCATAGAATCCCATTAATCGCTGTTGCGGTATAATGATAGCATGTATCAGAAGTAATATCCAGGGTATATCAGGTAGTGGTAGTAATCCTGGCCATACATAATATGAAAAAACGTTCTAACCCATTTTTGAAAAACGAACACTCAAAAACGTCCCAACTGATTACCGATTTGTGCCCTTTAACTAGCCGAATAACAAATGAAATGTCCAAACTATCCAAATGACCGAATTTCGGCCGATTTTTCGTATAGTGTATGGCCAGCATACGTCTGGAAGACCTGGCCGACAGTGGCCAGGCAGCATATGGTTAGAAAAAGTGGCTGACAGAGATGCCTATATGATTTTTCTTTTCAATGACCTCTGCAGTCTATCTGCCATTGCCATCAGCCATGCTGGGTTTGCTGTTTTTCTTTGCTTTTGAAGTAGAGGTAAATAGAAAATCAGTTGCAACTTACCAAATTGATCCTATTGAACTACTTCACTACCGGGCCAATTCTGACATTTCTCCCTATATGTAAAAATCACATTTTTTTGCTAGAAAATTACTTAGAACCCCCAAACATTATATGTTTTTTTAGAGGCCCTAGAGAATAAAATGGTGGGTTTTGCATTTTTTTTTATGTCATACAGCATTTGCACAGTGTTTTTTTAAACACACTTTCAATTTTTATTTATTTTAATTTTTTTTTTTACACTGTCTCTTTAATTTTTTTCTTTGACACGCATAGGCCAGCCTATTGGTTTCAATGGCCTGCCCTATGTGCAACAAACGCATCAAAGGAGCTCATGGGTTATTTTGGTGTGTTGCTGTTTGCAGGTTTTTACTGCATGTTTTTCTGCGTTTGATGCACATTTTTGCATGCAGCAAAATTCATGTTTGCTTTCATGTTTGAGGGTGCTGTTAATTAATGACATCAAAAGTGCAAGTTAATTTTAGGTACGTTAAGGTGGTCACTATACAATCTGATTGTACAATTTCTGTGCAATCACCTTTAGATTTTCCAAAACTATATAATAGGAGGACACGCCTATCTATCCAATCAATCTGCATCCAATCAAGCAGACCCTGGCACTACATAGCTGATGGTAGATCTCAGATTGTATAGTGTATGGTGAGCTTTACAGACTTCCAGGGGCGCACTTCTGTTTTCAATACTACAGCTTTGATCCACATAGGTGATTTATGTGATCGCACAGCTCCTGCACACCCTGTATACAGGTGTAGGGCCCCATAGTATAGGTGCGTTTTTGTAGCAGGGTTTTGCTAGAAGAGGCAAAATTTATGTGCAGGCCTGAATGTTTTGATCTGGACTTGGGGGAGTGGCTCAGGGAGGATTGAGTTGATTCCACAGATGAGGTCACCAGAACCTCCCACTTCTTTCTAGAAACCTGGAGGAGGGATTCTGGTCAGAGAGCTTGGAGATAGGTGGAGCCATCTGGAGTGTTCTAAGGAGCCCTGACCAATCTTCAAGCAGGATTGGCAGGGGGCAGGCCTCCTAGAATACTCTGAGTCAGCCCAATCTGGGAGGAGTTGTTGGAGGCGGAAGTCTGAAGATGTAGCAGGAGGTGCTGCGGAGGCCTCTAACCGGGAGGAAGCCCCCAGTCTGGGGGGGGTGACCTTAAAGCCTGGAGGATCGGGTGCAGCCAGGAGTGGAGGTGATTCCTGGAGTCACACAAGGGAACAGGAGAGCAGCAGAGGTGCTACTGAGAGACTTTAAAGTGTTCCACCGGAGTCGGTGAGTCATAGACACTGGGAGCTGGAGGAGAAAGTGCTGGAGCAGGCTCGGAGAGGAATAGTGGACAGTCTGTGGAAGACTTGGGAGCCAGTCAGGGGAAGGAGTGTCACTGAGAGGAAAGCAGGTCGGTGGGACCTGGAAGAGGGATGGGCTGGGAGTTGTAGTCCATCAAAGGCCAGGATAGCACCAGCGTACTAAGCTACATATTCAGGGGCCCATGATCCCTGGCCTGTAATGGGTGGTCCCGAGGTCCTGCTGATGCAGTGTAGGCCTCACCATGTGCTGCCCGCGGTGAAGAGAAAGGAGTAGAGAGAAGCTTGATACATTTTCCTTTCAAGCTGGAAACAAAGTGATGTGCTGGAGAAGAGTGAAGGAGTAATAGTCTGCAACTACAGTGCTGGAGAAAGAACTGTAGGAGTAATGGTCAATAAGCTAAGTGCTGGAGAGTTGTGAGGAGTAACAATCTGCAGAAGGCTAGTCTGCAGTGCAAGCGTGCATATACAGGACTGTATATGGAAGTCGTGTACAATAATTTTTGGGGCATCCCACAGTCACCCCTTTTCCCCATCCAAGTTATTTCCCATAAATAAAACATCAAAAACAAGAGCCGGCCTGGTCAGTGTCTACGTATGTGTGAGATATGGTGCGATTGAGGGCAGCTATCAGGTAAGCCACAACTAATGCTACTCCCAAGGGAGCACATGGCTACATTTTGGGGGCTCGTGTCTGTATTTACCTGTAAGGCTGCCAGTCGTCGCCCATAGCAACCGCAAGAGAACTGAGCCAGGGGAATGTGTGATCTGTTTTATCGTCAATGCGGACTTAACTGTGGAAAAGGATTTGTGTGCTCTGCCCTTGAACTGTGCTAAATAAGTGTGCCGTTGTCTATAGCAACCAGCGGGAGCCGCTAAACAGTACTGCGGCCTGCTTACCCAGTTGCCCCAAAACAGCAATGGGGACGGTCACTTAAATACTAATCCTCAATTCTGTGACTTGTACCATGTGTCATTACCCGTAGCAACCACGGCGAGCGAACGCACCCATGGATTACAAATATGTCCTGCGCCATGCCACAGCGGGACATTACCACTGGATTACAAATATGCCCAGCGTTCTGCTAAAGCTGGGCATTACAAGTGCTTTGCAAATGTCTGCTCCAATTCCTGCAAACAGTAAAGTATGCCTGAGACTGTTCTTGTTGCTAAGGGGAGAGACTGTGTTTGAGGTGTGCTTTCCAGCAGAACAGTGGATACTACAACTTACTGTTGCCACCGGCAACCACCGTCAGAGTCAGCAAGTCTGGACAAGTCCTGCTAGCGTCAGAGTGTCTGTAAAGTTTCGTCCTTCACACAAGGGGTTACAGCATCGTGACATGCAGGAAGCCTGCTTATCAGGACATTTGGCACCAGCTCGTCTGGTACTTGTGGGGGCGTGCCACGCCCTGGAAGAAGCTTCACGTCTGCAGCTAGCATCAGTCACAAGGAGAGAGATGGCAGAAGGTGGGAAACTTGTGTCAGTGTTGACCTGGTTACCGAATAGGCCGGAATGGACCCTGGTCGATACGGGGGTCTGGTTGGAGCCATGCGGGGGTATCGCCTTGGTAGTCAATGATGGGATGGAGCGGCTGTTCGTCGTCTGCTTGGACTGTCAGATGCTCACCATGGACGTCGCTGCCTGGGCATGGTGTAGTCATTGTGACACTCCACATACTCGGCGGGTATCTACAGAGCAGGAGCCACAATATTATTCGGTGGACCTGCGATCAGGGCTCTGTCATCCGCAGCCATGGAGGTCCCGGAAGGCCAGATTGGGCCTGATGACATTGCCTCAGAGTGGAGTTGCGGCCTAGCGACTCGCCCGCGAAGATTAGGGACAAAGGGGAAGAAGAGACTGTCGTGGCCTGCAGCCTGGTCGGGAACTCGGGAACCATGAGTACTGTTAAGTGGGAGCCCAGGGTCCCTGACATGCTGGCTGTGTCCCTATCTGCAAGCATCCCAGTTAGGCTGGAGTCAGCATCTGAGGGGGAAGCCCCTCTGGTGAGCCGGACGAGGATGCAGAGCAGAGGGCCATAGACTGGGGGTCACCCAGACTGTTAGCTGCATTTGGGATATTGGAGCACCTAGTGGAGGTCATCCCCAAGTGAGGGGTCGGGTGAAGAAGAAGAGCGGGGAGTTCGCAGACCCTCTATTTCTCCGGATGAGACGATGCCCCCTCAGGATGCCAGATCAGCAACAGGAACCCCCAGCCTCAGCTACCAGACTTTCCAAAACAGGCCTTCCACTACCCAGACTAGAACACCCACGTACCGACAGATGGTGGTGATGTCCCCAGATACACAAGTCAAGTCTGGGAAGGGGAACCTGGTCAGCCTACCCAGATTATCTCGTTATTAAAGGGAGGTACAATGACAGGTTGCTTTGGGAGGGGGCCTGGACTATCCCTATGTCCCACCCCATGTCATGGAGATCGTTGAGAGCTCAAGGGAAAAGTGGGAGGACTATATGACATGGGACTTTCTGCATGTTTCTAAGACCTTGCAGGGTCCTAAGAGCAATTGTTGGGAGAGGTTCAAGGAGTTGAAACATGTATGGCGTCTTGGACGGTCCATAAGGAGAGATTATGTGATGGTCGTCAAGCCCAATCAGCCCACAAGGAGCTACTCAATATCCATCCAGGAGATGGGGGAGACCGGAAGAAGTTGCCCAACCCCCACTACTACGTCTAATCAGACTGTTGGAGTTACAGTGGGTGTAGGAACACTTCCATTGACTGTTGGAGTGACAGCGGAGTGTTAAATTCCTCCTGAGGGCAGGACAAATCAGCCTGCCACCCTGTGCCCAGTGGAGGAGACTACCCTTGAAGGACACTTGGGTGAAGTTTGCCCTGTTTAATCCCCTTTTTGAAGTCTGTTGCCTGGGGAGGTGCCCCTCCCATCAGTAACTTTAAAAAAGGGGAACTCTACATTAAAAACTTTAACCTTCTTCTGCTCCTGCAGTGGGATCATAACCCCTCACTGACAGGGCAGGCAGGTAAAGAGAAGACTGGTTCTGTGTGAAGTGTTTTTTTTTTCTATTAGGAGGCTAGTAACCTCCTCCTGATAGATTTTTGTTTTGTTAGTTAGTTTAGGTAGTTGTGTTTCCCTTCTCTTAGGATTCCTGGGATGGAACGGCTGTTCATTCCCATCCGTCGAGAGTCAAGCCAAACATCAACTTCTACTAACTAGGCGAGTAGAGGGCTTCCAGGATATATAGAATAAAGGCTAAACATAATACTGGCACCCCATCCCTGTAAATATGAAAGAAATCAGGTTGTGACACCCAAGAAAAAAAAAATGGGACTTTAATGGTGCCGGTTAAGACCCACCTATGAAAAAATATACTAGACCATAATGTCTTTATAAAAGAAAGATTTTATTGATACATATTAAAAAGTTGCCCAAATGAGCTAGTGAGACAACAACATATATAAAAAATATGAGCCACACAAAATCCCCATTCTAGCACTAACAGTCCACAGCCAGATGGAGAAAGGATCTCCCCCTTTGATAAATCATAGGATACATTAAATAGCCAATGACAACCAATAGGTGGTGTGGGGCGGGAGCACAGGTGTGCGGATAGTGCTGAGTCCTTTCCCAGCGCGTTTCGCCTTGTTAGGCTTCCTCAGGGTAAACAATAAAGGAGTTGGGGTGTGTGATCCCTACAAAAATAAGTAGAGGGCTTCCCTTTAGGGGGAGGTGCTCTGACTCAGGAAATGTATAATAGTCTGCATGTGGACAGCTGCAGGGATTGTAAATCGGAACTGTGATAAACTGTATATTGCAAATATTACAAAAATGGAGATTATATATTTTTGATACTTATTTATTCATGTACAGTTTTGTATTTCCCCTTCCAAGTTTGTTCCCTTATGCCCTCCCTCTTTTGACTTTGGGATGCCCTGCTTCTGGTAACAGAAGGTGTTTTCCTATTTCAGCTGGGGACCAGCTGATGTTTTGGGGGGGGGGGTGTAGTGCCCCCATAATATAGGTGCGTTTTTGTAGCAGGGTTTTGCTAGGAGAGGCAGAATTTAGTCAGGCCTGACTGTATGTGCAGGTCTGAATGTTTTGATCTAGGCTTGGGGGAGTGGCTCAGGGACGATTGAGTCGATTCAACAGATGAGGTCACCAGAACCTCCCACTTCTTTCTAGAAACCTGGAGGAGGATTTCTGGTCAGAGATCTGGGAGATAGGTGGAGCCATCTGGAGTGTTCTAAGGAGCCCTGACCAATCCCCAAGCAGGATTGGCAGGGGGCAGGCCTCCTTAAATACTCTGAGTCAGCCCAATCTGGAAGGAGTTGTTGGAGGTGGAAGTCTGAAGATGTAGCAGGAGGTGCTGCGGAGGCCTTTACCCGGGAGGAAGCCCCCAGTCTGGGGGGGGGGTGACCTTGACGCCTGGAAGTTCGGGTGCAGCCAGGAGTGGAGGTGATTCCTGGAGTCGCACAAGGGAACAGGAGAGCAGCAGGGGTGCTACTGAGAGACTTTAACCACTTACCAAGCGGGCCCCTTTTTTACATTTGTTGGTTACAAGCTAAAAACTGTTTTTTTGCTAGAAAATTACTTAGAACCCCCAAACATTATATTTTTTCAAACACCCTAGAGAATAAAATGGCGATCGTTGCAATACTTTGTCACACGGTATTTGCGCAGCATTCTTTCACGCGTGATCTTTTTGGAAAAATTTCAACAGTAAAGTTAGCCCAATTTTTTTATGGTGGAAAAGTTGTAAAGTTTTGACTAGGGAGGATTTTTACTTGGAAGGAAGGGACCGCATAGCATACATACAGAATAGCATACAGAGATCATTGGTTTTACAATGTCCCTGATGACGCAGACCACATTACTACTTCTACTCCACCCCTCCCTCCCAGGTTTCAGTCCCTGCACCTATTCTCGGAGAAAAAAAAAAGCCCTGGAGATAGCTCTTTCTTTTCTGCAACAGAGTTACAATAATGGTATATTGGTACATAGGAAAGCTGGAATTTAGGATAAAAAAGTGAACTTAGCCTTTAAGCTGGACATATTCAGCTCAAATTTGGCCCTGTTGGAACCACTCAGCTTGACAAAACTTTTACTGAAAAATTGAAGGAGCTGGGTGGAAAATGGTTGGCCGAACAGTGACTGCATCCCAAGAGATGCAGTCACTATTTTATTCTTCAGATAGTTGAAGTTGCTGCAGTTGCTTGAATACAATATACAGCAGTGCAGATTGATCAATCCATACTGTTCAACGTGGATGGAGGAAACTACTGATTCTCTCACATTTAGCCTGCAGACTGAACAAGCAAAATCTAGCTTTGTATTGGTATCTTTACTTTATGATATCTGAGAAGTGTTCATATTTGGCTGTTCAAGCCTAATATGGAGATTGTCGTACAACTTTGCTGTAAATTTGTATATGCACTAATTGTATTGCCACAGTAAACTTGTGACATTATATTCAGTCACCTCTTGCCAGCTTTCTTCTTTACAATACGTTTACATGTGAATTTTCGTGCTATGGTCACTCAGAATGTGAAGACAGACGGTGTGTAAAATGATGGGGAGAAACACTGCTCGCTGCAGCACATTTATTTCATTGTTATGTTGCACCTGATGAGAACAATCAATTTCTCCATACCAAGCATGTATTTGATTTGTTCCTTGAAGATGGCACTTAGTTTTCTCAGAGAATAGCACCATTTTATAAATTGGGTAGTGTGATTTGGCATGAATTTGAAGTGAAAAGCTCATCCGACAAATTACTTCCCTTCAAATGTCTGTGGTGAAGGAAAATATCTGAATCCTTCTATCAAATAATAACATTGTCAATATGGGAAAATCACTTTTGTTGTGTTCCTGTGGTGGGAGCAGTCACTGCGCTTTTCTTATCTCTGGACTTTCTGCAAGATTCCTTTGTAAGTGAAAGGAAATGTTTCTGTTTATCTTTTTTACATTCAGTTTCCTATTTTTTTTTCTTCTCTGTTTTCCAACACTCTGAACATACATATAACTGCCTAAAATTTAGACCAGTGTAAACATTATTTCATGTACTATATATTATAGTAATTTTTAAATAGATTACGTTTGAATATATTAGAGTATTTTTTAAAAAAAGTAAAATGTTTAGTAGATCTAAACCATTACTAGATGCCATTTAGTTTCCAAAAGCACTGTGTATCATAAACAATTTCCACTTTTCTTTTTTATAAAATACTTCATCTTTCTTACATTGCAGTGGTGCTTATCTCCAAAAACCTATTTGCAGCTACCTCTACTCTATATGCACTTGCTACAATTTCAGCTTAAAATCAATGCCCAGGATCAGCTACCTGATTGCACCAGATGTGGAACTTGCCTGCACAGTGTTCGTCAGCACAGCTACTTATAGTCTCCACCAGAATAACATTTGACAGGGGACAATGCAGGAGAAAGACTGGAATACAGCTGTTACCCATAAGGCCCCATACACACTGGGCATTAAACCCCGGTGCATGAGTCTCTGGTAATTAGGTGTTGGCAGAAGTCACCGGTGCACCATCCAGTCCCGCTGCCAGTAGCCTTGTAAACTCAATGGGAGGCTGACAGCTTCTTTGGCTGGGCGGTGCATCGAACGGTACTAACCTTTAGGGCAGTAAGCATTCAGGCATAAATGCTCACAATGCAGACTTCTTGTGTTCCGGACATTTGTCCTTGTGTGCATAATGCTCAAAATGTTAGTACTGCTCAGTGCACTGTTCAGCCGCAGCAGCTGTCAGCCTTTCATAGAGTTTAACAGGTTGCCAGCAGCAGGACAAGACAGTTTACCTGTACCTTCCGCCTTCACCCAACGCCAGAGCCTGAAAGTGTTTCTAAACCCACAACAGTAAAATCGGTCTGTATATGCAGTAAAGCATGCTTGTTATACTCACTATGAAACCTAAGGAGTTAATATTCTGCATTGTGTAAAAAGGCTGTTTGATCCTGTCTGCTCTGATCTTCCCCTTCTTCCACAGGCCCCAATCCATCTGCTGATAGAACAGAGCCTTGGGGACACTCTGCACCTACTCAGTTTGGTGTGTATTGCTAGAGAGTTTGTCTTCTTGACAGGGAACATATGATCAGCACAGAGCCGATCAGCACAGAGCCAGTCAGCACTGTCCAGACAGAGGGTCAGGGGTCCTGCATTCTCATAGGATAGCTAGTGTAGAATGAAAACTCCTCCTACAGGATTTAACCAGATGCTCATAGAAGTCATAAGACTGCCATATTTTGCTGATGAGAAAAAGGCAGTTTATATTTGCGAAAATAATTGCATTTCCATGTTCTGTGTACTGTGGGAGTCCAGATATAGTGAATGCAGGGTCCTGGTGTCAGGAACCGTGAATCAGACTGAGACAGAAATGTAGTAAAAATCACACTATTTAATAAAAATAGTAAAATAGAACAAACAAAGCAAAGGAAGTCAAAACATAGCCAAGCTTCAGTAGCCAGAGCGGATGGTGGGAGCAAGCCAGCAAACAGGGATCCAGAGATCAGCGAGGTCAAACAGCATGCCGGGTCAGGAGCCAATAGGGAAGTAAGTCAAGCAGAGTCTTTAATCCAGAAACCAGATGGAACGTCAAATAGGCAAAAGTCTTTCACCGGAAAACACATCAGAGATTATCCAGAGATGATGACCAGACAAAGGCACCTGAGATCTGATCCAGGCAGTTTATATAGCTAGGAGAGCTGGCTAACGAGCAGGATATAGACATCAGGTGAGACAGAGTGGAAGCTGAGACTGGCAATCAAACCCTCAGCTGAGCAGCTTGCTCTGAGAAGGGAGGGCTGAGCCCAGCCCTGACACCTGGGTTTAGTAACACTTTAAAGGAGTTGTAAACCCTTGTGGTTTTTCACCTTAATGCGTTCCATGCATTAAGGTGAAAAACCTTCTGTGCTCCAGCTGCCCCCCAGTGCCTCCCTTTTTCTTATCTGAGTCCGATCGTTCCAGCGAGGAGCACGAGCACAGCATCTCCAGCTGTATCGGGTCGCCATTGGCTCCCACTGCTGTCAATCAAATCCAGTGACACAGGGGTGGGGCTGAGTCCGGCTGTCTGTGTCAATGGATGCAGCAGCAGGACTTGGGAGCGCGCCTGGAAAAGTGCCCCCATGGAAAGCAGCTCTCTGAGGAGGCACCCGATGAAGAGGAGGAGCCTGGAGCGCCACCAGGGAATCCCAGAAAAGGAGGATCAGGGCGCTCTGTGAAAACCCTTGCACAAAGCAGGTAAGTATGACATGTTTGTTATTTAAAAATAAAACTAACCTTTACAATCACTTTAAGCGCCAGGGCTAAATGCCCAGTGTGTGTGGGGCTTAATAAAAAGTGTTAGAACAAGAATCCGCACAGCAGGATTGCCTGGTATTGTTATATAATGAAATTGTGATTGTAAAGTCTCGTTTTTAAAAAAAATAACAAACATGTTATACTTACTTCCTCTGTGCAGTTGGTTTTGCACAGAGCAGCCTGGACCCCCCTCTTCGCACCCCTGGCCCCTCCTCCTATTGAGTGTCCCCTCAGCCAGCAGCTTGCTACAGGGGGCACCCGAGCCGAGTCAAAGCTCTGTGTATCCATTCAGACACGGAGCCCCGACCAGGCCCCATCCCCTCTCTCCCCTGATTGACTGACTGACTTTGATTGACAGCCACGGGAGCCAATGGCGTCGCTTCTGTGTCTCAGCCAATCAGGAGGAGTGTCCTGGACGGCTAAGACACTTGTGGACATCGCTGGAGAGAGATGGGGCTCGGATAAGTAACTGGGGGGGAGGGGGGGCTGCCACACACAGAAGGTTTTTTATCTTAATACATAGAATGCATTAGGATAAAAAAACTTCTGCCTTTACAACTCCTTTAACATTATTCAAAATAACATTTCAAATGAGATTAAACAGTATATATTGCACATTACAAATCCTCAGGTGTGGTGGCAGCATCAGTTTTATTTTATCAGATTTTTGAAGTAGCTGTGTTTAGATCTACTTTTGTTTCCTATATTTTGTTAGTGTTTGTATACACAGTTACTAAGATCTCCTATAATCTTTTACACGTTAATGTAGTTTCAAAAGTCAAAGTAAAATTTTTAATCTACAGCTTTCATGAAAGTAATAATTAGTAATCCTGCAAAGAAAGCCTTTATTTAGGCAGTTTCTGTTATGAAGTAACAGTGTTTTGTCCCTGTCTCCAAATGTGTTGTCACCCTGTCACCTGTGTTGATGCTCATTGCTCACACATGGCCCACCATTGTCAGTGTCAGGAAGGCCGACATGAGCAATGACCTGTAGCTACTGTTGGAGTTCATGTTAAGGGAAGATTCATGGATAATAGAGGGGAACTGAGATATTAAAAAAATGAATTAAAATAATAATAATAAAAAAAAAATGTTTCTTATTAAAAAAAAGGATTAGGTTATAATACACAGTGCTCTACTGAATTAAATGCTATCCAGTTAGTGTTTATAAGTACTCTACTTTGTCTGAAAACTGAAAAGCATGATGTGACTCTGTAATGTAATAGGAAAAGTCATCCATATGAAATACATGCAGTAAAATAATATAGTAATCTCTATTGTAGATCTTACCTGTTTCTTTTCTGTAGATATTGAGACTATGCTCACGTCAGTTGCTGAAAGTGTGTGTTAATTATGTGTGCCTACTAACTGTAATTACATAATTGCTCCAAATGTTGTAATAAAAACATTACACCCAAGCATGCCTTCACACATTCAGCATTTCTTTTAAGTATCCAATTAAAGATGAATTACGTCATGTTCTGTTCATACCTATGGAAAAAGCAGTTGACCAGTTACAGGAGCAGGGGTATGAGAATTATGCACAATTCCTTAACCTGAAACATGTTAGAAAAGAAGTGTTAGCGGTTATAGAGTGCAGTAGAGCCTGATTGGTTCACACTGCAGTCCACCTACTTTCAGATTTATTTCATGTGTGAAGGAGATTATGGGAAGGTAATATAAAAAAAAATCCAAGTAATTATTCTAGCAGTATTTAAAATTATATTTAATGGTCTCTGAATGAATAAATACCTGGACTAAAATGAGGAGTTTTATATTTGCCTGGAGTTTCATTTTAAGGATGCTGGGCTAATTATTTTTCTAATCTCTCAAGTATTTTGAAATTAAAAAGTCAGGAAGATAACAGCTCAGTCGCAAGATAAGTCCAGTTTTTTGTTAATAACATCCTGTGTTTATATTACAGGGAAAGCATGGTACTTTTCCACAGGGTAACTGTAATGAAAGAAATCCCCCTTTATCAGTGGCGTCACTGAATATTCATAGTCCTAATTAGTTTCCTTTTTGTAATTTAACTGATTTACTCAGTAAAGTGTACCTCTTAGCACTTGTTATCTTGGTTGCCTTTTCCCCCAGGGCTTATAGTGTATTCCTGAATTAATGAGGAGTTTTCACTATATATTTTTGGAGAGAGAAAAAGCTGCAGCAGAAACTGTAACTGTGTAAGTGGCTGCCTTAGAAGATGATGGATTGTGTCATGCATTATTATTAAAGAGACCCTGTTACCAGACCATTTATTTCATATATATTCCCATAGGATTATATTTGCATTTAACTTATTTGACCCCCCAGCAAAGCATCTTTTCCCCATGTTGATGAGGAGAAGGGCCTCTTCACCACAACCCTGACCCGGCGATTGTGGGGGTGTGGATGGTGACTTATTGGAATCTAGAAGCCCTCTAAGTCCTTTATTAACAAAAAAAAAAAAAAAAGTCCCCCAGTTTACATTCATTGTCAATCAAGATAAACGCCGCCCGCGCGAAAAAAAAACCCAAAAATGCCTTCATGACAGTGCTGATGCTTAGCAACTGCCAACTGACACACCGCTTCCTCCAGCTCGAGAAGTAAATCAGGGAGCATGCTCAATGACGTCACAAGGGATGGGGACGCCTCGTGACGTCATTGACCAAACATGGATGTGTCCATGTATGGTCAATGATGTCACTGAGTGCCTCGCCCCCTTGTGATGTCATTGACCCCATCCCCTGTTTACTTAAGGGGAGGGACTAAATGAAGAGCTCGACCTCCTTCGCCACACAGTCAACCGTCAACGATTCGTAGTCGT
>BLSH010260131.1:503384-541613 GCA_018402905.1 Glandirana rugosa
CCCCAAAATATATTCTGCTACTCCTTCCGAGTATAACATTACCCCATGTGTGAGACTTTTACACAGCCTGGCCATGTACAGTGGCCCAACATGCAGGGAGCACCGCCGGGTGTTCTAGGGGCATAAATTTCAAATCTAATTTGACTACCTATTACACTATTGTGAGGCACTGTAGTGGCACTAATCAGCACTGTAGTGGCACGGATGGGCAGTGTAGTGGCACGGATTGGGCACTGTAGTGGCATGAATGTGTCACGGATGAGAACTGATGTGGTATGGATGATCATGAATGAGGCATGAATGAGCACAGATGGGGGTGGATGAGCCTTGGATGGGGATGACTGAGCATGGATGGGGATGGCTGCGCATGGATGGGGATGGCTGAGCATGGATGGGGATGGTTGAGCACGGATGGATGGCTGAGCATGGAAGCATGGCTGAGCATGGAAGGATGACTGAGCACGGATGGATGGGTGAGCACGAATGGATGGTTGAGCACGGATTGATGGCTGAGCATGGATGCATGGGTGAGCACTGATGCATGGGTGAGCACGGATGCATGGGTGAGCACTGATGCATGGGTGAGCACGGATGCATGGGTAAACATGCATGGATGGATGGGTGAGCATGCATGGATGGGTGAGCATGGATGCAAGGCTGAGCATGGATGGATGGCTGTGGACAGATGCATGGGTGAGCATGCATGGATGGATGAGCACGGATGCATAGGTGAGCACAGATGGATGGGTGAGCACAGATGGATGGGTGAGCACGGATGCATGGGTGAGCACAGATGCATGGGGGAGCTCGGATGGATGGGTGAGCACAAATGCATGGGTGAGCACGAATGAGGCTGAATGTGTGAGCATGGCTAGATGGAGTGTCACTGAACTGTCACATAGCAGTGCTGTGGGCACTACATATCCTGCCCACAGCACCGCTGCATCTCCTCTCTCCCCCTCTCCTCTCACACTGTACTGATCGGTGCGGAGAGGGGAGAGACAAGCCAGGTATCCGACATCTTGTTTACATCCTGAACGCTCCGTCATTTGATGGAGCGATCATGTGGTAAACGGCCGCTACGAGCGGCCATTTACCGCGATCCGTGATGCGTCGGGTCTCCCGAACCCGGCGGTCACGGATACTCCCGGGTGCTCGCCCCAGAGGGTGCGATTCTGGGAGTACGTTATAGTACGCCCTCCCAGAGCAATGGATCCACCTTTCGGCCGTGTTTCTACATGACATGCAAGTGGTTAATACATTCTCTACATTAAGGTAAAAAAAAACTATTATTGTCAGCTCTTCATCTCCTAGCCCCCCAAATATTTACCTGAGCCTGATTTCGATCCAGGTCTGTGCCTAAGAACAGGTATGCTGCCCTTTCTCTTACTCCCCTTGGGATCAAGCCCTCACACATACCACCAAAGGAAGCGGCTTCCTGTGGTGGCACACGGGGAAGTGGAAGAGCCCAGAGCACCGGCGGGAGACCCCAGAAGAGGAAGATTGGGGCAGCTCTGTGCAAAACCATTCCACAGAGCAGGTAAGTATGGCATGTTTGTTATTAAAAAAAGTTACTTTACAATCACTTTAATTCTGCCTTTAGTTATGTCTCTAGAACAAGCATAGTCTGCTTATTCTTGTAACAGCTGTAAAGCAGGAAACAAAGAAATATCTTTATCAAACATTTAGTTCTCCCTTATGCCTCAATAGATAAACCTCTAAGTTTGAAGGGAGCTAGTAATACACAAACAACTCAGGGGGAAAGATTATTTAATGTATACTGTTTACAGTACTACACATGTTGTAAATTCCCATATTTAAAGTTTATGTAAACCCAATCCATGAACCTCCTATTTTCTTTCTTCTGGTCTGAATATACTATTATGACTATAATACAGAATTTACATCGTGCATTACTAGGCACAGCGCTTTACAATGTAAAGAGAGATAATACACTTACAATGCAATTCAACACACAAGGGTTAGGAGAGCCCAGCTTGTGAGAGCTTACAATCTAAGGGAGGGCATGTTCAGTTTTTAGATGGAAACGGAAATAGGCTTTCCAGAAGAAATTCATTTTCAGGGATCTTCTTAACCACCGGCCAACCACCGTATATATCAGCCATAACCCCAGTACTCTTTTTTTCTAGCAGAAGGGCGGCTTTTTCATGAAACCGGTCTGAGCGGCTCATGAGCTGCTGGAACGGTTTCCAAAGCAGCAAGGGGGGGGTGTCCTCCCGCCTCTTCGGAAACCAGTGTTTCTCGGGCTTACTGTTTCCACTGGTTCACCCGAGAAAGGATCCAGTGGTGTGGCCAGCTGCTTCCATAGGCGATCAAACAGTTAATACTCTTTGATCGACTCTATGGCTTTGGAGGACCAGAGCGACGTCACTTCCAGTCAAGGCTGGAAGAATTTTTTTTCTCTTCTTTTTAAGGGAAAGATCAACTTTTATTTGTTTACTCTTTCCACCTTAACCACTTGCCGACCAGGCTTTTTCTGGCACTTTTTGTTTACAAGTTTAATTTAGTATCTTTTGCTAGAAAATTATTTATAACTCCCAAACATTATACTTTTTTTTTTTAGCAGAGACCCTAGGAAATAAAATGCAGACCAGAATTTTTTATGTCACACGGTATTTGCATATCGGTTTTGGAAACGCATTTTGTTTTGGAAAGAATACACTTTAATGAATAAATAAAATTGTGCGTTCGTGGAAAGCCGACAAACTACGGTACTTAAAAATCTCTATAGGCGACGCTTTACCCTCCCTGGCGGTATGATTACTTCAGATTTTTGGTGCTGAAAGCGGTACATTATTTTGCATGGAAATTTGGCGTTTTATATTGTAGCCCTGTAATTCTTAGGTATAACTCACTTAAATCTGTCCAAACAAGAGTCTAGTAGACATCCCGGGTATGATAACGTTTGAAACATGAAATCATAATATAATATAATAAATAACTAAAAATAATTATCAAAAATAATAACATAATAGTAATAAAATGTATTCAATAATGTAATCAAACCAAAAACACTGAAATTTGCTCAGTTGCAGAATTGTCGATGTCGTCACTTTCAGTGTCTGATGATAAATTTCCCCAAAAATCAGTATCACTCAATTCTGCAAATTATTCTTATTTACTATCGCTGTTTTCTAGCTGATCAAAAAACACTTTTGACGTAAAGGGACACTTTTTGGTTGCCATGGAAATTCTCAAGTTTCCAGGCAGAAAGAATGACATATATAATATAAAAGTGCATGCAAAGCACTGGGCAAACCACTAGGGACAAAAGGGATGTGAAATGATTTGATACAGTAATGTAATCTTACAGAATACAGTGTACTGTATGTCTGCTGTGTGTTTCACTTTTTGAATTTGCCGCCGGGCTCCGCCCCTGTGCTACGCTCGCAGGGAACGGAGCCCGGCACACAGAGGCATCGGGCGGAGGACAGAGCCCGCAGACACGGCGGGGACATCGCTGGATCCAGGGGACAAGGTGAGTAACGCTGCTTTGGATCCAGCGATGCAATCCCAAGTGTGGCTCGGGGTTACCGTTCTTGGTACAGAAAATCCACCCCGAGCCACACTCGGGAATACCGCCAGGGAGGTTAAATACCTTTACAGATTACCGGTTTAGAGTTACAGAGGAGATCTAGTGCTGTGTGTGATTAAAGATAACATGATGCTAAAAAGGAGAGAAAGACAAAGACATAAAATGGCTACCACTAATTCTTTAGAGGCTTAGCCCCGGTTCACATATGTGCGATGCGGGAATCAACGCGATTACAGAGCCGGTTCTGGCATCGCATTCTTCCCGCAGGCAGTTCACACTGCCTTCTGCGAACTGATGCGGGTGTCATTACAAAGTTAATGACACCCCCAGTTTTGTTCACAGATCTCAGTGCGAACTGTGAACTCGCACGTGAATCGGATCGCATGGGTGAGAACACCCATGCGATGCGATTCCACTGCGGGAAAAAAAGGTCCCTGCACCTTTTTTTTGTGTATGGCTGAACTCGCATTGCTCAGAGATCGCACAAGTGTGAACCTGCACTTAAAGCAGGGCAGGCACAACCAACACCTTTTTTGTTGTCTAATGTAAGAAATTAACTAACTTAAATAATGGCAGCCTGCTGGCTTCAAGAAGAAACAAAATTGTCAGTAAAGTATATTTTGACCTTAAAGTGATACTAAACACACACTGTTTAATTTACATTCCCCCTTCTCTTTCTGTTTGTGAATGATGGCACTGTAATTATTTGAATACAAAAAAAAATTATATACAGCTGTCACATGACCCAGATCTTTTCCAGCTTGTCTGTAGGGAAAGGAGGAGCTTCTAGTCCTTTGCAGCTGGTCACATGTTCAAAAAAAAAAAACATCCTTTGGGATACAGAGTAAAAATTAATATCAATAAACGGTTTTAAGTTGTAATACAAATATATATTTAAAATCAAATCTTTTATTTTTTTTGACAATAACATGGTGTGGGCGGATTTCTGGCAGTCACGGGCTGTGTCACGCCCCTCCAGCCTGTGTCTTGAAATAAGAGGAAGCTGAAGCCTCCATCAATCTACGTGTAATATCCCACCCCCCATTGTGTTTAGCTGGTTATTGGGCATTTAGGAGGAGTGAGGGAGTGGGCTGCCATTTATCACTGTGTATACGCCCACATGTGTGACTCTATAGTCACATAGGAAAATGCTCAGCATAGAAACTCACTGAAAACTGAGTATGCGCAGAGCTGCCAACACTGCTCAGCAAAATCCCCAAATGCATTGGGGACATGGACAGGAGGAGGAGACAGAAAACAGCAGGATCAACCAGTTTTTTTGGAGAATACAGAAAATTAATCTCATAGTGACTGAGTATGAACAGCGTTTAATACAGCATTTATTGATAGCGTTTTATGATGTAAGTTTAGTGACACTTTAACACTAGAAATGATAGAAAGTGTTGGCTAGAGCTCAACATTCAAGAAACACGTTCCATCTACTTACATAGATACAACAAGAATTTGGGTACATATTTTTCACAGTGCAAAATTGTAAAGTTATGCCTATAAAGTAGTATTAAAGTGGTTGTTAAGTCATGACAACCACTTTAACCACTTCAGCCCCGGAAGGATTTCCAGCTTTAGGACCGGAGCCCTTTTTGCGATTCGGCACTGCGTCGCTTTAACTGACAATTGCGTGGTTGTGCGACGTTGTACCCAAACGAAATTTGCTTCCTTTTTTTTTCCCACAAACAGAGCTTTCTTTTGGTGGTATTTGATCACCTCTGCGTCATTTCTGATCGCCGCTATAAACAAAAGAAGAGCGACAATTTTGCAAAAAAAACCCAAACTTCTTACTTTTTGCTAAAATACAAATCCAAAAAAAAAATATAAAAAACATTTTTTTCACAGTTTTTTGCCGATTTATATTCTTCATCGGCGTTTATTGATTGGTTTGCGCAAAAGTGGTCGCGTTTACGGATGATAATTCATTTTTGGGGTTTTTATTTTTTTTTATTTTTTACTAATAATGGCGGCGATCTGCGGTTTTTAGCGGTACTCCGATATTTCAGCGGACATGTCGGACCATTTTGACACTTTTTTGGGACCACTGGCATTTATACAGCGATCAGTGCTATAAAAATGCACTGATTACTATGTAAATGCCATTGGCAGTGAAGGGGTTAACCTGCAGGGGGCGCTCTAAGGGTTAACTGTGTTCCCTGGGCGTGTTCTTACTGTATGGGGGCTTGCCTATCTGGGGAAGGGAAGTGGTCACAGCCTTCACGTACAGGAAGGCTGTGATCACAGCCCTTCCCCCTCACACAGAGCGGAGGTCCGTGTTTACTTACACGGACCTCCGCTCCTTCACTCCGGGGGGGGCATCGCGGGTGGCCGGCGGCAATCGAAGCCGCCGCACCCGCTCCCTGGCCCTCCCCGGACACAGTGAGCGCGCGGGCGTACCTCCGGCGGCGCGCGCGCGCTCACTGTGCGCGATCAGGCGGCCGCCGTTGTATGACGGCGTTTTGCCTTACAGAGCCACTTTGCCGCCGTCAAAGGCCGATCGGCGGTCGGCAAGTGGTTAAACTACAGGTAAACCTATATTTAGACTTACCTGTAGGTCCCGGGAATATCTCCTAAACTTGCACCCTTTAGGAGATATTCCCTGTATTTGCATGTGCCAACGTCATCAGCACATTTCTTCACAAAGTGTGCCGTAAATGACGGCTCCTGTGCGCATACGCGGGAGTGACATCAGCACGGTTCCTGCCAATCACATCGCTGGAGTCCGCGCTGTGACTGGTCGGCGCCTGGGATCCCGGAAGACGACGGACTCAGCTTTTCGCCGGTCACAGCGGTGCTCGGGGACCACTGCTACAGCGTCGATCTAAGGTAAGCATTTCATAATGAGCTAGTATGCGAAGCATACTAGCTCCTTATGCCTTTCTCTTGCTGGTGTTTATTTTTTAAAAAACACACTTGACAACCACTTTAATGCATCGCCGGCAATCACATATGCAGTAATGACTCAGAGCCAAGTATATTCAGAGCTGGCCCAAGGCATGGTGCTGCCTGGGTCCAAGAATGAAATGCTGCCCCCCCCCACCCCCCCTCAAAAAAAATCACTCCCACTAAAAGGCCCCCACATCCATTATTTTATATCATGATAATTAAAACCAAAATTAAATGTATCAAAGTCAGATTTACATGCAACAGCACCTTGTCTATATGAAAAATGATATGACATACCATTGTGTGCAATTCAAAAGGACAGGCTAGGGCAGTATAGGGGCGGGTTGGGGAAGTATATAGACAGGCTAGGGTAGTATACAGGCAGGCTAAGGCAGTATAGGGGCAGGCTGGGGTAGTAAATAGACAGGCTAAGGCAGTATAGGGGCAGGCTAGGGTGGTATATGGAAAGGCTAGGGCGGTATATAGACAGGCTAGGGCAGTATATAGAAAGGCTAGGGCAGTATAGGAACAGGCTGAGGTAGTATAGGGACAGGCTGGGGAAGTATATAGACAGGCTAGGGTAGTATAGGGACGGGCTAGGGTAGTATAGGGGCAGGCTGGGGTAGTATATAGACAGGCTAGGACAGTATAGGGGCAGGCTGGGGAAGTATATAGACAGGCTAAGGTAGTATAGGGGCGGGCTAGGGTAGTATATGGAAAGGCTAGGGCAGTATATAGACAGGCTAGGGCACTATATAGACAGGCTAGGGCAGTATAGGGACAGGCTGGGGTAGTATAGGGACAGGCTGGGGAAGTATATAGACAGGCTAGGGTAGTATATAGACAGGCTAGGGTGTATAGGGACAGGCTAGGGTAGTATAGGAGCAGGCGGAGCGGCCCGGGGGGGCAGTTGTCATCATGACACACAAAACTGCTGGAAAAAAATCTAAATAGAAGAGAAAGAGAGGTGGCATGATTCAATTTGCTGCCCCTCTCAAAGTGCTGCCTGGGTCCAATGGTAGGGCCGTCCCTGAGTATATTATATTATATACAATTCGTATTTTGACAGCTCATTTCCAATAAAGAAAATACATGGGAAATCTTGCTGTTTATCTTTCTGTGTTTCTTTGTAGTGCTAAAAATATGTGAAATGTATACCTTTTTGTATGTAATTTATTTCCATCTGTGACGGCATTTGCTCAGTGCCTTTGGATCAAGACAATCTGGCTCTAATTGACGTAAAATATATGGGCATTCTGGTTTTCTCCCAGGCTGGAAGCTTGGAAAAACTAGTAGACAGTTTATATTGGCATAGGTTTAAGCACACAGCTCATGGCTGCTCTCCAAATACTACTGGTTTTATGTCCACGTTATATAAAGTAAAACTTCCCAGGAAAATTAGATTTGAAAATATTGCTGCATCTGTAACCTGTATTGCCTTTTAAAATTAAGTCTTGTTGATCTAGAGGGATTACTCTGAGAGTGTATTTCCTTTTTAATGCAGTCCCTTATTCACCTGAAAACGCTTACAAAGCATCTATCCCGTGTCTTTCAGTGCACACTGTCATGGCTGTTTTCTGAAAATAGGAGAATAAATCCAATCACTACAAAAGTTACTCCATAAACATAATTGAATTGTTTTACTAAAGGAGTACAGCATGTTTACTTTTAAAGTGAAATTTGACTTTGCAAAGTGAATTTGTACTTATCTTAGTAAATGGCGTGAAACAAAGGGAGAATTAACTTTGGAAAGAAAACCCAAAAATTGGGCTTGGAAAAAAAAAAAAAAAACAGGATGTTTTGCTTGCACATGAATGAATAATGGACGTCAATACCATTTTGTAAAGGGCTGCGCAAACTGTTGGCGCTATATACAGTGCCTTGAAAAAGTATTCACACCCCTTGAAATTTTCCGCATTTTGTCATGTTACAATCAAAAATGTATATGTATTTTATTGGGATTTTATGTGATAGACCAACACAAAGTGACACATAATTGTGAAGTGGAAGGAAAATGATAAATGGTTTTCACTTTTTTTTTTTTTTACAAATATGTTTAAAGTGTGGCGTGCATTTGTATTCAGCCCCCCTGAGTCAATACTTTGTAGAACCACCTTTCCCTGCAATTACAGCTGCAAGTCTTTTTGGATATGTCTCTACCAGCTTTGCACATCTAGAGAGTGACATTTTTGCCCATTCTTCTTCGCAAAATAGCTCAAGTTCTGTCAGATTGGATGGAGAATGTCTGTGGACAGCAATTTTCAAGTCTTGCCACAGATTCTCAATTGGATTTAGGTCTGGACTTTGACTGGGCCATTCTAACACATGAATATGCTTTGATATAAACCATTCCATTGTAGTTCTGGCTGTATGTTTAGAGTCGTTGTCCTGCTGGATGGTGAACCTCTGACCCAGTGTCAAGTCTTTTGCAGACTCTAACAGGTTTTATTCTAAGATTGCCCTGTATTTGGCTCCATCCATCTTCCCATCAACTCTGACCAGCTTCCCTGTCCCTGCTGAAGAAAAGCATCCCCACAACATGATGCTGCCACCACCATGTTTCACAGTGTGGATGGTGTGTTCAGGGTTATGTGCAGTGTTAGTTTTCTGCCACACATAGTATTTTGCTTTTAGGCCAAAAGGTTTAATTGGTCTCATCTGACCAGAGCACCTTCTTCCACGTGTTTGCCATGTCCCCCACATGGCTTCTCACAAACTGCAAACGGGACTTCTTATGGCTTTCTGTCAACAATGACTTTCTTCTTGCCACTCTTCCATAAAGGTCAGATTTGTAGAGTGCATTACTAATAGTTGTCCTGTGGACAGATTCTCCCACCTGAGCTGTGGGTCTCTGCAGCTCCTCCAGAGTTATCATGGGTCTCTTGGCTGCTTCTCTGATTAATGCTCTCCATGCCCGGCCTGTCAGTCTAGGTGGGCGGCCATGACTTGGATGGTTTGCAGTTGTGCCATACTCTTTCCATTTTCAGATGATGGGTTGAACAGTGCTCCATGAGATGTTCAAAGCTTGGAATATTTTTTTATAACCTAACCCTGCTTTAAACTTCTCCACAACTTTATCCCTGACTTGTCTGGTGTTTTCCTTGGCCTTCATGATGCTGTTTGTTCACAAAGGTTCTCTAACAAACCCTAAGGGCTTCACAGAACAGCTGTATTCATACTGAGATTACATTACACACAGGTGGACTGTATTTACTAATTAGGTGACTTCTGAAGGCAATTGGTTCCACTAGATTTTAGTTAGGCTTGTCAGAGTAAAGGGGGCTGATTACAAATGCACCCCACACTTTTCAGATATTTATTTGTAAAAAATGTTGAAAACCATTTATCATTTTCCATCCACTTCACAATTATGTGCCACTTTGTGTTGATCTATCACATAAAATCCCAACAAAATACATTTACATTTTTGGTTGTAACATGACAAAATGTGGAAAATTTCAAGGGGTATGAATACTTTTTCAAGGCACTGTATATACTGTATAATAATAATAATATAAAAATACAATACCACCTCATTCACTAAGCTAAGTGAATGTTCTCTTTGTGAAGTGACTTTTCACCTATCTTAGTGAATAAAGTGAAGTTTTGACGACCTCAGTCAGCCAATAATGTGCTATCCTATTTTTTCTTGCATATGATTGGGTACTCTTTGCAAAGTGAATTTTCAGCTTTTCCCCTATTTTAATAAGGTAGGTGAACAAGCACTTCATACAGCTCTACTGCTTTAGCAATCAGGTAAACCACTACAGATCTGTGCTATAGCCAAAAGACGGCTATAGCATGGATCTGAATTGGACTTCCGCCCATGCACGAGCTGCCTGCGTGTCCCTGCAGGCGCGCGGAGCACTCTGTGATCACCGAGTCAAGGGTCCTGGCCCCTTACCAGCTAATGACAGCTAATCACGTGATGTAAACTAGAGATCGGTAATCAGCTTTTTTTTTTACCCTCACGCTGACAGCTTGAGAGAAGAAAAAAGCCGATCTACGGCTACAGAGAGAGGGACATTGGTCCCGCACATGGAGAGGCACTGCTGCTATGCAGTGCCCTCCAGTGTCATCTACCAGTGCCACCTACAGGTGCACATTAGTGCAGCCTACCAGTGTCACCTATCAGTGCCCACCAGTGCCACCTATCGATGCCCACCAGTGCCACATATCAATGCCCACCAGTGCCACCTATCAATGCCCATCAGTGCTGCCAACCAGTGGCCATCAGTGCCACCTATCAGTGCTATCGATCAGTGTCACCTACCAGTGCCCATCAGTGCCACCTATCTGTGCTACCGATCAGTGTCGCCAATCAGTACCGCTTATCAGTGCCACCCATCAGTGCCCTTCACTGCCACCCATCAGTGCCCATCAGTGCCACCTGTCAGTGCCACCTAATCAGTGCCACCTCATCAGTGCCTCCTTATCAGTGCCCATCAGTGCTGCCTCATTAGTGCACATCAATGAATCAAATCAAAATTTTATAACAAACTATGAAACTGTTTTTTTTTTTGGTTTTTTAAATCTTGGCCTATTTTTCATTTTTTTTAGCAAAAAATAAAAAAAACAGCAGTGATTAAATACCACCAAAAGAAAGCTCTATTTGTGTGAAAAAAATGATAACATTTTCATTTGGGTACAGTATTACATGACAGCGCAATTGTCATTCAAAGCGCAGCTGAGAGCTGAAAATTGGCTTGGGCAGGAGGGGGGTTTAAGTGCCCAGTAAGCAAGTGGTTAAAGGCTTTAAAAGATCTCTTGCCATATAGGTCCTGTTATATAGATTGTGTACACAATAAAGGTCTGATTTATTTGTGTATATGATCACACATTGATACTGCGCTAACAGTCTTAGTATATTTAAACCCACATACCATATAAATATAAACCTGCAATACATTGTTACTGTGCTAAAAAGCAAATGTTTACAGCATGTATTCATTTTCTGCAATGCACCCATTTATACCCCAGCTAAGCAATGACATGCCTAAAAAATGTGATTTTGTCTGTAGTTTTTGGTTCTATCTAAGCACTGTTAGTATATTTTAACCATACAGGAATAAAACTGCAGCAAGTGTTCAGGGCTCTCCCGTAGGAAACTTCAATTTGTAAAAAGCATCATGTAACTGTACAATGGGGATATTATTCTGCACATGGACAAATATTTGTGCACATATCTAGATGTTCAAGCACCAGTCAGCGTACAAGAATCTTCACACTGGTGTAGATTCCACTGATAAATACTTGCATGTACATACAATGACTTTTACATACAAAAGCATAATATAACATTTTTTTCTCAGAGAATATGTGCAGGTACTCCAACCTTCTGAGATCCCCTTGTCTCCAGCCCCTACCCATCTCCATGCACCTTCTATTGGTTCCACTCCCTACCCATCTCCCAGTACCAACCCTTTTAGAGAACACAGAACCAAGTATCATTTTGCAGTGCTAAGTAATTTGTATGTAATGTGTTAATGATGACAAGAAAAGCAGTAAAATAGATCCCCTGCAGCCAGCAACAATAGATTCGCCCAAGCAATATTACATCCCCGCACAACAATATACACCCCAGCAACAATAGATCTTGCAGCCAGCATTAATAGAACTTCCAGCAGCCAGCAACAGTAGACACCTCCCTCAACAGAAGATCCCTCTCAGCAACCATTGACTGCCCAGCAACATTAGACCCTCCACCAGCAATAATAGATCCCTACAGTGACAATAGATTCCTCAACAGCCAGCATTAATAGACACTCCAGCATACCCCAGCACCCTTTGCCGTTTCATACATTCAGTGCTGGAGGTATGATGTGTTCCCACGCGTTCCCCCGCATTCCTCCTGAAAAAAGCCCTGGTTTTTATATACCTTGAAGCTTGGTGCATGCATTTCTTTGCTTAGTAAGATAGTAGACAGTAGATAGTCGTTTTTTTTAAATGTTTGCACGTTTAGTTTGTGGTGGACCTTATTGGAACGGAACACAAAAGCAACATTATGTAAATGTTCATAGCGCAGACATGACAAGCTAGAACACCGCCACACAAGTTGAACATCAGCGTACAATTTACTAGATAGGGTCCTGGATCGCAGTCACCCTTGTGAACAAATGATTCTGTACATGACTCACACATGCAGGCATATAATCCAGTCATATGCTCATAGTTTATCCTTTAGTAGATATTAATTAGTAAATCATCTTCTACATAAGAACATCTTCTACTTAAGAACATAAACTACTGAAGGGGATGCAATGTCCTCCATAGTAATTTTTTAATGTAGCCAAGCCTGATAAGTGCAAGTGAAAGTGAAAATTAGCAGTATTTATTAACATCGTCAGGTTGAATATACAGGTTTGTATAAAGTCTGCAGTATATTTTGAATGTACATGGTTGGGTAAAGCTGTTAAGGCCTTTGGTCCCTGTGCATGAGATTCCGGCATTTTCATGTGGGCAGAAGGCACGGGTGTACTATCCAGACTTCTTGCTTTCTGGCCATTTTTTCCTGGTTGCATACTGCCCGGAAAGTTAGTACCACCACCGCCAATCCGCAGCAGCTTTCAGCCTTTCATAGACTTTTACAGGCTGCCAGGCTGAATAGTGCACCTTCGCCTTCTGCCAGCACAAAAAGACTGGAATCTCATGCAGAGGGACTAAATGACCAGTTAATACCGGTTACATGTGGGAGACCTAGCGTGTATTCCCCCAAACTACATCCAATTCCAATCTTTGCAGGCAATTGCTCCATGAGCCATTACATGCGAGTGGATGCAATTAGCTGCAGGAGCTATCAGCCTCCCATTGGTTTTAATGGGGCTGTTGCTCGCAGGTAAACACCGGGAACCCTCTGTGGGTCTCCTGCAAGTGATTGCTAGTGGCCCAATTTGTGAATGGGGCCTAAGGGTTAAGACAGCACAAAAGCAGCTTTTTTGATGTGCTTTCTACATTTTGTTTGCAATTACCTTTGTTTGTTTTACAGTCAGCGATGAAGAGGAGTTAAGCTGCCAAGATGAATCCAGCCCAACGAATTCAGAGCACACCTCAGACACCGAGGTAATACATGCTAATTTATTACACAGTTAGAGCTTATGCACACAAGGGTTAAAAAAACGCCACTATTACAGGTGTCTTTTTTTTTTTTTTTCTTCTGCCTGTATAGCACCTCTAAGTTATCCTATGTGTCCATGCACAAAAATACATCTAAAGGCATATTAGAAGCATAGTGTTAACAGGTAGAAAAAAAAAAAAAAACCTCACCAGTACATTCAGGAGAGGAGCATTTTTAAGCAGAAAAAACGCAGAATGTGCATAAACATGCAACACGTTTAGCTGCATTTGCACGTTAATGCATTCTAATGACCAATATTGTATTGGCCAGGATATATAAATATTCTGGCCAATAGAATGCATTTACACGTGAATGCACATATTCACATGTTCTATATGTGGCTTTTACTGCATTTTTAAAGTAACTTTTCTCCTGCCTGGAGAAAAGGTGTTAAGAAAGGACAAGCAGATGCCCTGTGTACATGAGGCCTTAGGCTTGGTTCACAGTGGTGCGACATGCACTCCGACTTTGAGAGCACATGTTAAATGACAAGTCATGTCCCATTAAGTGCAATGGAACTGTTCTAATAGGAGCAACTTGGGTCGCTCCGAATTAGAAAAAGGTTCCTGCACTACTTTTGGTATGACTTGCATTGACTTCTGTTAAAGAAGTCGTATGCAAGTTGGGCCGAAGTCGCGCTGGGATGTCGGCTTCAAAGTTGCTGCAGTGTGAACCGGGCCTTAAACTGTTAAAATGTTCCTTTAGTAATTATGTTTAATTATGTAGTTAAAGAGCACAGCTATTACCATTCATTGCTAGCAGGCTGAAGAAAAAAAAAAAATGAACAGATTACTACATCTACACAAACATAAGGACACTGCATTCTGACAGCAGGACTAATCAAAATTGGTACCTTTAGATTACTGGGGTTGATTTACTAAAATTGGAGAGTGCAAAATCTGGTACAGCTCTGCATAGAAACCAATCAGGTTCCTGTTTTTTTTGTCAAAGCTTAATTGAGCCAGCTGAAATTAGAAGCTAATTGGCTACCATGCACAACTGCGCCAGATTTTGCACTCACCAGTTTTATTAACCAGTTCCCGCCCACTCTATAGCAGAAAGATGGCTACAGCGCAGGCTTACATTGCCGGGAGGGCATCCATAGGCGTGCCCTGCTCTGTGATCTCTGCATCCATAGGACACAGCGAATCACAGATCGGGGTAAAGGGCCAATCAAAGCTGCCCTTTACCACGTGATCAGCTGTATCCAATGACAGCTGATCACAATGTAAAAATGGTTATCAGCATTCCTTTCCTCACGCTGACAGGAGGAGGAGAGCCAATAACCGACTTGTGTGAAAGGGACATCTATCAGTGTCCTGATTATCAGTGCAGTCCCAAAGGTGCCCACCATTGTTGCCTATCAGTCATTGGCTGAGAGTGTAGACCAGGAGTCATTCGGCAGACCTTTTCCGGTCATGACCCTTCGACAGAAGCCGCCTAAACGTCCGGCTTTTGTAAGACCGGCCGCTGTACACACGGGCCGAATATCGGACGGTTTCTATTGAACCGGCCAATGCTGCCCGACATTCGGCCCGTATGTACTAGGGTTTACTGACCTGGAGCACAAACATTCTTTAGGTCACTGATTCAAAAAGCATTAAGCCACGAGGGTCAGGATTCCTCATACAGTATCTCACAAAAGTGTGTACACCCATCACATTTTTGTAAATATTTTATTATATATTTTCATGCGACAACACTGTAGAAATGACACTTTGCTACAATGTAAAGTAGTGAGTGTACAGCTTGTATAACTGTAAATTTGCTGTCCCCTCAAAATAACTCAACACAACAGCCATTAATGGCTAAACCGCTGGCAACAAAAGTGAGTACACCCCTAAGTGAAAATGTCCACATTGGGCCCAGAGTGTCAACTTTTTGTGTGGCCGCCATTATTTTCAAGCACTGCCTTAACCCTCTTGGGCATGGAGTTCACCAGAGCTTCACAGCTTGCCACAGGAGTCCTCTTCCACTCCTCCATGACGACATCACAGAGCTAGTGGATGTTAGAGACCTTACGCTCCTCCACCTTCCGTTTGAGGATGCCCCACAGATGCACAGTAGGGTTTAGGTCTGAAGACATGCTTGGCCAGGCCATCACCTTTACGCTCAGCTTCTTTAGCAAGGCAGTGGTTGTCTTGGAGGTATGTTTGGGGTCGTTATCATGTTGGAATACTGTTCTGCGGCCCAGTTTCCGAAGGTAGGGAATCATGCTCTGCTTCAGTATGTCATAGTACATGTTTGCATTCATGGTTCCCTCAATGAACTGTAGCTCCCCAGTGCCAGAAGCACTCATGCAGCCCCAGACCATGACACTCCCATCACCATGCTTGACTGTAGGCAAGACACACTTGTCTTTGTACTCTTCACCTGGTTGCCACCACATACGCTTGACACCATCTGAACCAAATAAGTTTATCTTGGTCTCATCAGACCACAGGACATGGTTCCAGATATCTATGCCCTTAGTCTGCTTGTCTTCAGCAAACTGTTTGCGGTCTTTCTTGTGCATCATCTTTAGAAGAGGCTTCTTTCTGGGGACGACAGGAATGCAGAGCAGTTTGATGCAGTGGGCGGCGTATGGTTTGAGTACTGACAAGCTGACCCCCCCACCCTTCAACCTCTGCAGCAATGCTGACAGCACTCATATGTCTATTTCCCAAAGACAACCTCTGAATATGACACTGAGCATGTGCAATCTACTTCTTTGGTCGACCATGGTGAGGCCTGTTCTGAGTGGAACCGGTCCTGTTAAACCACTGTATGGTCTTGGCCACCGTGCTGCAGCTCAGTTCCAGGGTCTTGGCAATCTTCTTATAGCCTAGGCCATCTTTATGTAGAGCATCAATTCTTTTTTTCAGATCCTCAGAGAGTTCTTTGCCATGAGGTGCCATGTTGAACTTCCAGTGACCAGTATGAGAGAGTGAGAGCAATAACACCAAATTTAACACACCTGCTCCCCATTCACACCTGAGACCTTGTAACACTAACGAGTCACATGACATTGGGGAGGGAAAATGGCTAATTGGGCCCAATTTGGACATTTTCACTTAGGGATGTACTTACTTTTGTTGCCAGCTGTTTAGACATTAATGGCTGTGTCAGTTATTTTGAGGAGACAGCAAATTTACACTGTTATACAAGCTGTACACTCATTACTTTACATTGTAGCAAAGTGTAATTACTTCAGTGTTGTCACATGAAAAGATATAATAAAATATTTGCAAAAATGTGAGGGATGTACTCACTTTTGTGAGATACTGTATAATATTATGATATACTTTTCCTATTCCTTGTACTCTACTTATGGAAAATATATTCTTATTCTTACACAATAAATAACATGATAATAAATAACATTTCTCTTTATTTTACTTTCAAAAACTGCAAAAGATATTCCTTCTGGTAAAGACCATTTTTGGACCAATAATCATGAATGGCTAAGGTCCTGGACAGGGAGCACTAGCCTGTAGTTCAGAACAGCCGTGTAATAATTCACCAATTATCACTTTTCACAATTTTGATTGTGTAGTAGTCACATGTAAACATTATCATGGGAACAAACCAAGGCTGATGTTGATAGATGACCCTAAAGTTTCAGACATACAAACTGATTAAACTGCGTGCTTATGTGACACCCATTCAGGTCAAATCCTGTTACTTTATCAGGTAATGTCACCCAAGTATTGATTTACTATCTACTCCCCCTCTACTGTTATATACAATCCCAAACATTGATGTATCTCCTGGGGTATACCACTTGCAGCTTAGAAACATATACTTAATTATTGTATATATGATACAGTAATACTGTAACATTTATATAAACAGATTAATTCTGTAAGTGATAATATACACATGTAAGTAAGTACACAGCAGCATGAATGTAACTGCATTAGTAGTAATTGTATACAGAAAAGGCTCAGATGCTAGTATTTGTTTCAGAAATCACTGAAAACAGCTGATCAGCAGGGCATGGTGGATGATGAATGATAGAGATTGTGTTTATTATCTGTAATACAACATGAAATTAGTTTTTTTCTGGAACGCACCAATGACAAGAGGTATGGACAGTGTTCAGTGTAAAAAGACAGATCATTCAATGGATATCCACAATCCCACGGGAAACACCCAGTGCTCTGCTATGAGTGAATTACACTCCGCCAACAGGAAGGGAAATGACAATTACATGGGGCAAATGGATAAAGCTGCAAACAGAAACCGTTAGACATTACGCATAAATTGAACTTTCATGTAAAACATCATTGATTTACTTTTGCCCTATACAGCATGATAAAAACCTGTCAGTACATGACAGAAGAGAAATAGGGATTGTGTAATACTATATTTTCATGCTTATTGTTTGTGACATATTTGTTCTAAAATAGGCTGCTAGCCGGCACTACAAACTATATAAATATATAACCAGCTATGCTACAACAAAAAAAAAAAACCCTTTGTTTTTCGAAGACTCGTTCACACCATAATTTTGCGATCTAGATGCGTTTCTACATGCACATTTTTGATGCGTTTTCAATGCATTCCAGAGCGTTTTTCCTCTCTTTTATGCCAAGGTTTCCTGTTTGTTTTTAATGTGTTCCGGTGCGTTTTTGTTGTGTTCCCGTGTGTTTTTGATGCATTTTGGAACATTTCAGATGTGTTCCATGAAGGAAAAATGCAGTATATTCTACTTTTGTTGACTAAACTGGAACGCTCTGCACTGGTGTGAACTATGCCATTGGAATCAATATTAACTACTGTCCATGTGTTTTTGATGCAGATTAAAACCACACTGGACTGCAGGTGGTGTGAACCCACCCTAACACCATCCTAAAGAAGATTGTACACGTGTGGAAGATATTATTAAGGCCCCTTTCACACCGGCTTTCCGATCAGATCCACCTGTCAGTGTTTCAGGTGGACCTGATCGGAGCTTCTATTTACTTCTAAGGAGCGGTGACATGTCTGCTGACACCCGCCGCTATCTGATCCAATCCTGTCCGTGAAATCCAGATGGATGGTGACCCTATTTTGCATCCGTCTGGCGGATCAAATCGGATGGGATCGGATGAAAACAGAGGCCCGTTTTCATCCGATCCCCCCATAGAGGAGAGTGGGACTCTGACAGGTCCGTCTCTGCACAGTGAGCGGAGACGGATCTGTCATCCGCCTGCTCAGCGGAGATCAGCAGAACGCTCGTGTGAAAGGACCCATACAGTGGTTGCATGCTTTCTGTGTGTATGTCAGCAGAGGGAATCCCAGGGCAACAGCTAAGTTGTAGCAAAATTCCCTTTTTTCCAAACAAAAATTCCTGTATTCCTCTTTCCTCCATAACTTCCACACTTTTAGTTCTGATTTAGAGAACTGCACACATGAAGGTGCTATACTACCACAGGAAAAAGTAAAAATAAAAAAGCAAACAGTGCACCACAAAGTACTTGATTTCTTCTACCTTTTCAGGCTTTTTTCCACTTTTTTATCCTGCCAGGAACATACTTTCTGTCCTATTCTGACGACGTTCACTCCCTGCACCGATTGTCAACCTAGGGCTGGACTGCAGAAGATCGCTCCTTACGGTCCATTCACACCAGGTGCAGTGTGCCTGCATTGGGCGGCTATTCCAGGGCAGTCCCACCGCTCCACCACTGTAAAACAAGGCTAAATGACTTGTCTCCGGTGTGTGCTGAAAAAAAATACCACCTGTCGTACCTTTTTTCAGTACAGTCACCACAATACAACTTAATGAAATGTCACTGTGTGGCATTTCAATAAAGTTCATTTAAAAAAAATGAACAATGTGATGTGCCGCGATTGCACTGATCATACAATTACAACGCAGCAGCTGGTGTGAGTGCAACCTTATTTTTTCATAGCATTGGGTAGGTACTTTGTAGTCCATATATATAGCTTGAAACAATGTAAGAATATAATGTGCTAAGAATGTAACACAGAGAGTACAGACAGAGAGTTATCAGCTTAAAGCAGTTGTATACTGCTGAACCTTTTTTTTTTTTATCTTCCTGCAAGGTAAAGTTGAAAAGTGCTAGTATACATCGCATACTAGCACATTATGTGAAACTTGCCTTAAAACAAAGCTGTTCCAGCGCTGCAGCTGCTTCCATTGTCACCCATCTTGCTTCCAGGTTTGTAGGCTCCTGCTCTGTGACTGGCCGGAGCCGCGATTACATCAATCCCACGCATGCGCACGGGAGCCACCGCTCACAGCACAGGGCTCGTAAGGTACGGCACCAGTGGCCACTCCTTCAGAGCGCATGTGCCAGTGATGTCACTGGCTGCATTTAATGTAATATCTCCTAAACGATACACGTTTAGGAGATATTTACACTACCTATAGGTAAGCCTTATTATAGGCTTATCTATAGGTAAATGTCAGCAGAGGAAGCTTACTTCCTCGTTAAGCTGTTTCTGACATGATCAACAGGTATTTGCATCTACTAATCCACCAGATTAATATATAATTGAGAGCGTTTTTTTTTTTTTATAACAGGCCAAAAGGGAGCAAATTAAAGAAGTTCATTGTATAGGCCCCTACACACGGTACAATTATCGGCCAACAACCCTGCTGTCCTATAATCCGACCATTAGTACGCACGATCTGACAGCCAATTTCCAATTATTGTCCAACAGAAGTTTTCTGTGAAGACTAGAAAACTTTTGTTGGCCAACAAGGCGTTGGGCAATTTCCGGCTCGTGTGTACAGAAGTTGGACCAACCAAAGATTTAAGTAAAAACACGCATGCTCGGAATCCAGGAAATGTTTGGTCTTGTAAACCTGCGTTCGTAATTCACAAATCACATGCACCTGAACCTCCTCTTTATACACTCGTAACACGTCACTACGTTCGGCTTTTTTGGACGATTTCTTGACTACCATAAGTAGGCTAGACAAAACCACGGACAGCCAATTTGGACAAAAGTTGAATGTGCGGTTGTACGACAATCGGCGCATGTGTACGAGGCTTTAGGATTAACATGCACTTTAAAGTTCTAACAATTAATGGTTGGGTAACAGGAAGTGGGGCTAGGAGACTGAAAACGTCAGGGAAAAATTGGAATCTCCATGTACAGGAAGATCTGTGGGCACACAGGGATTCATTTGGAGACTAAAGCTGCTCATAGATGAATCGAAATTTGGCCAGTTCAGCTGGGACAGCAACAGACACATTTTGATCCATCTATGGCAGTTCTCACTGGACAGAAGTTGATCTAATGAGAGTGACTTCTGTCAAATGGGATTTTTTTGGAAAACTCTGGCGTTCAGCTGTTTGCAGCCAATAGAAGGAATCCTGCTGTCGGAATACAGTAGCACAGTGGAGAGGATTCCTCCATCTGCCGTATGTGTGGATGGGGAAATCCGTCCATTATTTATCGATCAGCCCGCTGGCTGGTCCAAAAAAAAAAAATAAGGCATCTATGGCCAGCCTAACACAGGTACTTGCATTATCAAATGGTGGCACATTTCAGCAAAACTTTTATCTTAAAAAGTAACTCCTCTTTTGCTTAGAAAAAAACATTACCCTCTGAGTGATCTATGTATATTGCAAGACTTTGTTACAGTTTCCTACCCTTTGTTGCTATGAAGTAATAGCTGTTTGTCTGTGCAAAATTAATCTGTATGGGACTAGTTTTATAATTATTACTCAACTGCTACACCTGCAGGGCTTTCATATTAGGAAAGTGGCAGTGTCTGCATCCCATTAGATGTAATTTCCAGTGAGATACTCTCAAACGGAAATCACATTTTTGTTGCAGGGGATGCTCAAAATCTGATTTGTATCTTACTGTAGATTTTCCCCAGTTCATTTGATTAGCTTCTTTTTTTGTAGTATGTATTGGTGAAGAAAATGTCCTATTTCTCTTTCGTTCATTGACGGACGCAGGGTTATGCTGCCCTCTTCAGGAGTAGACTAGGCAGAACAGCAGTTCAACAAAAAAAAGACAGCCCCTCCCAGGGGGCAATCCTCATAGCCAGTAACCCTCCACCCTGCAACAGCTAGCTCAGTTTTTTCTGCCTACTGCAAGGAGTAAGACCTGCCTCCCAGCTGGGATCTGTGGTACCTCTGCTTTGATCCACTTCTGCGCTTTTTTCAGATGAAGACTGCAATCAAGTAGCTGGGCTGGGTGACAGGCTGGATAATATAGATCCAGGTAGTGTCCCCAGCCCGGCCATCAAGCACGTGCAGACCTTATCTCCTCGCTTAAACTTCCCGCCGGAGCACATATGACCGGGCGATTGGGTCCATGTCACAGTGCTACCATGGTTGACAGCTCCCCCCCCGGAATGGACGGGGAGGCAGATCTGTCTTGGGTGGGATACCCACTCCTCCCGACTGGATGGGTAAGTACGTCCCCCCTCTCCTGCTGGGGTATGGGGGGAGCAGGCGGGTTCCTCCCCCGGGGTGTTAGGCTGGCGGGCTGGTTCCCCTCCTCCCCCCTTCTCTTCACCCCCTTCTGGTGCTGTGCTGCCGCTGGTCCCCCCCCAGGTCCCCTTGTGGTGTTCGGGGCTCTTAGCTGCACCCCTCACCCTCCTGCCTAGTGCTGCTTCATTTGCCATGTGGGCAGCCGGTCTGGGCGGTAGCAGTTACCGCCCAGACCGGCCGCCCACATGGCAAACGAAGCCCACATGGCAAGTTCAGCGGTCATTTTGGTGTAATCCCGGCCGCCATTTTGTTGTGGTCGGCCACATGATTCGGCCATCAGCGTGCCCAGCGGACATTTTCTTGTGGCCTGTGCACACGATTTGACTCCTGTGTGTGTGTGGGGGGGGGGGGCGGACCCTGAGCTCAGTCTGGTGCCGTTTTTCCCCTCAGCAGGCACAGGGCACAACAACACGTGTGGAGTAGGCAAGGCAGCGGCAGCAGTGTGCAGCAGCAGGCACGGTCTCCTCTCCCTTGGACAGTTGAGTGGGCAGGTGGTGAATCCCCCTGGGGTTACCCTCTTGCAGGAGTCCTGTGCAGTGTTTGGGGTGGGAGGTGCCTGGTCTACCTGGTACCTAGGCCTCAGTTAGGTGGCGTGTTACCAGGGTGGGTGACGTAATGGCAGCCGAAGCGGGTGCTTCCCCACCAGACCTCTCCGTAGTTGCGGCCAGCGCCTCAGGGACTGCAATCCCTCTTGACGCTCTGTCGGCAGTCATAGAGCCCTTTGTCTCCCGGGTAGATACAGCCTGTGGGCGTAAGGCGGTGAGAAAGCGGCCCCTCCTCTGGTGAAGACTCGGACCCTGAAGGGGGCCCCACTTGAGCTGTCGGATGGTGAGGCCCCGGATCCCTCTGATAGTGAGGAGGAATCTTTGGCGGCCACTGCTGCGTACGAGAAGGCACTAGTAGGCGCCCTGATTACAGCTGTGCGCGATACTCTAAAGTTGGAAGAGGCAGCCGGAGCTTCGCAGGAGGTGGCCATCCCCTTTGGGTCACATACACCGGCCCGTGTGGCTAAGGTTTTTCCCTATTTGTCTTTCTTTGATAAGTTTGTCTACAGAGAGTGGGAACGGCCTCAGAGTTCCTTCCCCATACTGAGACGCTTCTCTGTGCACTATCCTTTTGAGGACAGCCTGGTAAAGAAGTGGGCATCACCCCCCGTGATGTATCCCCCCGGTGTCTCACCTGAGTAAGGCGACCATCTTTTAAGGACCTGGCTGATAGGAAAGCCGAGGCTGACGCCAGATCTATGTTTGTTCTGGCGGGGTCAGCTATGCGGCCTGTGTTGGCCTCCGCTCTGGTGTCGCAAACGCTCACAGAATGGGCAAAGTTGTTGCACCGCGAATTGAGCAATGCAAAGGCTCTGCCTGAATGTGTGGAGCTCGCTGGCCAGCTTGTCCAAGGGCTTAAATATCTGTGCGGGGATCCCTTGGCAAACACGACGGATGCTCTAGTGGCTCCATGGGCTCAGTATCGGCTCATCTATGCCTTTCCCCCTCTCAAGTTGCTTCAGCACCTCCTGCGCAGAGTAGAAGCAGAGGGCATATCGACCATTCTTGTAGCTCCAGATTGGCCAAGGCGCCCTTGGTACACCGACGTGGTACGAATTGTGGTGGACGTCCCCTGGCGACTCCCGCTTCACGAGGATCTCCTGTCCCAGGGGCCCATCTTGCATCTTGCTTTATCCTCTCTGGCTTTAACGGCCTGGCTATTGAATCTCAGGTGTTAAGGGATCGAGGTGTCTCAGACTCTGTGATACCCACCATGCTCAAGGCACATAAGGCCACTTCCCAAAAGATTTACCACCGCACCTGGAGGTCTTACATCGCGTGGTGCGAGAATGGGGGGTGGAATCCCCGATCTTTTTTGGTATCTCGGGTTCTGGCTTTTCAAGCTGGCGCTGAGTACGTTCAAGGGTCAGATTTCTGCCCTGGCGATCTTTTTTCAGCATCCGTTGGTGACGCACTCTTTGATCCGTACTTTCGTGCAGGGGGTTCAACATGTCGCCCCCCCCCCCCAAGTTTGGTCGCCTCTGGCTCCATGGGACCTTAAACTGGTCCTCTCGGTGCTTTAGAAGCTGCCATTTGAGACTATCAGGGTGATCTTGCTTCAGTTGCTTTCGCAAAAGGGGGCTTTCCTGGTAGCTATCACATCCGCTAGCCGGGTGTCCGAGTTGGTGGCTCTGTCCTGTAGGTCTCCTTATCTGGTACTACACAAGGATAAGGCGGTTTCTTGCCAACGGTGGTGTCGTCTTTCCATATCAATGAGGACATCCTTCGCTCTGCCCATGCCCGTCTAACCCTAAGGAGGTTGCTTTGCACTCCCTGGATGTTTTTCGGGTCCTGCGGGTGTATCTGGTGACCACGGCCTCCTTTCGGAGGTCGGATGCACTGTTTGTAGTAGTGGATGGTCCACACAAAGGCCTGTCGGCTTCGTCAGCCACTATTTCTCTTTAGATTAGACAAACGGTGACCCGAGCCTATGCTCCTTTTCCGGTCACGGCTCACTCTACCAGGGCGATTAGCACTTCCTGGGCTTTCCGACATCAGGCGTCTGTGTCTCAAGTGTGCAAGGCGGCTACTTGGTCTTCCGTGCACACTTAATCAAAGTTTTACAAAGTTGATGTTTTGTCATCCTTGGATGCTGCATTTGGCCGCAAGGTTTTGCAAGCGGAGGTGTGAGGCGTATTTCTGGTTCCTCACAGAGGGTTCTGTTAGGTGAAGTTTGTTGTTTCCTTTACCCACCCCTCAGTTTGACACTGCTTTGGGATGCCCTACTTGTCAAGAAGAGCTGCTGCATCCGTCAATGAAGGAAAGAGAAAACAGGATTTTTTTTCTACTTACCATAAATTCCCTTTCTCTGAGTTCATTGACGGACGCAGCACCCACCCCTCGTTCATGGTTTGTACTGCTTGTTACGAACTGAGCTAGCTGTTGCAGGGTGGAGGGTTACTGGCTGTGAGGACTGGACTGCCCCCTGGGAGGGGTTGTGTCTGTTTTTTTGTTGAACTGCTGTTCTGCCTAGTCTACTCCTGAAGAGGGCAGCATAACCCACTTGTCAAGAAGAGCTGCTGCGTCCGTCAATGAACTCAGAGAAAGGGATTTTACGGTAAGTAGAAAAAAATCCCATTCTTTATTAGCATAAGCATAAATTGTGCCGCATACACTGGAAACAAATTGTAGAATCTGCTGATAAAAAATGTGAGTGAAATAAGCATAAAATCTTTGGCCCAGGAAAATCGCCTTACCCAGAATACTGCAGAGGAGAATTATTGTATTGTGTTTTTTTTGTTAATAAATACAATTAAGTCAAAAGATAAGTTCCTAAATGACATTGTTTTCAAAGATGTATACATATATTTTTTATAAATATAGACATCATAGCTTTCAAAGCAAAGTATTCAATTGCAACCAGCACCCAAATATTCTGTGCTTTTAAACCTGGTGGAAGGTGAAAGCTGATTAGCAAATATGGGTCATCACACATTTGCACTCATCATTGCCCTTTGTGCTGCATTAATAAATTGAATAAAGCAACAGATAAGCAGAACTATTCTTTCACCTTGATCCATGTTGTAAAGTGATGCAAAAACAGTTGGCGCTATATAAATCCTGTAAAATAATGCTAATAATATATATATATGTATAGTCCACTAGTCCCTTTTTCTGCCTAACACTGCTAATATTCAGATGAGGTTATGCCCAGTGCAGCCTGCTGGAGGGTATGATTGAGTAAATTGATTATTTATTGATTTGTTGCCAACTAGGGTAGGTGGAGGTTAATAACTGTGCTTCAACAATGATAGCCAGTTTTTCTGGGTCAAGGTACCCTTTCATGTTCAATTGCTTTTACAGTGAATCATTTGTCTTCTCTTTTTTTTTTTTTATATATTTTAACAGTTTTAGTTACAGAACAGCTCCCAATTAACTCTCTTTGTTCCCAGTTTTAGAACCAAATACTACCCCTTCTCTCTTTTTTTTCACAAGTGACCCTCTTTACATGCTGGTGTAAGGAAAGAAATAGATATACAGTAGCTCACAATACCCCACACATTTTTGTAAATATTTTATTCTATCTTTTCATGTGACAACACCGAAGAAATAACACTTTGCTACAATGCAAAGTAGTGAGTGTACAGCTTGTATAACAGTGTAAATTTGCTGTCCCCTCAAAATAACTCAACACACAACCATTAACCCCCCTGGCAGTATTCCCAAGTGTGGCTCTGGGTGAATTTTCTGTACCAAAAGCGCTAACCTCGAGCCACACTCGGGATTGCATCACTGGATCAGGGCAGCGTTACTTACCTTGTCCCCTGGATCCAGCGATGTCCCCCAGCTGTGTCAGCGGGCTGTCTTTTGCCGGATTCACTCTGTGTGCCGTGCTCCGTTCCCTGCGAGCGTCACGTCAGGACCGGCAGGAAATTCAAATAGTGAAATCCATAGTAAACATACAGTACATTGTGATCTGTAAGATTACATTACTGTATGAAATCATTTCACATCCTTTTTGTCCCTAGTGGCTTGCCCAGTGCCCTGCATGCACTTTTATATATGCCATTCTTTCTGCTTGGAAACTTGAGAATGTCCATGGCAACCAAAAAGCGTCCCTTTACGTCACAGGTGTCAAACTGGCGGCCCTCCAGCTGTTGCGGAACTACAAATCCCCTGAGGCATTGCAAGGCTGACAATTGCAAGCATGACTCCCACAGACAGAGGCATGATGGGACTTGTAGTTTCGCAACAGCTGGAGGGCCGCCAGTTTGACACTCCTGCTTTACGTCAAAAGTGGTTTTTGGTCAGCTAGAAAACACAGACAGTAAATAAGAATCATTTGCAGAATTGAGTGATACTGATTTGTGGGGAAATTCGTCATCAGACACTGAAAGTAACAAATGAACAAATTTCAGTGTTTTTGATTTGATTACATTATTGAATACATTTTATTACTATTATGTTATTATTTTTGATAATTGTTTATAGTTATTTATTATATTATAATTTATGATTTTGTGTTTCAAACTGTATCATACCCGAGATGTCTACTAGACTCTTGTTTGGACAGATTTAAGTGAGTTATAATTACAGGCATACAATATAAAATGCCAAATTTCTGTGCAAAACAATGTACCACTTTTAGATGCAAAAATCTGGCATAATCATACCGCCAGGGAGGTTAATGTCTAAACCGCTGGCAACAAAAGTGAGTATACTCCTAAGTGAAAATGTCCAAATTGGGACCAAAGTGTTAATATTTTGTGTGGCCACCATTATTTTCCAGCACTGCTTTAACCCTCTTGGGCATGCAGTTCACCAGAGCTTCACAGGTTGCCACTGGAGTCCTTTTCCACTCCTCCATGACAACATCACGGAGCTGGTGGATGTTAGAGACCTTGCACTCCTCCACCTTCCATTTGAGGATGCCCCACAGATGCACAATACGGTTTAGGTCTGGAGACATGCTTGGCCAGTCCATCACCTTTACTCTCAGCTTCTTTAGCAAGGCAGTGGTCATCTTGGAGGTGTGTTTCGAGTCGTTATCATGTTGGACTGCTGCCCTGCGGCCCAGTCTCTGAAGGGAAGTTGTCATGCTCTGCTTCAGTATGTCACAGTGCATGTTGGTATTCATGGTTCCCTGAATGAACTGTAGCTCCCCAGTGCCAGAAGCACTCATGCAGCCCCAGACCATGACACTCCCACCACCATGCTTGACTGTAGGCAAGACACACTTGTCTTTGTACTCTTCACCTGGTTGCCACCACACACGCTTGACACCATCTGAACCAAATAAGTTTATCTTGGTCTCATCAGACCACAGGACATGGTTCCAGAAATCTATGCCCTTAGTCTGCTTGTCTTCAGCAAACTGTTTGCGGTCTTTCTTGTGCATTATCTTTAGAAGAGGTTTCCTTCTGGGGACGACAGGCATGCAGAGCAGTTTGATGCAGTGGGCGGCGTATGGTTTGAGTACTGACAAGCTGACCCCCCCACCTTCAACCTCTGCAGCAATGCTGACAGCACTCATACGTCTATTTCCCAAAGACAACCTCTGAATATGACATGTGCAATCTACTTCTTTGGTCAACCATGGTGAGGTCTGTTCTGAGTGGAACCGGTCCTGTTAAACCACTGTATGGTCTTGGCCACCATGCTGCAGCTCATTTCCAGGGTCTTGGCAATCTTCTTATAGCCTAGGCCATCTTTATGTAGAGCAACAATTGTTTTTTTCAGATACTCAGAGAGTTCTTTGCCGTGAGGTGCCATGCTGAACTTCCAGTGACTAGTATGAGAGAGTGAGAGTGATAATACCAAATTTAACACACCTGCTCCTTATTCACACCTGAGACCTTGTAACACTAATGAGTCACATGGCACTGGGGAGGGAAAATGGCTAATTGGGCCCAATTTGGACATTTTCACTTAGGGGTGTACTCACTTTTGTTGCCGGCCTTTTAGACATTAATGGCTGTGTGTTCAGTTAATTTGAGGGGACAGCAAATTCACACTGTTATACAAAATGTACACTCACTACTTTACATTGTAGCAAAGTGTAATTTCTTCAGTGTTTTCATATGAAAAGATATAATAAAATATTTTCTAAAATGTGAGGGGTGTACCTACTTTTGTGAGATACTATACGTACTTTAAAATTGGTTGCTCTAGACCAGTAGTTCTAAACTTTAGTGAGTCCAGAGCTAGTAAATTCTTCCAAAACCTTTCATGCTCCAACAGTAGAAAAGGTTTATACACCATAAAATAGAAGTATCAGAATGCAAAAGTTACTATAATTTAGACAGACACAGTAACAAAGTGGGATAGTAGCTCCCTGTGGGAAAATAGTCACCCAAATCATTGCAGTCAGTAGGATAATTGTACCCAGTGAAAAATAGCCCGCTAAAATTTTGCACCTGTACCCTGTCCTCAGCCAACCTCACAACTGCAACACAAACCAATCAGATGCAAAATTTAGACTGTAGTGTCAGTGTCTGCAATAATAAACCCTAGAATTAGTGTCTGTGGACATAATAATAATCAATGGCATTGGTTTCAAAGCCTCCAATAATAGCCCCCAGAGTTGGTGCCAGTTGCCTCAATAATAAACTCAAGCATTGGTGTTACTAGATGCAGTAATAGCTGCTAGGATTGGTGTCAGTGGCTACAATAAGAGCCACCAACGTTGGTGTCAGTGATTGCAATAGTAACACCCAGCATTGGTGTCAGCGGCTGCAAAATTAACCCCTTCATTGGTGTCAGTTGCAGTTCTATCAACCATCCCCCCACCTTGCATTGCTGGTCAGTGCTGTTAACCCCCTTAAACTCCCGATTTTCATTGTTGGTCAGAGCTCACTTTTTTCTCCACCAACTTGCCAGGACTGTACTTGCACTGTCAAGTGGAGATTAATCTGTCCAAAAGTAATACAAATGTACATCCAGTGCCGGGTGCTGGAACACAGAGAGTGTGCCAGCACCTGGCACCCTGCTACCTCTGAAAGCTGCACCGCACTGTGCTCTAACACACCAAGTCTTACCCTCTCCCCATGTTGCAACTGCCCATAATTTACATGTGAAGTGTATTTTTCAATGTACCTCATAGACATATAATAACAATCTGATCCTCCCAACTCCCAGGAGTTGTATACCTGTCATGTCTGTGACATACATTCATATGGTAGTATGAAGAAAAATATTTGTGAAAAATCTTCAGTGTGTTCAGGTGATTCACATTTTTTGTTAGTTTTGTGTTGACCACCTCTAGATGCACAAATCTGTAGATGCAAAACATGGTGTTTTTCCTCCTGAACTATACATATTGATATCATCTTAATATATGTGCACTAAACGGCAGGGCTGTATTTATTGTAAAGGCACTTGTAGGCCAGTGCTTACACAGCAGGGCAAGTGGGGCAGAACTGGGGTGAGTCCATGACAGCCTGGTCTCAGAGGAAGAGGGTTAAATGACCCTGGCTGTCAAACTGAGGGCATACAGTGACAAAAAAGAAGTACTGCCAATAACAGCTCTGATTCAAAACTATTACAGGAAATGCAGCATTTTATCTTGTTGTTTTTGGCTGGAGTTCTGCTCCAAAATGTACATACTGGGACCGCATTTTTTGTTATTATTTTCTTGCCCTTTTCTGGCCACCTCTAGACATTCTGGAGCTTACTTGTGTCCATCAACTATAGGGGAAAGCGTCAGGAGTCTCATTGTTAGACAGTTAACTGTCTCTACTTTTGTTTTATTTGATGGTCTTTAACTTTGACCACTTCAGCCCCAGAAGGATTTCCCAGTTTAGGACCAGAGCACTTTTTGCTATTCGGCACTGCGTTAACTGACAATTGCGCTTTTGTGCTTTATTGTACCCAAACAAAATTTTCGTCCTCTTTTTCTCTCAAATAGAGTTTTCTTTTGATGGTATTTGATCACCTCTGCGTCATTTCTGATCACCGCTATAAACAAAAAAAGAGTGACAATTTTGCAAAAAAAAATATTTCTTACTTTTTGCTAAAATACAAATCCCAAAAAATCTATAAAAAAACATTTTTTTTTTCATCGGTTTTGGCAGATTTATATTCTTCCTCATATTTTTGATATAAAAAAAAAAATCGCAATCAGCGTTTAGTGATTGGTTTGCGCAAAAGTTGCCATGTTTACGAATGATGAGAATTCATCTATGGGGTTTTTATTTTTTTTTATTTTTTACTAGTAATGGCGGCGATCTGCGAATTTTAGCGCTACTGGGATATTGCGGCAGACATGTCGGACCATTTTGACACTTTTTTGGGACCATCGGCATTTATACAGCGATCAGTGCTATGAAAATGCACTGATTACTGTGTAAATGCCATTGGTAGTGAAGAGGTTAACCTGGAGGGGGCGCTCTAGGGGTTAACTGTGTTCCCTCAGTGTGTTCTAACTTTATGGGGGCTGGGCTGGCAGGGGAGGGGAGTGATCACGGCTTCCATATACAGGAATACTGTGATCACGTCCCTTCCCCCTCTCTCAGAATGGAGATCCGTGGTAACATACACAGACCTCCGTTCTCTCACTGCGGGGGAGCCATCGCAGGTAGCCGGTGGAGATCGAGTCCACCCTACCCACTTCCTGGCCCCCCAGAACACAGCGAGCGCGCTCACAATACTCGTTCTTGTGGCGGTCGGCAAGTGGTTAAGGCCTCATGCATACAAGACATTAAAAAAAAATTCTAGAAATGTCAGTAGCTTTGTAGTGAGTTTTTCAGTGTTATTGCACTAATGTTTTTGAGCGTTTTTCAGCAGTAGCATTTTTTGAGCGAATTTTTTTTTTTTAATGAATCTAAAACGTCAAAAAATGCTGGTGAGCTGCGTTTTTGCACATTTATGAGCGTTTGAGCATTTTACAGATGAAAAACTCTCAGAACCCAGTTTTTACAGCTCAAAAATGCCCCTGCCAAAAACAGTTGATAACAGCCTATGTGTGCATGGACACATAAGATAACATGATGCATATTGACTGTAGAGAAAAACGTCAGAACCCAAAAACAGCAGTTGTAAAAACATCCAAAAACGTCCTGTGTGCATGAGGCCTAAAAGCTTTGAGCAGACCTCCCTTGCCTCCTTGCCCAGGATCTGCCTGTTAGGTCTTGTTGTCTAGTTCCCACTGTAGATAAAAGGACACTTCTTTGCCTATTGCTGTTTTATTCCAGGAAGGCCATAACTATAAGTTGGAAAAAGCTATCTCACCCCTCTATCCAATTCTGAAAGCAACTAGTAAACTCAAATCTACCATTTTCGGGACACCTATAGCAATAGGGGCTGCTCTAAGAAGTTCACTAAAGTCTGGGCAAGGTGTCTTGGGGATGCCTGTACAGCAACACCGCCAGGATAGCAAGAGGAATGTCCGGCTTTTCCTCCCTTTTAGTCTTTTTCAATTCCCTACTGGGAAGCCTTACCCTGATTGGGGTAATTTTTCTTTTCTTACTCCTAATATTATCCTCTTATTTACATAAGTCACAGACACTCTGTTGTGTTTTATTGTTATTTTCTATTTTGTGTTTTTTAGTTAAATAGCCATGCCCCTGCATGGGTTAAGCCGCTTGTTTTTTATAATCTCTTTTTTTAAACTAACAAAACAGATTCCTAAAAAAAAGAGCTTTGAGTATAAGCAGACATCATGCTTCTTCCAGCAGCACATTCTAGCCTCAATTTTTACTAAAATAGCTGCGTGATACAAGGCTTCTTATTCAGGTGTGCCTAAAGCGGTATCATGTCTAAACACGGCTCTGCTAAAAGGTATCCTTTTTTTTCCCAACTCAGAAAGTTGCGAGGTAAGAAAAAGTAGAGGTTCCAACTACGTATCTTTTTTCCAGTGAACTTATTTCTTTCCTAATCCTAAAGTCATGGTTGTCTTTAATGTGACTCTGCACGAAAATGTATTTCCTGTGCGGTGCTTCACCATAAATAGTGTTTGTTCAGTAAGTGTATCCTGGCTGTGGATATTTCCTTTAGTCCCTGGACATCGCATCCTGCTGTACTTGCTGACCTTTTTCACTATGTGATAATTTACACTGGAAATGTACACCACTACAAAACACACTCAAGCATTGCACACGCATATAGGGCTTGAACAGTGCACATTTTCTTTGGATGTAGATAGAATAAAGATCTGAATTGCTTTTAGATTGGATTAAAGCGGCGTTCCACACTCATTTGTACATTTATTAAAAGTCAGCAGCTACAAAAAGTGTAGCTGCTGACTTTTAATAAACAGACACTCACCTGTCCCACAGTCCAGTGATGTGGCCACCTGGAGCCTCACCCCTCTCCCCCTCTGTGGTGCCGGCATTACCACTGGGGGCGCGCGGCGGTGATAGATTTCGGCTTCACGGCCGGGCATGCACTGTGCATGTGCAAGTTGCGCTGTGTGATCACATTGGCCAGGCAATCTTCTGGGGCCTGTGATGTGTCCCAGAAGAATGCCAGGAGTGAGGGGCTGCCTAGGGGGAGAGGAGGAGTCGCCTAGGCGGCCCAGCAATGAAAGGAGGAAAAAGGACAGGAAGTACCAGTCAAAACCAGGTACCTACGCCCCCCCCCCCCCCAAAAAAATGACATGCCAAATGTGGCATATAAGGGGGCGAGGAGTGCTTAAAGCGGAAGTTCCACTTTTGGGTGGAACTCCGCTTTAATAAAGTATTTCCTTATGGTGGCATGATAAGTCTTTCAGTTGGCTATTATTCGGTTGAAATCACTGTATAATGTAAGTCAGTATTGCCTCTCGCACCACCTAGGGTTGACCCCTATATTCACAGAACTCAGCTTTGTTCATAGGAGCTGCTAATTGGCAGCAGTAAGGGGTATATCTCATATTGGGATAATGATTTTTTCAGCTACAAATATATATTTGCTAACAAAATACTGTGATATTTACTTTAGGGAGAAAATACATTTTTGGTACAGTGCTTAAGCATTAAGCATTGTAGCTTTGCTGTGCTAGGGTAAGATTTCACCAGGGATACTATCAGCACGGGGTTCTCCATCTGTTTACATGGGTTATTATCAGGTACTCTGGTTTCTTTTTGCAGTAAAGAACACTAATTACTACTAATTATTCAGTGTCCACCCAATTTGTCCTTGCTGTGTGTATCTATATGACCACGGTAGAGACATTAGAATGATAGAGTTCAGAATAAGTGTAGGGGCCTTGGTATAAGCTGAAGTGTCCCTAGTCCACATTTATTGTTGGCAGTTAGGCTGCAGCCAGCCTGAGCTCAGTATGTTAATGTAGCCTTTTTCAACCAGGATGCCTTCTGGGTTCTTTTAGGGGTGCCTTAGCAATATGCCTTAAATTGCCCCAAATTACCTAAAAACTGTAAACAAGCAAGCAGGTGGATTAAACCTGTTTTTTTGTTATAGAAAGCCACAGGTTTTCATTGTGAAATACTGCAACCTTGAGCACTATGCAGGCCAGCCACCAGCGTCCTATTAACCGCTGACGTCACTGGTTGATAAGGAGGAAATTGGGCACCTGCACAACAACCCCCCCCCTCCTCTGTCAGCCCTGGGGTCACGTTAGCTGCATGAGGGCGAGAAGAAGAAATGCTGACATTATAGTCAGTAGCAATGTGCAAAAGTGTATTTGCTTGTAAAGAATAAATCAAATCTTAGGCCCCTTTCACACGGGCGGACTGTCTTTTTTAGGTGGACCCGATTGGACCATTCATTGCCCTCTATGGAGTGGCAGGTGTCACACGCTGACATCTGATCCTATCTACCAAAAGCAGACAGATGGGAGATCTGTTCACATCTGGCAGATCGAACGGCTGTCAGGTGGAAACGGACAGACGGTCCGTTTATTTGCTACCTCCCATAGAGGACAACAGGCTTTGTCTGTTTGCTCTGTGTAAACGGAGTGGACACGGACAAGCCACCTGCCTGCTCAGCAGGGGGCCTGGAGGGGATACTTAGGTGAGTATATTTTGGTTTGAAAGAGAAATGGGAACAAATGCCTATTAGGATAGTTTAGGTCGTGGGAAAATAGATTGAATCAGGAATGTGGCTTTAAGTTCAAGCCAGCATTTATAAAAATGGTATTTGTTGAAAGCAGCACAAATTGTTTTCTGTCCTTCCTTGTTCAGGACAATGTATATTAGTTTGAATTTCAGTATACAAGGGAAAGTTGCTTTTGAAAATAGTGTTAATGTTTCTTTAAATCCTGTTTTCTATTAAGGTGGAACTAAACTGTAAAGGCTGGTCTGCTTAAAGGGAAACACAGCAGCTACCATTGCTGACCTCTCTTGAAAATGTTAAGAGATTAGCAATATATATTTTTCTATTTTTAGAGTAATATAATTAATTGGGTGGTCAAATATAATATGACATGAAGATTAAAAAAATACAAAAAAAACTTGACTTGCTGTATGTTTGTTCTAGGTCAGTGACTCAGAAAGCAATATAGCTGCTGGATCGGGAAACTTATACTTAGGAAAGTATGTAGACTGCCATTCCTGTTCTCTTTTAGAAAACGCTAACTGTCAGGCTCATCCAATGGCATTAAAACCTTGAGTTAGAGACAGCACCCATAATGTAGAACTGCTACATTTTCAGATCAAATGACCGTTGAACCTGCTTTTTTTGCAGCTCTCAGGTAGCTTTATGCTCATTTTTACCTCATTGCCTGCCTAATGCTTATATGTATAAATAGTTTGGGCATAGCATTGGAATATAGTTTTTTTTAGAAACTGGGTAAGATATATTGTTCAGCTTATAAAAATAGGACATTGCAGACTGGTGTTCTGTTCTGTATATTGTAAGTCTCTGAGAATACATTGCAGTATTTCTGTGCTCCATGCATGCCCTCAGGTGACTCTGAATGGCTATTATGAAGGTGAATTCATGCTACAATGAAGTAGAGATTGTTATCTGTTGTCATTTATTGGAAAACGTGTACTTGTAGGAAGCAGCTTAGGCTCAGAGATTGTATTGATTGTATGGTGTTCTGCTGCGGCAATAGCTCTGCCTTCTTACAAATTACTTTTTCCTTAGTTTTTCTTTTTTTTTAATGCCTTTTACAGTCCTTAACTCCCCATCTAAAAGGTACATTTATAAACATCATGGTATTCAAGGAGTTAAATTAAGCTCATGGCTGCCACTCTTCCAGGGACAGCAGAAAAATACCTCAACATTGAGAGTAGGTGGAGCTCAGGGAACATCCCCAATCTCCTCTGTGACTAATGAACCTGAAAGCAGGGTGTATTACTACACTTCTGGGTTCAGAGCTGTTATTTTCTCAGTTCCTTTAGCTGTGAAAAAAGCTAATCAAACACCATCTGTGTTTTATTAGCTGCCGTAGAGGACAGGGGAGACATTGGAGATCTAATAGACCCCTGATATCTCCATAAACCCCTTAGCTCCCTTGTGATAGCAATAAAGTTAAATGAAAAAAATATTTTAAAATGAATTATAATAAAATACACAGCCAAATGCAATGCACGCGTAGATAGTGTTTTTAAACATAATTTCCTTAAAATATGTGTTTGATAAACAGTTGCACAAATATTGTGCGACATATAAAATTGAAACTGCTGCTGTTCTTCAAGTCCTCTGCTTTCAGAAAATATGTATGATAATTGTTTGGGGGTTTAAATTAATTTCTAGCAACAAATGCAAATTATACCATGTTTGTGAAAAATTAAAAATTGCCCCAGTAGAAAAGTTGTTAATCACATTAGAGCAGGGTTCTCTTATAAAAATGTATTACCCAAGGTGTATTATTAATATGGGGCTAAAGTTTGTTGTTTATTGAACTGAGCTACGTGTTTTCAGCCTCGGGTGACATTAAAGATACTGCCAATATCTGATATGTAGAATTAATGTTGGTCTCTTGTGGTGTTAAATGTGTAACACTAACTTCCAATGTCTGTGAAAACCTAGGAAAACCTAGTACCAGTTTCTTGTAACAGAATATGTATAGTGCCACTATTAACAAATATGAACTAATATGTCAATCCTTATGTACTGAATCCCTTGTGCCAGTCTCTGGTATCTGCAAGGTTTAACCAACTTGGATCCTTTTAAAAACTACAGTAAGCTTCCAGGTCAGAAAATGTATAATGTTAATTCCTGGTCCAGATGGCATTTATGGCATTTAAATAGTATTAACCAGTTACCACTTAATCCATGACATGCAGTTGGAAATACATGCATACATACAGTATATTGTACAAGCAGATAGGTATGTTTATGTATACATGATCCTGGGGGGAAAAACTAGAAGCCAAAATTACTGAGGTACCCAAAAGCCTTTTCCTTGTACATGTCTTTGCTAAGCATGTTAATTTTCAAATTTAGCGAGTACCTCATAGACATATAATAACAATGTGATCCTCCCAAAATTGCAAGAGTTGTATACCTGTCATGTCTGGGAATCTCTAAACAATGATGCTTGACTGATAACCTTTCTGGTCTATGTTTGTATCATGGATGTGTGGGACTTTAAAGGCTCCATTCACACCTAGGCAATTGGAATCGCAGGTGGAATCGGCGGTATTCTGCCTTCAATTACAAATTGCGGCAAAACGCAGGGCGCATTTGCGATACCATTACCTTCTGATGGCACCCCTACCGCAATTGTCGCACGATAACTCACACTGCAATCGTAACAAAGTCGCAACACGCAAAGCTTGTTGCTCAAAAAGGGGCAGGAGCTTATTTTGGGCTACAGCATCGCACGTTGCGATTTCGCACCCTGATTGGAGTGCCAGTAATGGCATCACAAACGTGTCCCGCACTTTACCACAATTCAAATAGCCTAGGTGTAAATGGAGCCTAATGGTCTGTACAGATGATCCGAAAATCGTATGACAGATCGTCTGTTTTTTTTTTTGGTTGCTAGTCTCATATAGAAAATGAAGAGTTTACTAAAGTGAAAAAAATTCTTGTATAACAGATTAAAATTTCGGTGTAATGTGTTGTAGTGTATTTTATTGTATTTCTAAACGACAACTGTACTGATTAAATGAAAATCGTAAGATCTAGTATTCCACAAGGAAATTTTTCATGCTTGTCCCATCTTTCGGATCCTGTGTACGGGCCATTAGGCACCACATATAACACAAAACCATGTGTATAAAAATTGTTTTTTTACATCTTCATTGTTTAAACATTAAAACAACAAGCAATTACATTATTATTTAAACCTACAGGGTTACTCCACATTTCCTTAACTGCCACAGCTTGAGTGCAGGAAATCTCTTCGGCTACAGGCACTAGACTTTATTGGTGCTGGTATAGATTGGAAGAATTATCCTCCCGTTCAACCCAATAACAACCTGCGCCTCCTGATCTAGGCTGATGTGTGCTCAGCCTGCTTTAGATGGCAGCACTATTGATTTCATACAATTGATCAATCAGTCATTTTGCTCCGACTCGTGTGTAGTCGGATCTAGTCCTCCGCGTCCAACAATAACCCAACTTGCCCTCCTATTAAGAAGGTTAGATATGGTCGTGGTTATTTCAGATCACGGACATCGGCTTCTCTAAAGGACGTGAGTTCGACACCGTCAATTCCTTTACACCTCATTGGGACATCCAAATTTATTATTACATTAACGAACAACAAAATTACAAATTTGTTACTTCTACATTTTTTTGTTAAAAATATGTGTACCAAAACACAATATACACCACGGATTACCGGGCATGTGTCCTAGGCTTTCTACCCTGTTCGTACTTTTTAAAGGAACACCTTATGAT
>BLSH010260131.1:564916-613992 GCA_018402905.1 Glandirana rugosa
GTCTGAATGGAAAAATTTCTTACTTAATTTGGTAGTCATTCGGTATGATAGGTTAAGCTAAGTCCGACCCAAGTGTGACGTCGTGCCTCGCCGAGTGTCGTTCCCAGGTCACACAGGGATAAGTATCAAAGTCCAGGTTAAAGCCAGGCTTAAAAACCGACTTAACCCTGTCTTTTGAGTGTACTGAGGACACGTTGAGGACACGTTAACTCTCGGCCAGTGTTAGAGGACTGTACACTTAACCTACAGCCCTTTAGGCGTAGGTTAAGCGTTATCACACTTGGGTCGGAATCTGAATGACGTAATTTGTTCTTCATTTTTGTTCCTCATGTTTACTTTTTTAGACTTTATATCATACTTGTGTTTAACCGACGACTTTTTTGTCCCTTCATGGTAACAGGTTATTGTTTATTTTCATTCCAAAATCCTTACGACTACCTCATCTGTAAGTCTAATCTTTACATATAGTTATACCTATCCTCCGTTTTACGATGATTCTACCCTTCAGTAATACTACATACTTAACAAGACTTTAAGAGTACTTATTCGTGAAGGGACATTGTTTTTCCGTTATACAACTCTTTCTTCAAAAATAAGTGTGTTACCGAATAGTTTTGTACTCTGGACCCTTGCTGTGAGCCGCTCCGTGCTGCAGTGTGAACCCAGCCTGAATCGAATTGGATAGTATGGCTTACTGATGGTTTAATTCATTCTTTAAAAAGGTAAGTCTGTGACTTACAGCTGTAAATGTATTGACACACAAGCAGTAAGTGGCCATAATGGTAAAGAAAATGGAAGAAAACATAAAACTCACACCTTTTTTCCATGATGCCTAGATGTGTCTGTACTGACAAGTGCTTTCTCAAATAGCCAGAGAGAAATCACAAGGGGCGTGAAGCTAAGCACTGAGAAGAAGCCATCTGATTAAATGTCAGGGCAGCGCTAACTTCTGCTATGCTTGAAAGACTAAACAGAATCTCTGCCTTCATTTAAGACATCCACGCATGCTTGCTTTTATTACGATTTATTACAATTGTTTCATTAAAACTGTGAAGGATATAAGCACAGAAGTGGAGTTGTTGCCATTAGCAATCTATAAGGTTTTATTTGTCATTTGATGAAAAATGAAACAAATTGGTCAGACTTTTTTTCCAAATTTATAAAATCAGCACCATAATGTCCAAAAGATAGATATCAATATCAGATTTCACTGACCAGTGCACCAAAAGCTCTTTAACACAGGTCTTTAAAATGCTGCAAAAGGCTGAATAAAATGCTGAAATCCTAAATTTTCCATAGTGAGCTGTCTGTCTTGGTCGCACTGACATCCCAGTGTTGTCAGCTGTGCCTAAATTCTGCCCTGCTGCACTACAGAACATCTCACCTTTATGTTATAGAAATGGGGAGAGATGTTGCTGTTCAGAGAACACAATCTTGTTTTAGCATTGCTAACGCATATTAAAATAGGAAATGTTCCAACAAGTTAATTCAGGACAACCTATTAACATAGCACAATGTTGTTGAACTCTCTATATCTTAAAGTGGAGCTGAACTCACTTAGAAATGTTAATTGTGACTAAACAATGTCCTAGAAGAAATTGCGTTTTGTCTGGAGTTCCTCCTGAAATATAGCAGTGCACTTTCTAGCATGTGAGTGCCTAGGCACTCCTGTGTATACCGCCTCATAGCTGTGCATCTGCAGTGTGAGATCAAAGGTGCAGCTGCCTCTGATTGCTAGTCTCAAAATATTGGGAGTGAGATATGCTAGAGCCACTATTATGCTGTTCACCTTGTTGGTGGCTCTGACATGAGGAAACGAAGTCCTGCCTCTACCAAGATGGCTACTCACACAGAAGAGACATAGTGCAGAACAAGGTTTGGTATGCCAGTAATGGGGAAAGGTCAGTTGCAGTGAAACCACAAGTAATACTGTTAACTAATCATCCCTCTGCCAGCTCTTTTTTGGGCACAGTTCCCATTGTTTGATTCCTCTTTAACCACTTCCCGTCCGCCCTATAGCAGTTTTACTTCCACTTTCTTCCCCTAGTAAAAGCACTTCCACAGTACAGTAAAACACTGGCTAGGCATACAGTTAACCCTTTGATCACCTCTAATGTTTAACCCCTTCCCAGCCAGTGTCATTAATACAGTGGCAGTGCATATTTTAGCACTGAGCACTGCATTAGTGTCACTGGTCCCCAAAAAGTGTCAGAATATCCAATGTCCAATATCGCAGTCCAGCCCAGCTATAAGTCACTGATTGCCACCATTACTAGTAAAAAAATATTCCATAGTTTGTAGATGCTGTAACTTTTGCACAACCCAATCAATATACGCTTATTTGGGATTTTTTTACCAAAAATTTGTAGCAGAATACATATTGGCCTAAACTGATGAAGAAATTTGATTTTGTTTTTCAGTTTTTTTTATTGGATGTGTTTTATAGCAGAAAGTAAACAACATTGTTTTGGTTTTTTTTCAAAATTGTCGGTCTTGTTTATAGCGCAAATAGTAAAAAAATGCAGTAGTGATCAAATACCACTAAAAGAAAGCTCTATTTGTGGGGAGAAAAAGAACATAAATGTTATTTGGGTACAACTTGCATGACCCTACAGTTGTCAGTTAAAATAATGCAGTGCCGTATCACAAAAAAAGTGACCTGGTCATGAAGGGGGGGGGGGGGTTTAATCTTCCGGTGGTCAAGTGGTTAAAGTAGTAGTTTAATCGGCTTATAATTGCCTTCCCTGGTTGCTCCTTTCACCCCTCATTAATGTGCCAATAACATTTTTGGGTAAAACCTTTCCATTTTCATTACATAACTTTTTTGCTTTCAATAATTTTTATTGAACTCTCAAGCAGTACAAGCATAGTAACACAATAGGTACATATTAGTGACAAGATAAGAACAGTAAGAGTATTACATATTCAACTAGCATGTCTGCATTGGTATAACATAAATGGCGTTCAAACCTTTATTAGAGCAGGACGAAAGCCCCTGCCGCCTCCCTGAGTTGTATCCGGCTTGGGCCCTCTACCCTGCTTCTAACTCACTTTCCCTGCATGAAGTAAGTGGCCGGGGGAGCCAGCACCACCCCTGATGGGATTCTGCTGTGGTGCCATGATCACCTGGCACCCCCTCCCTGAATCATGAGGGAGAAAGACCATCCTTTCTAGGGCCTGCCCTCCGTGGAGTGTGGGCCCTTTAGATGTATACCTTATTGGTTCCTAATATGATAAACCAAAATCCTTTATCACATAACTTTTTTTTATATCTATGTAATGAAAGCAGATCATAACTAATGGGGGGAGTCGTCGGGGTGCTAGCTTCCTGAAAACATCATGACTCCGTCTTGCTCAGCTAAAGAGCCCTCAGCCCTGATGCAAGCAGGTACTCAATTATCACAATACTTTGATGGGTGGGTGCCAGTTTGGGGGAGTGGGCATTCCCCAGCAGGCTGTATGTATTACCCAAATGTGATGCTGAGCCTCAGTAATTGAAAGAACTGAAATCCAAAAAATATAAGGGATGAACCAGGGACAGTCAGGCTGGGCGGGGGTTAACAATTCAGGACATCATCCAGCCGCCCAATGAGGTAGGCTCTGAATTGCTGCTGCTTCTAATGCACATTTGAGATGCTTGTATTGTGCAGTGAAATGGTGCAATGGTTCAGCTGAACTTGCATCATTTCATTCCCGCACTCAATGTGAACCTAGGCTAAATGAGAGAACCCAGTACAGCTGTTCAATACTGATGAGCATGGAGTTTAACTTTAAGGGTTGAATGTTACCCTAGGCACCTTGCCACAACTTCTGGTCATACATTATCCAAATTTTTTGTACAATTTTTGTTTAGGGCCGGTTCACACTGCAGCGATGCAGGAACCCTGCAAATCCACTGCGGGTTCCCGCATCGCATGTCTTCCGGTGACAGTTCACACTGCCATATGCGAACTGTGGGGGGTGTCAATACAATGTTAATGACACCCCCAAATCAGTTCGCATATAGCACTGCGAACTGCAAACTCGCACAGGAATCGAATTGCATGGTGTTAACCACCATGCGATCCGATACTGACCCTGCAAAAATAAAAGGGTCCTGTGCGAGTGTGTTCCGATTGCGATGCAAATTCAGCCATACAATCTCTATGGCTGAATTTGCATCACACAGAGATCGCATATGGCTCAAACTGCAGTGCGGTGGGGATCATATGCGATCTCCATGTTCAAAGCAGTGTGAACCGGCCCTTAACGTTACCAAGACTATATAATATGGGGTAAAACCTAAACACTTTCAGTTTGCATGCAGTCAGGCAGGCCATTGCACTACATACCTGAAGGCAAAGCTAAGAAAATTGTGTAATATATGTCCAGCTTGAAGACTGCATTCATACCTGAGCGTGTCATTTTCAGGCAGAAAGTCGTGCGATTTTTCTGCGTTTTTTTTGCCGCAATTTTTACCGCAATTTTGTACAGGTCAAAAGGTCACCAATGTAAAAAGCAGAAAAACTGTCAAATCTGCCTGAAAAAATACCTCCAGAACTTTTTGAGCTTTAGGCGTTTGTCTTCAGGCATTTTGGAGTGGAGATGTGAACCATCTTCATAGAGAATCATTGATTTTTTTTTCCCCTCCAGTGTTTTCTAGCTTCAGGCTTCAAGCTACAAAACGCTCACGTGTGAATGGGGCCTAAGGACCACACAAGTCCACACAATGTAAATGTTGTGGTTATAAATGTACTTTAGTGGGCTAAATTACCCACTAGCTTCTTAATTGATTGAGAACTCCTGACCTGTCCATGGGGTCCCTCCATGACCTATGTAACAATGTGGTCTCACTCAACCTTCTGGATACTTCATAATGTATAATAAAATAAAAATTCAGGCAAGCGAAACATTTTCTTTAATTGACCCAGCAAACAATGCATTTTTTCTTACTTTTAAAAGAGAAGTATGGGTGTGGTTTTCTTTAAATCATACTTACCAAGCTGGATGCTTGTCCTCCGCCGGCTCTAACACTGAGAACCGAGCGATCAAACTACGCTGAACGCTCGCTTCTCACTCTCCATGAGCAGAGAGCTGGTGATTGTCAGTCGCCGGCTCTCTCCTCTGCACCTCCATGCTCACTGGAGCACTGGGTTGTAGAAGTGCCGGGAACGGCCGGCTCAGCCTCCTAGCAGCTGAGCCAGGTGCCGTTCCATGCATGTGGGCGGATCCTGAACATATGGCCGCAATCCTTCTGGAGCCTGGACCGGCTCTGTGACATCAGACGACAGCGGGCTTCAGCCTACTGTCTGCTGAGAATGGGTCACAGGTGTGCAAAATAACCTGTATTTCTGTAATCTACAGGAGAACAAACAAGCGTTGGCTGTACTTCTCCTTTAATTCAGTGAACAGTAAAAGTACTTTAATAAAATCGGTTCACAGTTATTTAAAGTGATACTAAAGTCTTGTTTTTTTTTGTTTAAAAATAACAAACATGTAATACTTACCTGCTCTATGTAGTGGTTTTGCACAGAGCGGCCCAGATACTCCTCTTCTTAGGTCCCTCCCTGGTGCTCCTAGCCCCTCCCTCCTGCAGAGTACCCCCACAGCAAGCAATTTGCTATGGGGGCAGCCGAGCCGCTGCTCTGTGTGTCCATACAGACACGGAGCCACAGCTCAGCCATTCCCCCTCTCTCCTCATTGGCTCACAAACTTTGATTGACAGCAGCATGGCACCCACTACTGTGTCTTAGCCAATCAGGAGGGAGAGTCCCAGACAGCCAAGTCTCTCAAGCAACATCGCTGGATCGAGATGGGGCTCAGACAAGTATTAGGGGGGCTGCTGCACACAGAAGGGGTTTTTTTTTTTCATTTTAATGCATAGAATAAAAAAAACTTCTGCCATTAGAACCACTTTATAGTTCCCTGTCTGACCATATTATGTTACACCCATATTTAGGATGTAACATGTTCAGCACCCACAACCTCACCCACCCTTCCCTGTGACAACAGGCGGGCGTTCTTCTTCCTGCAACCACTGTACCATTTCAAAATGGTGCGGCTGTGCAAGGCTCCTTTCTCACAGTCACACCATTTATTCACAGGGATCTGTGAATGAATGGACTACAAGTCCTGTCAGCCACCGCAGCAGACGGCTTGTAGTTCTCGGTGAACTACGACAGCACTGATCAGCGCCCTCATAGTTCACTGACAAATCCTGCAGCTGAATAACTGTCTGCCCCTATGCAGATACAGGCAAAGAGCTGTCAGCAGTGTCTGCAGGAGTCTGACATTGCACCCATGATCCACTGACTGAGGTACAATGCTTTGCAGGCTGCAGTGAAAAAAAATAATAAATGCAGTTTTTTTTCCTGTAAAATCATGTGAATTTATTAATTTTTTACTAAAGGTGAACTCAGCCTTTAATTTAAAGTCAGGCTTCCAAGCTTTCATAAGATCATTAGAAACAAACACCAGTGTGGCATATATATCCTGTACTTCTAGCTCATTCAACAACAGTTCCCTGTAATCGCTAAACTTGACAACTTGTTTTGTGGTCAGGGCCAAGGACTGAAGTAGATGAAAAGGAGGTGCTACAATGTTATTTTTAGGAATGACGAGCCTAAATCACTTCATCCATAATCGCAGTTTTTCCTGGCCAGTCTTTCCCATGGGCTTTCAACCTCTTGTTACAATTCCCTCATGCAACAGGAAATAGGTGGAGAGGAACAAGCACATAGTCAGTGTATATCAGTTACACACATAGTGGATTGTGATTTTGGTCTATGTTTGTTTCGAACCTATAGAGCACCCATTTGGCTTAACTTTACGTGGGACTTGCTTCTGTTATATCACGGAGGAATATATTATGAGTCTTAAGTAAACTTACCATGTCCTGGGATTGTGGATTTAAGTATTTATTTGCTCTCTCTCCTACCCTGAAGGCTGGGGTCATGTGCAAACTACAAGGGAGAGAAGACTTCAGACGCATAGATTTTGTACAGAAGCTGTCCAGAGACAATCCGATCTTGCCACCGACTTCAAAGCCACTTGACAAGAAAGCACAAGTAAGTCTTTATAACTTTATACTGTGTGTACTTAATTCTTAAAAGGTAAATCCACAAAAAGGAGTATTTCTGTCAAATATGGACAATAGTGGGTTGCTTGACCCCGTAGGTCAATATATGTCTCAACAGCTGTGCCATTCCTTTATTGGCTTTGTCAACTCACTTTGGCCATTATGAAACGGGGGAGATGTCACTCCTACTACGTTGCCTGTATTTTATAATAAATAAAACTCCAGAACACAAGTGGGATTGCATGCAGTGATCTCAGCCAATATGGATAGCTGGGAAATCAAATGCACAGATATTGATATGACAAAAGTCAAGCTGACAAGAAAATCTCCAATACTCTATTACTAGGAAAGACCCCTTAATATCCATCAAGGTTCACAATAGGGTCTATTTGAAGCCATCATTAAAAACGTATGTATATAGATGACGTGCGTGTATAAATTCACATTTTCTGTTATTTTATGTTGCTGTTAATGATAAAGGTGCTTTAACCTAAACTATACAGCAAATCCCTCTGCCAAACAAGACTCTGGAAATTGATTGAAGTGCTTTGCTTGGTTTTATTGGATGGAAGGTTGAATTCAGCTTTTGCTTACATTATCTGACCCCAGGGTGTAACAAATGTATTATTGCCTTTAAATGTAAATTATTTATCATACTGGAATGTTTACAATCATCATACCGTCTTTAATTGTATGGATAATAGTTGCTAGGGTCAGAATATGAGAGTAAATAAAAGGCTGGTTATGCATGGTGGTTGTAAAGATTTGCTAAAACCTGGCCGGGCATTTCTTCAATAGCACTTTTGTTTAAAGAGGTCCTATATGTAATTTTAGTTATTCAGCTAAATGTAAAATGATCCTGTGAAAGTAGAGTATTATCATGTTATAAAAACCTAATGTTTATTAAAGTGACCTTTTTTTATTCCACAATATTTTCACTTAAGGCCTCATGCACACAGGACATTTTTGGATGTTTTTACAGCAGCTGTTTTTAGCTTCAGACATTTTTTTCTACAGTCAATAAACTCTCCAGCATGTTATCCTATGTGTTCATGCATACATAGGCTGTTATCAACTGTTTTTGTCTGTGGCATTTTTGAGCTGTAAAAAAACCCTAAGACTAGCGTGTTCTCAGAGACGTTTTTCAGCTGTAAAAATGCTCAAACGCTGCTCAACGCGGCTCACCAGTGTTTTTGGACTTTTTTGGTCTATTGAAAAAAGAAAAACGCTCAAAGACGCGCAAAAATGCTAATGTAAGAACGCTCAAAAAAGCTACTGGCAGTTTTATAACTTTTTTTAAACATCCTGTGTGCATGAGGCCTAATAGTTAGTCATTCTATCAGTCATTTTTCAGATGCTCTACTTTTTTCTCAAAACTTGCAGCTAAACAGCACTGTTACTCATATGCAGATGTTGCCATTTTATCAAAAGACAGCAGCTATGTTCTTGCAACTGTCTCTGACTACGCCCCCAGCTGCTGAGAAACCAAGAAAGCATTGACCCACGACTGTCACAGGAAAGTTTGAGTTGTGATTGGCAGCCTGACTCCTCAGTGCTGTGTAATTAGAGCAAAATAGTAACACTCATTAGTAAGGGAAATAAATAGTTTTTATGTGAAAAATTAGAGCAGATTTTTTGTTCATGTATTAAACACTGGTGAGTTAATTTTAAGTGGAATAGTTCTCATTTAGCAGTGGTTTTGTAAACATTTGAAAACAAAAGTTGCTTACACACTAGGAGAATATCAGATGAATGGTTGTTCATGGACAGAATAAAACTTCAGAAGTGATGTAATGTATTGTTTATGTATTATTTTGTGTCCAAGCATGCATGGTCTTGGTCTTGCTTGATTTTTTTTGTACAAATACCATACTAATTACAAAATAGTTTGTTCTGTTATGTTATGAGAAAAATTGTTGGCTTTCAGCTGCTTCATGGAGAGCCATAGAAGGAGATTGGTGCTTGTTTAAAATATTTAATTTGTTTTAACAAAAAATTGTGTTTCCATTTTATTTATTTCCATAAAGAGGCCCATCAAAATCCTTAGCACCAGGCCCATGATGCTCTTAATTCGGCCCTGGTCACGGGTAATGCTGCAGAATGGACAGCACTGGCTGCATGGTGCTGTCCAGTTTAAATAGACTGTTTGGCGCCGGGGACGCCGGAATGCATGCCTGTCCCACACACCTGCTGCGTGTGTGCGTGCGTGCGCGCCTGCACATCGGGATTCCTACAGGACTGGCATGTCTTTGCTGACACTGCCCACCCCCCCCAGGGGCAGCCTCTGGTGCCCAGCCGGGCCATCTTGATTGGGTGATTTCTTTTAAATGAATTGATAAGTTCTTTGGCATGTATGTTGCTTTCGGCTCCCAGGAATTCTCTTCTGGGCCGTAGCCCTTCCATTTGATCAAGTATTGGATGCAGTTACCCCTCTTCTTCTAGTCCATGATGGATCCTACCTCAAATTCCTCCTCCCCGTCTACTAATATCAGCTCTGGTGGCTCTGTCTTCTGTCCTGAAAAGGGATCCAAAGTTACAGGTTTCAGTACATAGAAAATAGGATGGATCTGCAAGGACTGAAGGAGTTCGAGTTCATAGGTTACTCTGTTGATTTTCCTTTTTTTTATGTAATCTTTATTTAAGGAGATTTCAATACAAGTATTCAAATTGCATTAGTAAAGTGCAGATGAAATCCAACACAAATTGTTAACACTTAGTAACAGAAAAAATAGAGAAAAGGGGGAGGGGGAAAAGGTCCTGAAATGGATGGGTAATATTTTGCCAACACTGTTGGCACTCTGTACCAGCGGGTTAGGAGTTTGTAGCTATTTTCTTGTGCTTTGAACTCCACTGAACTCGCATGTGTCAAATGGTAGAGGTTCCCAATCTGCTCCTCAGTGAATTGGCATTGTAGGTCTCTCTCCCATTCCTTTATAAAGTGCGGTTCATCATGTGGCCTAGCTCCCTCCAGAAGTCTATACAGTACTGAGATCATGTGTGGTGGTGGGTCCTGCTCTGCCCACAGGCTTTCAAAGTTGGTGAGTGTGGACCTGACCTGCGACCTATGAAGCCTGGAAGCAATGAAATTGGTTAGTTGACGGTGTCTCCAGAAGTCAAATGGAAAACTCCCAAATCGCTCCCTCAAAGTTGCTAATGTTAGCATGGAGTCCTCTTGCTTTAAAACGCGCCAGACTGATCGTGCCATCCGCCACCCATGACCCCAAAGCAGCTAGCTGTTCTCCTGGGGGAAACCAGGGAAAACCACATACTGGTGCCAGTGGCGAGGTCTGTGGGGCCAGAGACAAGCTTTTGTTCACTTTATCCCACAGTTTAAAAGCGTGGGTGGTTAGAGGGGACGACCAGCTGGAGAGACCTCTATCGTCTCCGGGCACCCAGGGAGCATATGCAAGATTCCTACCTGCCATAACTTTTTCCATATGTACCCACAGCTTGGCTGTTGTATGGAACTTCCAGTTTAGGATCCTTTGTAGCGCTATTGCTTTATAGTATTGGGAGATATTAGGTATACCAAGTCCCCCGGCCTTTTTTGGTCTCTGTAGCAACGCCATGGCTATCCTAGGACCCTTGTTTCTCCACACAAAGCCAATGAACATACTACGAAGTTCCCTAAAGAAACGATTTGGTAAAGGAATGGGTAGCATCTGCAGCAGAAATAATATACATGGCAAAGTCACCATTTTAAGGATGTTCGTACGACCCACCCAGGAAAATGTGTCCTTATCCCATGAACGCAGATCCTGGTCTATTTGAGCATAGGGGCGTAATTTGAGGCGTAAAGATTAGTTAAGTCGCTTGTTAAGTAAATACCCAGGTATTTTAGGGAGGAGGAGGCCCATGCGAATGGGAAGCTACCTTGCAGGGAAGTAATTAAACTAGACGAGGCAATGATAGGCAATATCTCTGATTTGGAGTAGTTGATTTGGAAGTTGGAAACCTGGCTGTATAGCGTTAGTTCTTTCATTAGATTCGGCAATGAGACTACGAGGTCAACCACATGGAACAATATGTCATCTGCGTATGTGGACAGTTTGTGTTCTGAGTTCCCCATTTTGACCCCTTTAATATTCGGATTTGCCCATATTCTTCGGAGCAGTGGTTCCAGAACCAGGGTGAACAGCAATGGAGACAGGGGGAAGCCCTGTCTCGTGCCGTTCCGGATAGGGAATGCCGGGGATAGTCCCCCATTGACCTTCACCTGCGCAGTCGGGGAAGAGTACAGTCCCATTATCCATTTCAATATGTGCGGGCCTAATCCCATCTTCCCCAGAAACGCTCTGAGGAAATCCCAGTCCACGCGATCGAATGCCTTCTCGGCGTCTGTAGAAAGGATCAAATATGGGGGCATTCGGTCGCGTGTTCTGGCCCAGTGAATTAGGTGCAGTGCCCTATTGGAATTATCTCGTGCCTCCCTGGTGCTAATAAAGCCCGTTTGGTCGGGATGGACAATATCTATAAGCAAGTGTTGAAGTCTACGCGCAATTATTTTGCCAAATATCTTTAGATCTGTGTTCAGTAAAGATATTGGGCGGTAACTCTGGGGGAGGGTATGGTCCTTGCCCTCCTTGGGGAGAACTGTTATGTGGGCCCGTAATGCGTCCGGGTGGAAGTTCCCGTCTGTGGCCAGGCCGTTGAAGAAGGAGCACATGTAAGATTGGAGCCGAGTGAAGAACTTTTTGTAGTACGCCTTTGTCAGGCCATCAGGCCCTGGGCTCTTTTGGCTCAGAAGGGACCGTATCGTAGCTAGCAGCTCCGAGGACGAGATGGGAAGTTCTAGGTCTGCTTGTTGTTCGGGGGACAATGTATGGTAACCAGCTCTATCTAAGTATGACGCTATGAGTTCGCGCCTCTGTGCCACTTCCGTTTGCGTGCAAGTCGTATAGTGTCGCTTTTCCTTTTGACCGGGAAGGGTCCGATGAATTTAAGGCCGAGTTTTTTAGACAGGCATGCCATCTTCAAATTGGTTGTGGCCAGCCAAACCCTTTTTCCAGGTTCCAGATTCAGTTCCCCCCTTCTTTTCCTGTCGAAGGCTTCTTTGCCCAGGATTGCCACATGGCCGAGTGGACGGTGTTGTTATACACAAACTCGGCGAATGGTAGCAGTGAGGCCCAATCGTCCATCGTCCTGTGAAAAGGAGGAGAAACAGCACAGGTATTGCTGGTTAGTCCTTTCGGTTTGACCGTTGGTCTGTGGATGATAGGAAGAAGAGAAGGACAGTTCCACTCCTAGAGAGGCAGAGAGAGCCTTCCAAAATCTCGAAGTAAATTGTATTCCCCTATCGGATACAATATTCCTTGGGACCCCATGGAGTCTGATGATCTCTGGGATGACAGTTTCCGCCATTTCAGGGGCAGTAGGTGTGCCCTTCATAGGGAGGAAGTGAGCCAGCTTTGTAAGCCTGTCCACCACCACAAAGAGGGTGGAATACCCTTCAGATGCAGGTAGCTCTACAATAAAGTCCATAGTGATCATGGTCCAGGGTTTTTCTAGTACTGGGAGTGGGTTCAGCAAACCCAGGCCCTGGCCTTACTACCCTTATTTCTGGCACACACGAGACAGGATTCTACATACTTTTTGCAGTCCTTGGCCATTTGTGGCCACCAGAAGGAGCGTTGCAGGAGTTCCAGAGACTTCCATGTGCCGAAGTGCCCAGCTAATTTATGATCGTGACAGATTTACAGGGCCGATAGCTGTAGACCCTCTGGTATAAAAATGTTGTCTTTGTGCCACAACAAACCATCCTTTGTAATTAACCCATGATCCGGGGACTGGCGGTCCTGGCCAGGGACGGTCTGATCCGGGAAAGTAGATCCTCCTAGGAGAGCAGGAAATTGTTAGGCTGCAGAATTGTGTCTGGGGACCAGGGGCCCCCGGGTTCACTGAACATCCTGGACAATGCATCGGACTTAGAGTTTTTCGATCCAGGCCGGTATGTGAGGTGGAACGAGAACCTGGAGAAGAAGAGTGCCCATCGGGTCTGACGTGGTTTAAGTCTTTTCACCGTCCTCAGGTATTCAAGGTTGTTGTGGTCTGTATAAATTAAAATGGGGTGAGCTGTCCCTTCCAGACGATAGCGCCACTCCTCTAGTGCTGATTTAATTGCCAAGAGCTCTCTGTCCCCCACGTCGTAGTTCCTTTCTGGTGCTGATAGCTTGCGTGAAAAGAATGCTACGGGGTGCCTTGGGGCCTTGTCTTTGAGAGAGAACTGCCCCGACAGCAGTTCCCGAGGCATCTACCTCCAAGACATAGGGCAGGACGGGATCGGGCTGTCTCAAAACAGGTGCAGATGTGAACAAGTGTTTCAATGTTTCGAAGGCCGACTGAGCCTCGGTGGGCCCGCGGAACCGGATGTTCTGCTTAGTTAATTGGGTGATTGGTAAGAGGATGGCCGAGAACCCCTTTATGAATTTCCTGTAAAAGTTGGCGAAGCCAATGAAACGTTGGACCCCTTTCTTGTCCTCCGGCTCAGGCCAAGTTAAGATTGCTGAGACTTTTTGTGGATCCATGGTGATGCCTGCTACTGATATGACTAATAACAGGAATGAAATACTGGAACATTCAAAGTCACATTTTTCAGCTTTAGCGTAAAGTGGTATGCCAAGGGAACAGACCGACGAGTCTCAGGATCGTGATCCGTGTCCAGGCATAACAGAGCAGTGATGGCTTCTGGGGTTTTTAGCAGGCAGCCCTGGAGGCAGTATGGAGACTGAAAATGAACTTCTCCCCCTATCCCAATTAATGCTGGGATTGTGAGCCTGGAGCCATGGTAGGCCGAGGGGAGATGTGGGATCAGGTGGGACTGGACTGGGGTAACTGGAAACTTGGGGAAGCATCCAGGTCGGGCGAGATGACCCAGCGGATCTCTCGGTTCTGCGCTCCCTGAGGCGCCGATCAATCTGAATGGACATTGAGGCATCCCGTCTTTTGCTGTATGCCGGCCTTGCTGGAGGGCGAGTAGTGCGGCTTCAGCCTGATGCTGGTCTTCATACAGCTGGGCCATGGCCTGGAAGAACAGTGCGAGGCTGGAGACCTCTGGTGCATTTTGTTCCCACAGCCCAGGACTGCGGTTCCCCCAGCAGGAGTGAGATCACCAAACCCACCTTCGTGACCTCAAAAGAGAAGGCACGGGGCTGGAGGGAGAAGTATAGTTTGCAGGCATTGCAAAACGCCCTACATTTAGAGTGATCCCTAGAGAATCGTTTTGCATGGGCACCTTTGGCTCCGTGGGTAGGGCGACTATGGTGCGGCTTGCAGGCTGGCCGGTTCGAGATGCGGTGGGTGCAGAGAGCTCCTGTACCCGCTCATCCAGGCGGGTGTAGCCTTCTTGCAGGCTCTTCACTGCTTGGGTGAGGCTGACCAGGTGCAGACAAAGTTCGTCCATGGGAGAGGGCCCCTGCACAGACTCAGACATGGCTGTCCGTTGCTGTCACATACCTGGTGGTTGAATCCGACTTATGCAGCGGGCAACCTCTGTTACTATACTGATTCGGGAACCCCTGGTACAGAGGACAGGTGGCTTGGGAGCGCAGGATGGGTCACAGGTAACGGGAAGCCCAGCACGCCTGCATATAGGTATTCCTACAGGATTGGCACATCTTTCCTGACAGGAGGTGAGGAAGACATGCTGCGGCATGTTACATGTTACACCCTAAATATGGGTGTAGTATGTATCATGCTCCAAAAGGTGAACTTACCCTTTGTAGTGGTAGTAAAAAAACGCATGGTCACTTGTACCTACAGGTAAACTTATAATAAAGCTGACCTGCAGGTACAATGAATATCCCCTAAACGTTTAGGAGATATTCACCTATTTCTGCTGGCGGTGATGTCACCAGCGCATACGTGCAGCGCACTTAATTGAAGGCCCTGCCCCTACATGTCCACCTGAGGAAGGCCCTGACCCTGTGATGAAATGCATAGAGGTGGGGTTAGTTGTATGACGTCATCACACACAGAGTACCCAGGAAGTGCGATATCTATTACAGCCTGCTGGAGCTGAATGGCAGCAATTTGTTTTACTTATTGTTGCTTGTATATAGTAGTTTGCACAGTTAAATGTGAGTAATTTTCTGGTGTGTGTGAATTAGGGTTTTGAAAAAAGGTGAAACACTATGGGATGTTCTCTTTGGTATGATGCTGAGTAGAGGATCTGAGCTGGAGCATCAAGCACAAAGGAGAAATTATAATGGGATCTGGTGCTGGAAACTATGGGAGTTTGTGGATGACGAAAACCACTTTAAGTCAATTCTCTTGTACAATTTTCCTATAGATTTACCAAAACTATACAATAAGAGGTCAAGCCTAAACACTTTCAATTTGTATGCAATCAGACAGGCCTGTGCACTACATAGTTAAAAGTAAATCTAAAGGAAATTGAATAAGAACATTTTATAATGTATGGCCAACTTAAGTAAAAAGTCCAGCTGAGGAGGAATAGTGACAGCATTTGCAAAATACTCTGGATCCCATTTAAAGGGAACGTGATCTTATTTTTACCTTGCATCTCATGTGGGTCAAACTAATCAGTTGGGAGCACAACTGGTGGGGGTGGAGCACTTACATCACTCAAGGTGGAGGAGTAGAAGTGTGAACACAGTTGTGGTGGCAATCTAGCTAAGATTTAAAGTGACACACTGGAAATAATGCAGAGTCTGATGCATGTAGGGCATTCTTTGCACAGATTTTATAAATTTGTTTGATAAATATGTTTATGTAATTTATGGTATAATATTTTTTGCAAGTGCTACACCGTTTTGTTTATTATTATTATTATTATTATGGTCTAACACATATGAGCATGTAAAAGGCGGGAGCAGCTATAATTTATGTTTGATTTATGTTTTATTTAAATTTATAAATATCACTGCTTTCCAAAGGTTTCCCTGTTGCTCCTTTATTAGGAATGTAGGCCCTCTAATACAGGAAATGTGTTACTGGCAATATCAGTGTAAACAGAGGGGAAAAGGCTTTAAATAGAAAAGCAGCCACCACGTCTAAGGATCAGTAAGCTACATTATATTACATTTTTGGTTTTAGATTTAATGCGGCTTTAAATATACTGTATACTTGTATTATTTGGTAATGCTGAAATGTGCTATATTGAGTAAATCAGTATGTGATTTTTAATGATAGACCAATGTTAACTCTGCATACAGCATCCACAAAGTGTAGCCCATGCAGCTGTTATTGCAACACACTACATACAGAATTGCCATTAATTTAATGCCTCATTAGTCTGGATACAGTGGGGCAGCAATAGGGGTAGTATAGTTAACAGTTTTTACCAAGTATACAACATTGGAGGCCCAGCTCTGTTACAGTAGAGATTCCCACTTTCTCCGTTTCACCTTTGGAAATAGCCTTGTGTTTTTAAGAATGAGGAGATATTGTTGAACATTGGTTGATATCAAGCATAAGGACCCAGAGATGTTTGTCTAACCTTCCTAGCTGAAAATTATGATTTGGTGGTATGCAACCTTTTCACCCTCAGGTTTACAGGCTAATAGTACAGTGGCGGTTTTTCTGTGTTGCACTGTGATTTGAAGCTATGTCTTTGGTCTAATAGCATATATCACTTGTTATCAGTTTTTGATGGCGATTATAGAGTAAATGGCAGTAGACTGTACTTGTTTTCTAATGCTTGCCATAAAGAGGCAGCTGTCTCACAGGAGGTGCAAGGGATCTCTTACCTCACTTGACTTACTTGTAAAAATAGGAAACATGCAATGACAATCTTGTTTCCTTTGTCTCTGTAAGAAAAGGAAGAACCTAGGCCATCGTACCTACAGCTACTTGGAAAACTGGCGATGAGTGCTTCTGGTTATCACCTGCTCGCAGAGGTCTTGCTTACATAATAGTTGCCTAGTTGTCAGAAGCAATACACAGTTAGAGGGTATTGCTTGCAATGGGCAGTACAGTGCTTCTTTATAAATGTGGGCCTAGTATGATATTCTACTGAGCACACCTAAGGTGGCTGGATCACCATCTGCCTCAACAGCAGATAAAGTGCTTCCAGTGGTCAGGAAGAGAATTGCTATATTATTATTATATTATTATTATACAGGATTTATATAGCATATAAATATTATTTAGTTAATACAAAATAATTTAGGCAAGGATGAGTCATGGTTGTTGGTAAAAGTGGTTGCAAAAACAGACCAATATCCATTTACATCCCTCTTGTTTTGTCTGAACCTGAACAGGTGCTAATGTAAACAGATAATCATCCGTTTACATTTGTTTGCTCATAGGAATGCATTGCTGTCTGTTTTTCATTTGTCATTGGATGGATGAAAAATGGACAGGCGAAACACTTTTGTGCAAGGGGCCTTACTGTAAATACATGTGTTAGTGCAGATCCACATATTTACATTTATAATATATTCCTTAGTTCCATGATAGGAATATGATTTTAGATCTGGAAGGGCATGTTGGACTTTTGTTCTCTGGTGTCTATAAGGCACCAAGGTACCTATGACTGTTAATATGACATGCACAAAATCTGCAATAAATTAGAGCATTTATATACTCTGAGTTACAGCTGCTTGAAGGTGTTTTCCTTCAAGCCATCAGTCATTTTCCATGTCTCTTTTGTAGAGAAGTGATGTCCATGACACATAACGTGCCAACAGTCTGCACACTTTTGTGTCAGTAATGTCGTTGCTTAGCCTAGGAGGAATGTTTGAAATGGAGACAGCAAACAAAATACATACATCTGCCCGAGGGAAATGTATGCAGTACATACATGAAATACTGCAGCAGTGTAAATCTTCAGGTCACATGCAGATTGTGTGATTAAAATGTCACACAAGTATGTTAACTGGAGCTGTACAAAAAGAATATTTGAAATTGCATGAATTATGGATAGTTGACTCTCAAATATTTATGATGGTTTATACTCTACTTTTTTTACTTATCAGGTGATTTTTTTATGTGGTAGAACATAAGACTCCGTTTGGCTTCCCAATTTAATATTTGTTTCTTTACTTTCAAAATTACAGGTACATTAAAGCCAGCTTTTTCATATTTTACTGTTATAGATCTTACTAATATTGCCTTTCATTTTGTTTTCCATCTTGTCATACTGGTAAATTGCACAGGTGCAGTGTACACAGGCTTATAACCCATTCCAGTGCAAATGTTCTAAGGCTTCATTCAGTGTTATGATATTGCGATAACTAATGCCCAACCTGTAATTAACCCAAACCACATGTCTAGCTTCCAACCAGCTATAGTATTGTTGTCAATATATACATACCTACTCATAAATGTGAAACAATGTAATGGCAATGCATATAGTACAACTCTTAAAATCCTTCTGTATCCATTGAGACATATATCATCTTACAATGAGGTCAGTAGTAGAGGAAAACTGGGGGAACACAACCAATTAGCCCTTTTATGTGAGAGACAGATTTTGTTTGTGGGCTAAAGGTACACAACGTGTGATCTGTTGCAGCTGTAATTTGTGGTTGTGGTAGGTGTTTCTAAATTTTGCACCTTTTTGAATCTTCCAAAAACAGCTTCCTTTGTGGCTCTCATTTGATGTCTCACTGCTACCAAGGAACATAAAATGGTTAAAAGCTTCCACTTGCCGTTCTTTCCCTTCCCCCTCCCTAAACTCTTTCCTGAGTCCTCTCATGCTCCTCACTATCCTGGTCTCACATGAGATTCTGAGAGCAGTCTAAACCATAGGCTCCTGCTGCTGTCAGTCAAATCCTGTAAGGAAAGAGCAGGGGTCTATGGACACGCACAGCCTAGATAAGAAGCACGCCGGTGTGTGTGCCACCATAGTACATGGCTTGCTAATGGGGCACATGCAGGAGAGGGGGCGTGGACAGCGCTGATGTATGACTGAAGAGGTAAAGGGCCTCTCTGTGTAATACTAATACACAGAACAGGTAAGTATAACATGTTAGTTATTTAATAAAAAAAAGGTCTGAATGGAGAGTGGGTAGCTAAGGTATATAACATTCAGCATTTGTCACTTATTGCAGGTCCTGTTCTGATCCAATCTCTGTATGATCAGACACCAATTGTTCCTATTACAAACGTGAAAAGGGACAGATCTTACACCATTGATTAGTGGACCCATTTAGGAATATGATCCCTTTGGAAAAAGATGAGGGACATATCTTGAAGTGGACATTGGACATTAAACACAATCTTCATCTTATTATTTTTCTGATCAATCAGGGATGGGCCTTGATCTGCCAAAGTATTTGTCACATGGGTACTTACAGATCTGTACGTAGATATGGATGCTTGTGTTAGTCAACTTTTTTTGCAAAAAAACAGAATTAGTTAACAATCATCAACATTCTATGGCTTCTTTTGGTGAAAGAAAATTACATTAGTTTCCTTGCAGGTTCAAAACACACATAAAACACATCCTTACTGTCCATACAATATACAGTATGTTCCATATATACAGTCATTATATTTAGTTTCCGTGTAGCACAATTTACACATGTAGAACCGTTGTCTATATGTCATTGATATTTCTTTTCCATTCTTTGTGTGCGTAGCTCATTATCACAGCAGTTCTCATTGATAGGTGCTGTTCATCAAGGAGAAAATGCTTTGTAAGACCAGTGCAAAAAGACTAATGTTTTGTATTCTGTTACACAGAACCCGCAGTTTAATACATTGTACATCAATAATGTCCTTCATTTCTTCCTATGTACATTCCTTATCCCATCTAGTACATAATTTGAGTCGTGTTTCAGTGAGATAGCAGCTTTGGCCGTACTTTGATGGATGCCGAGCTTCACACTTCTCATTCATTTTTCCCAGGCAGGGATGTAATCCTGGCATATACCCATCTTAGTCCAGACACCATTGATAGAAAAGCCTTGTTAATTTATTTTTTCCTCACAGAATTGTTCGGCACTCTGCCTGATGTGAATTTACTTTTTATAGAAAAGATATTTTCAGCATTAATCATCAAAACACTGATGTACAACATGGCATTGTAAGAGTTTTCTGGGGACATTTTGTTGTAGGAAAGAGGGACCATAACAGACAAAGCACGATATTTATCCAAACAAATGTTGCTTTGTTTCCACACATTTTGTGTGTGATGCGTCTCAATGTACCTTTTTTTGGAAGTAGTTGACTTTTTAAGAAGCGCAATGAAATAAACATTCCCCAGGAAACTATTTGTTAAAATTCTTATCCCAGCACTTGCAGTTTACAATTTTCAATGCTGCTGGCTCCTGCTTTCTCAGTACTGCTTCCCTGACCTGCTGGTCTTCATAGAACAGAGTTAACAGTGGACAGTGCAGTCTGGAGTCGGTCTATTCGCTTGGAGAAGAAAGGGAAGAAAGAGGGAGGAGAAGGGGAGTGCCTTGCCATTCTAGCCTACGGGGCTGCATGTTTCTATTGATGCACACTGTGTACGAAGACACACCTCTAGTCCCTGCATGCAAGGGTGACTTCCTAGGATGCTGCAAGAGAAAGGAGCCACACTGAAGCAGGAAACCCAGGGCAGCAGTCATGGCACCAGCTTAAACTGGAACATAGGCAAAGAATACAGTACTACAGTAATAGCAATTTACATAATAGTATCAGGTTATAAATAAAAATGACATATTGCTGAGCAGTACCTTGTGTTTCTCCGGATGTTTCCATGATACTTCATGACATATGTTACATGACCCACCTTATAGCAGTGTGCAGCAATTTATGAGATATGTTAATAACGCATACAAATAATAACACTGGTGCTAAAATCTTTTCTGTAACCTTGTTGCAGCCTTCCAGGTCAGTGTTAAGAGCCTGTTAGATAAGTGAAATAAATCACATTTGCAGCCAGGAGTGCTTATCTGCACCCATCCAGAAATTGTTTTCTTTCCCAGGATACGGGGCTCAAGTTATTAGGGAAGTCGAGTAGATGTAGCTGTCACATTCTGCATGCATAAAAAAAAGAGTGAATGCTTGAGAATCCTCTTGCCGCTTCCTTTCAGCAGGGACTGTATTAATTAAACACGCAGCATGAGTTTTGCAGCATCCTCATGTACCCGATCTTTGTCTTCTGAAACTATAATCTGTAAAGCTAGACCGGTTGTGGGAAGTGAAACAAAGCAGATCCATTATCCATTTCAGAGCACTGTAGTGTTTTCAAGAAAGTTCAATAAAATATTAAATGCATATATTACATTTATGTTATATCCAAGTTGTAGTTCAGTTTTTCCTATATTTTGATTTAGTCCATAATTTACTGTTATGACTTCTCTAAACTGATTAATGGTAAAATCTGATTGGCAGCAATGTGTTACTGCACCTGAATTGCATCAACATTATGTCTTGAACTGCATTATCGAACACTACCAGTAGACAAAGGCATTATGCTGTACAAACTGACTTTTAGGCTGGGTTCACACCTATCACTTGTCAGGTTCACATAGGTATGGCGCATTCGCACTCCGCTGCGAATTCCCAGCCCATTAAGTTCAATAGGAACGCATCTGTGTTCTGCACTGAACGGCGATTCTATGAGGATCTTTCCCCCTCCTTGCTGCAACACACCCCCCCCCCCCCGAGCAGCCGATGCGCTGTGAGAACGGACAGGAGCCGCTGAACGACGACTCCGCCCCTTCTCAGCAGCAAGCAGGCTGGATTTCGCACCGCAATGGTGTGAACCCAGCCTTATATATAAAAAAACCCATATAGAGATTATAAAACACTACAGTGGTAATAATTTGAGACCAGAGCTCTTAAACATAGCTATGTACAAGGCCGTTGTATTTGGATAATACTATATAGAGTGTGTGTATATTATCTTGGACTTCATGTGCTTCCACTTTTACACATTCGGGTTGATTGACTAAAACTGAAGAGTGCAAAATGGGGTGCAGCTGTACATGCAAACCAATCAGCTTCCAGTTTTTTTTTTGTCAAAGCTTGAAATTGAAATGCTGAAGTTAGAAGATGATTGCCTACCATGCACTGCTGCACCAGATTTTGCACTCTCCAGTTTTAGTAAATCAACCCTATTGTGTTAGAAAAATTACTATTAGGCTAGGTTCACTCTATCCGACAATAAAACGGACCAACTTTGATCCTACTTTGCTCTGCGATTCACGGTCCTACATCCGATTTCTGTGAACAGGGATCTGACTTTGATCCCGACAATACCAGGCACCTTGCGCTCTGGGGATCTTACAGGGGAACTCCACGCCAAATTAAAAAAAAAAACTGCATGAGGTCCCCTTCCAAGGGCCTACCAGACCCTTCGGTCTGGTATGGATTTTAAGGGGAACCCCCACGCTGAAAAAAAGCATAGGGTCCCCCCCAAAATCCATACCAGACCCTTATCTGAGCATGCAGCCTAGAAAAGGGGGCAGGGATGAGCGAGCACCCCCCCTCCTGGACCATGCCAGGCCGCATGCCCTCAACATGGGGAGTACGGGTGCTTTGGGGCAGGGCACCTTGGGGCAGGGCATCTTGTTACCCCAAAGCACCTTGTTCCCATGTTGATGAGGACAAAGGCCTCTTCCCGACAACCCTTCTGCAGGCGGGGGGCTTATCGGAATATGGAAGCCCCATTCACCTAAAAAAAAAGTGTAAAAAAAAACATACTACACAGGTTTTTAAAGTATTTTATTAACTAGCTCCGGCGTCTTCTCCCTTCGATTTTTTCTCCCCTCTCCACTCTCTTCTTTCTTCTGCAGGGTCTTCTGTCTTCTGAGGGGTCTTCTTTCTTCTGCCGATTCTTCTCTCTCCCTGCGGCGTCTTCTGCTCTTTTGCGGCATCTTCTGCTCTTTTACGGCGTCTTCTCCCTCTGTTCTTCTTCCCATGTTGACACAATGCGATCTCCCAGACTGGTGTCTCCGCACCGTGCATTGACTTATATTGACATGGGGCGGTGCCATCCCCTGACATAACCCGGAGTCCCCACCCCTTATGACATCAGCGCCCCATCATGCCCCATGTCAATGTTTTTAAATAGGCTGAAGTAGGGTCACAGTCGAACAAAAGTAGTACAGGAACCTTTTTCAAAGTCAGTCTGACTTGTGTCGGACCAGTTAAGAAGGCTCTCATAGGGAATCGTTGTTGTGACGTAATGCGACTTGTGCTCCTAATGCCGGTCTGATTATCAGACTAGTGTGAACCTAGCCTTAGGGCTCTTTCACACATACGGACCGTTCAGGTCTGCCTGTCAGTTTTTCAGGCGAACCTGAATGGATGCTCCACTAACCTCTATGGAGCGACTGATGTCAGGGGTGACATGTTCGCTGACATCCGATTCACTTCGATCCGCTAAATCCAGACGGATGGAAACCCTATTTTCCATCCATCTGGTGGATCGGATCAGATGAAAATGGACAGGCCGATCCGTTTTCCGATCCCCCATAGAGGAGAGCAGGGCTCTGACCGGTCTGCTTCTGGATCGATCCCAGCTGAGCAAGCAGAGCCCGTCAAAACGGACGGGCATGTATGAAAGAGCCCTTATAATGCGATTGCCTTCTGTGCATGGCACCGTTGTCAGTAGTATTGTTGCACAATACATAAACCACAGTTTTGTTACTGTGACCAGTTAGATTGTTGGTAGAACCAACTACATTGTGATTATCATATGCTATAATTTTTTGTAAGTAAGGCAGTATTGATTGGGGAATCCCTTCCGAGGAGCTATTGTGTTCTCCCAGTGGGGGGGGGGGGGGGGGCAGGGAAACACAGTGATTATTGCCACTGGCAATAATTGCATCCTAAAAGTATGACATATTGTACCCAGGTCGATCCAAAAATCAACTTTGGCACAATCAGCCTGCCCATACATGGTTTAAATCTCGGCCAATTCAGCAGGGAGATTCGAACCGTCTATGGCCGGCTTAAGTAGTGGAGTTAGTAGGATATTCTTTGAAATCGGGGAAAATGCACAGCCATACTGTTACCTGGCTTCTGTACCTGTCAAGATACATGTGTGTTTGTGTAAACATGTTCACTGTTTATCTGGGCAGGTTTACGACTTGTGGGGGTTTTGTTTTGCCAGCATAGGATTTGGGAGACTGTCCTCAATCACGGCTCATTTGTCTTGTAATCACTGCACCACTCAGAAGCAGTCAGGTGAAATAACGTGTCCTTGATGTGTCAGGAGCTTCTGTTGGCTCTGAGCTAGGTTAGGAAAATCTGCAAACAGAACCCTCATGTTTTCTCCAGAAAGATGATTATCTCTCTGCAACTCTCCATTATAGTACATTGCTGACATTGGCTTGTTTATTTTCCCATAACATAAACATATAAAACAGCTAGTTTTCACAGCACATCCAGAATACTACAGAATACTGTATAAAAGACTGTTAAATTTGGAAATATACATTTGCAGCAACAGTTAAAGTTTTATCAGACTATACTTAACAAGTAACTCATTAGGTTTTCTCTGAAAACCCTTTAATTGAATATGTTTTGAACTGGCAACAGTTTCACAGTTTTTCAAAGTTCATGAATTTCTGCTGTCTACATCATTTAAAAGTGTTTTGTTCTACCTGTTGGATAAGTGCTAAAATACCTGTTTATCCTATCAGAAATCCAGTAAATGTATACATTCTTAGATTTCCTGCCTCTGCTGTACTGTTATCAGTAAGAATTGTTCCCCATACACTTTGGGACTACGGATTATTCCCCCGCCCCATCTTATGGGTAAGAGAAGAGCCCCTACCCTGTAGTTTTCTCAAGGGAGCCTGCAGTAGGTGAACTGTGTAGGCCCCACCCACAGCTCTATTCTTTAAAGCTCCGTGATAATTTCACTGCTAGTTTTAAACAGTTATATTGGGATCTGCAAGGGCCTCTGCTGCACAAAATGTAGATTTATTTCCATTGAGGCTATTGAGAACTTTTTTTTCAAATAAGAGTTTTGTGTAGGCTTTGTTGTGCATGGCTCCATGCAGCTTTCTTCTGCAGTGACATTGATGTAGTGAACCTTTTGCAAAAAGATAGTAAATACACCCATAATGATTAATAAAAAAAGTGATTTTTTTTTATTTTTTATTGGAGCCTTCTAAACATTGCAACCCTGAACAACAAATTGTGGATGTAGTGCTTTGGTCTCTGCAGACTATTCTTTCAGCCTCATTATGAACCTTCAGTTTTGGGGCTGGAGGAAGTTTCATTGGTCTACAGGTGTGGTGACATCACCACACTTGTGCTCCAGTGAAAACTACAAGTCTCCTTGACGCTATTTTTTAATTCCTGTGCTTCACCTGCACAGGCATGCTGATTTCAATTAGTGACAGGAGCCAGCGGAGAAAGGAACCCTGTATTCTGTTAGTAAGGAGGGCGGTTTTTGGGTGAGGGCTGCAGATTGTGACCAAGTTTCATACCTAAATGTGAGTCTAATATTAAACATACTTGGAGAGATTGGCTTCTCTTTTATATTTAAAAGGCACAAAACATCAGATTTCCTAAATTACTAGGAAAATACAGCATAAATAAAGTGACTGTAAACCTTTTTTTTAAGAAAAATAACAAACATGTCATACTTGCCTGTTCTGTGCAAGAGCAGCCCCGATCCTCTGCTTCTGAAGTCCCCTGCCGGTGCTCCTGGCTCCTCCCCCCTGCCAAGTGTCCCCATAGCAAACCACTTGCTATGGGGGCACTAATGCTGGCTTGATCACAAGCTACATTGTGTCCAGTGTGACTTGGCCCCACGCCCCCTGCTCTATTCTCATAAGCTTGACAGCAGCGGGAGCCAACGTCTCCCTCACAAGTTTCTGGAGGTTTCTAATGCATGCGCTTTAATGGGATAACCCTGAACTAAGTCGTGTGCACATTGGCCGGTAGATGGAGATGATCATCACTAATGTACGTTACACGTACGTAGATTGCACCAAATGTTTTTACAAACTTACAGCTAAAAAGAAAATTGGCTTTTAAGAGACAAACTGTAATGTGAACCTGATGTCTATGATTTATGTACTTTAAAGAAGAACTATGGTCAAAATGAAAAAATTAATATGTTATGTACCAATAAATTCTGTTAAACATCTCACTGGTTGTTTTGCAAAAAACGGTAAGGATTTTGAGACATCTTCCTTGTCCCCTGCAGCTGAAAGCTCTCATATGCACTTCCCTTAATGAGAAGACAACATTACTTCCTGTTTTTCTAATTGCCTATTGTCCCCTTTTGCGCGTAGCCTCTCTGTAGAGCCGCCCTGACATCACTGGGGGAGGTGCTCATATAGTCCATGCAAAGCTCAGGCATTTCATTCTACACACAAGTTCAGAACGAGGCTCCGCCCACTATCGGACAGTGAAGCCCCACCCACTCCCACCTGTGTCCCGCTTTTGCTCGCCCACTGCTCTGTCTATACAGGCTGATCCTAGCTTGTCTTTTGTTCTGTCAGTTTACTAATTACCAAAGGAGAACAGGCAGAGAGAAGCACACAGATTAAAAGACAAATCTGTGTGCAAACTAACCTGTACTGACTTGTGCTGTTTTACATACCACATACCCAGCTATTGATTGGCAGATGGGTGTGTGTTATGTAAAATAGACTGAGCATGATAGAAGGCAGGAGGAAATGTAGTTTCTTATGGGAGATGCAGAGTCTAGCACCAAGGAAGGAAATGACATACTAGCTCTGCTGAACTCCTCCCACCATCACTAGTAGTATACAGCAAAGGAGAACTGGTGGAGGGGATTAGAGACCACAATTGCAGCTATATGGTAGGAAAATAGTCATTTAAATGATTATGTTTATTACCATGTGTAACTTTCAGGCATTTATATGAGGACTTACCCAAATATGTATGTTGCCTTTAGTTGCGCTTTAAGTTATTATTGGTGACATTACATTAATACAGTCTTTTCTCTATAGAGTCTTTCATGTAAAGTTTTTGTTTCTTTGAGTTAGTTAATGTTTTCTATCTTTTGTAAACAATTTAAGAAAGCTTCATTGCAATTTTCTTTCAAGATCAAATCAATATTATTAAGATCAACTGTCACGGGGTCCCTAAACATCACAGGGCCATAGGCCGATGCCTACTCTGCATATTTGGTAATCTGGCACTGATGACTGCTTTAAAATGTGATGTCTTTATAGTTTCAATCTGCTCTACAACTCTTCAAGTTTTTTGTGACAGGTCCTTTGTAAGGGTTCTGAACCATCTGAACCAATCCTAGACTACTAAATATGCATAGTACGTGTTTCAAGAATACTTTATTTATAGATCTGTTTGGGTTTGAAAAATGTAATAAGACAAAATGGAAAATAAATACGATTGCTATTTCTCTTGTGCCTCTTCCATTTCACAATCCTTTGCCATTTGTTGCCATTATGCTTAGTCAGTGAGCATGCTTGTGACGTCACCTTCACAAGGGCAGGGGTCTTGGCAGCAACTCCTCAATGTTCTCAGTGCTTCCTGGAAAGCCGAACACACTTGTTTCCTTTTCCCACCCTTTTCCTCCAGCACCTTTTGTTAACTGTTAAATCTTATCTTTTTTTACATCATAGGGATTGACATAAAGTAGTTTGGGAGTAAAACTTTATCAGTGCAGCCAAGAGTGTTCTTTAAGGAAGTGTTTGTAGTATTTGGAAATGCATTAAGTTATGTGCTGTTAATGTAAAGTGTTGTTATTAACATTAGAACTGAGAACTTTTGTGTATCGGTACTGCAAATAAAAAAAGTATCACGGACAGTACTCAATTTTCTCTGTGGCAATAGCACTAATACGGCTACAATCACCTCAAGAACTGAGAAGTTTAAAATTTGTGCTGAATGGGGTTTTTAACAGAGAAGGTCTCTTCTGTTTTCTCGTTGAATTTAAAAGAAATGTATAAAATAAATGAAGAAATGACTTGGAAAAGTTGTGTAATGACTATAACATTACAAAACAAATCTAGTTGAATGTAACTAACTACTACTTGCTATAATAGATGAAAATATATAATATATGAAAATGCCTCTGGATAGACCCACACAGATACACTTTTATGGCCATTCATAATCAAGGTTAAAACCCAACACTGGGCTCTCCTACTCCTCTTGAGATCTCTGCTGTTGTATTTTATTATTTTTATTTTTCTTGCTTTTTTCTGTTGTCTTTTAAGAAAACACTTTTTCTTCCCTGGCCTTCTTCCAGCAGTGGGTGGTTCTAGATCAGGGGTGTCCAACCTTTTAACCTTCCTGGGCCACATTGGAAGAAACAATACACTGACAATAAGGATAGGTTACGGTTTACATATACATTAAGTCAAAAATCCTATTTTTCTTATTTAGTGTATTTTTTATTTTGGTTTTGCACAGCCATAGACCTCTATTATCACCAATAAAAGGAACACAAGAACACTCTTACATAGAGTACAACAATAGTTACATATATGATAGGGGGTAGTGCAGGAACATAGGGCAAAAAAAGGAAAATGTAGGAGGAAGAGGGGGAGAGGAGTAGGAGGGCTCCCAGGGGTATGTATGGGCTTACAAAGCATTAGGATAAGAAACATTATTGAGGCACTTGATTACTGGTTAAGGCGTTAAAAGGGATTTGTCAATCTAGAGAGATCGAGAACTTTTATCCAGGTATCATTGTGATAGATTAACATTTAATACTATGGCCTATTTATAGTAGATGGTTTATTATTATTATTATAATACAGGATTTATATAGCGCCAACAGTTTACACACCGCTTTACAATATAAAAGGGGGACAATACAATAGAATAAAAAAGGATTAAGGGGACCCCCCCATGTTTAGCCAGGATTTGCTCCTTAGACCTGTTCAGCGGGTGTAATACTTTATCGAAAAAATATGCCACACACTGTATCTACTTCCTCCGCTTTCCGTCCCCTTTCTCTTCTTCTGGCAAACTTTATTCCCTTTTCTTTTCTATGCTTACCCCTGTGCACACTCGTGCACACCTTGTCCAATTTCATCTACAAGTTATGATCTTGTGATTTATCAGTTTAGTTGTATGTTCTTGAATGTTACACATGTCATTTCGTTATATTTATAGATGACTACCCCCCTCCCCTTCTTATATTCTGTACCCTCTACTGTTTTATCTGAAAAATAATCCAATAAAAATATATTCAACCTAAAAGGGATTTGTCAAATTCAGGTGGTAGAAAGTGAGTTATCATAAGGGGCCACACTTTGGTATATGAAGGGATTCTATTTTTGGTTTCGGTAAGAAATCATTTAGATGCGTTCCAGGCCTATACTTTTGTCTGCTTGGCTGCCAAGGTGGTGATACACCTGCAGAACTACCTTTTAGTGAGCTTATGGTGCTTTTAGTAACAACTTCCCGACTGTTGTACGACTATAAGCGGCGACAGCGTGGCTCTGTCCTGCGAATCGCCACACGCTCCCTGAGCGGGGTTACGGGTTGGGTGGACTCTATGTCCGCCGGCGACTCGTGATGCCCTGTTACAGAGCCAGGACGGGGAACCGCCGATGTAAACATGGAGGTTCCCGTTCTGACAGGTGGCATGTCAAAGAGATCCCTGTACTTGGGATCAGTTAGATCTCTGGTGCCCCTGACAGCCCAGCCCCCTCACAGTTAGAACACGTCTAGGGAACCCCTTCACTGCCAATGACATTTATACAGTAATCAGTGGATATTTAAATTTCTGATCGCTGTATAAATGTCATTGGTCCCAAAAAAGTGTCAAAAATGTCCGACATGTTGCCCCAATATCACAGTCCTGATAAAAAACGCAGATCGCCACCATTACTAGTAAAAAAAAAATTGTAAAAATGCCAGAAATGAATTCTCATGGTTTGTAAACACGGCAACTTTTGCTCAAACGCCGATTGCAATTTTTTTTTTTGTACCACAAATATGAGGAAGAATATAAATTGGCCAAAACCGATGAATAAATTAGTTTTTTTATATTTTTTTTTGGATTTGTATTTTAGCAAAAAGTAAGAAATATTGTTGTTTTTTTTTTTTTGCAAAATTGTCACTCTTTTTTTGTTTATAGCAGTGATCAGAAATGACGCAGAGGTGATCAAATACCACCAAAAGAAAGCTCTATTTGTGGGAAAAAAAGGGCATCAATTTAATTTGGGTACAACCTCGCACAAATGCGCAATTGTCAGTTAAAGCGACGCAGTGCCGAATCACAAAAAGTGCCCTTGTCCTAACATGGGAAAACCTTCCGGTCCTTAAGTGGTTAAGGAGTGCTACTGTGGGCTCTGGAGAAAGTGTATCAAGAGTATCAAATAGTATGGAGAACACTTTAGCCAAGAATGTGCACACTAGAGGACATGTCCACCTAATATGAATGTGGGTGCCCGTCTCCCCGCAACCCCTAAAACAAGCAGATGCGTAATTAGGTATTCATTTATTAATACGGGTGGGGACCAGATACCACCAGGATAAGAGTTTTGACAAGCTTTTCTGGGCTTCCACATTCTGTGAGCAGGACTTCGTAGCAGTCCAGATATCTGGCCAGTCATCAGGTTCTTGGACCACAGCGAGGTCCGTAGCCCAGTGCCAAGTATAGGAAGGGGTTAGGAGGTAATGGTGCGCAAGCGAGCGTGAGTGCAGCCGAGAAATGAGCCCTGAGGAGTGGAAATCCCTGATACACAAACTTTCAAACAGCAAGAGTTAGCCAAGAGATGTTCGCAAGTCTGATGAAAATGTTTAATTTACAAGTGCCTAAACACCTCAGATCTAGGAAGATTGCCGTCTTCTGTAAAGGGTAGAATCCCACGGGGGCTAGCTAGTTGGTGTGGAAGTAAGTGAGTTTCACAGAAGACCATGCTGCAAATGATTGTGGCGACTCAGCAGCAGGATAGAACTGAGGGTGGTGGGGAAAGGACAATAAAAAGCCATGCGGGGACTGGAGTTTAAATTTACTATTCAGATGATCCTACAAGTGTAAGGTCTGGAGTAAGACCAGGTTTGTTTAATTCCCCCGCAGTCCAAGGATTGGAGCCACAGCAGATTGTCTACGGAGAGTAAATCACAATCCGCTGCCTCATACTCACCCAGATCATAGTTTCCCAGGTAGCATGATATTTTGTTGACCGGGCCAATGGTGCAGCAAGAAAATAGCTTAGAAAGTGGGGAAGGTGGCGTCGGCGAGCAAGGTTTTAAAGACCCCCAGATGTATTGCAGCACCCGCCTCTGGAGTAGCCAGAATAAGTGGGCTGGCACCATAACTGGGAGGACTTGGAAGAGGTACAGAATTTTAAGGAGCAAAGTCATCTTCACTGCCACTACTGTGCCCAGCCACGAAGGGAGCAGGGGCACCCACTGAGAGAGAAGGGAGGTCAGTTTACAGAGCATTGGTGCATATTTGGCCTGGTATAGAGTTTCGTATGTTGCAGTCAGATTGATAGTAAGATCAGGTAAGCTGTAGGGCATCCACATAAAGGGGAATGAGGATTGTAGTAAGAAGAGGTCATGAGGAGAGATTAAGTGCTCACGATTTGGTTGGGTTGAGCTAGACACCCGAGAACAATGAAAAATGATTTAAATGTTGAAGTAGGTTAGGGGTTGACACTTGGGGGAATAGACATTTCTGCAAACAGGGACAGCTTCTGATGGTGACCTGCAAATTCTATGCCCTTGATATCATGCAGGGAACAAATCTTCTCCACCAAGGGCTCTATTGCCAAAGCAAAGAGCAGAGGCAAGGGGGGGGGGATCCCTCTCTTGTACCCCTGGCTACTGGAAAGTAGTAAGACCTATAAGTAATAAGCCCATGTACTACAGATATGCCTGGGGAGAGGAGTACAAAGAGGACATCCAGTGTAGAAAATGGGGGCCGACGCCCCAACAGATGAGGACATTAATAGGGCCACAAGACTGTGTCAAATACTGTCCGTATGTCAATAGACAACAGATAAGTTGTATACATCATCTGTGATTGACATGCAGGAGCAGGGTTCAAAAAGGACAAAGAAATTACTGGCAGGAGGAGAGAACAGTGGAATGAGCTTATCAGCCTGCTTTTGTTCTTCTTCCTCCAATCACAGGCTGGAGGCAGAGCGGTGAACTAGCTAGAATATTTTTCCTAACTGGAGTAAAGAAGTTAGGTCACCAATCTGGCTGTGATATCTACAGGACTCTGACATTCTCAAAATAAATGGACAACAATACAAATACCTTGGAAGGTAAAATCACTCTCATATCTATATTGTATTTGAGCATTTAGCTGTTTCCTGGAATTCACATTTCATTTTAGTCTCCACCTGCTTGCCATAATCATTACTTGGATATCTTCACTGGAATTGTTTATTTACATTACATAGAATGGTATAGGAGGAGTGATAAATACTTTTAAAGTGCAGGGGCACAGCTGAGAAGATTTCAAAACTGAGACAAAAAATCATTGTTTACCCACTATCATCAAATTATACTGGAATTTCAAAATAAATGGATTGAGCAACAGCTTTTTTTTCTTTCCTCCAGCTTTATATAAGAGGACCTCGTTTGTATATACAGTATATTCCTACATTTATTATGAAGAATGTTTCATTTCTCAGTTTTAGAACCTACTTTTAAATCCTGACCAGTGACATTGTGAGTGGAAGGTTTTGCATACAGGCGTTTGCATGCACACCATAGTATGCGTGCAATCAATTATTCATGTGGTATAAATTGCATGGACATGTTTAGCTAAGCCCATAAAATGATATGATTATATTCAAGTAATTTCCAGAACCCCTCTGACATTGTCTTGTGGAAATTAGATAAATAAATACTGAATATTAAGCTGAATTCCAGACATGATAGAACACAGAGCTCCATACACATATGGAATTTGGATCAAGTACTTGGTTTGAGAGCTTTGAGCCATTCTTTCCTGTATAGACATGCTTATTAAAGAACAACCAAATTAAACATTGGAGTTGTCAGTGTTTTCTTGGTGGAAATTTTAATGGAGTACACTAGGAACTTGCAGAACAGAATGCATTTAATTTTTCGGGGGGTGAGAAGATGGCATAGCATAAAAGAGTAAATGACCTAGATCACTTTTTTCCCTGTTAATCAAATATGTAGATACATTCAGATTTTTCTAGTAGCACTATTGTCAGTTTTCTTAAATCTTGCAGAAGGAAGGCACAATAATGACCAACTGCTTACACAGTAACTTCAGACAGTGGCGTTGATGGTGATATTGGTGCTGGTACAGGTTATAGGTAATGGAGTTTGTTCTTTTTCAGCAGTGTCTTTTGTAATTGTGACAACAAACCTGAGGTTTGCAACCTCAAATTCAGGGATTTTTTTCCTGTTTTTCTTTTTAAATTGGGTTCTCGTGTGCCTTTTGAAATGCATTGCTCTCATCCTCTGGTACAGTCCCCCCACAGTAATTCATTTTTGTCATTAGATATCCTCCGTGTGAATGACAGCCAGTATTAGAAAAATAAAGGTGAATAAAGCACCTGGAACAGATCACTCACATCCATGGGTCCTCAAAGAATTGAGCTCTGATATTTCAAAGGTATTGTTTCTAATTTTTTGGGACTCTTTAATGACTGGCATAATGCCTCTGGATTGGCTTTACCTAGTAACTACAGATCGGATATTATAACTTAGTTTAACTTCTATAGCCGGAAAGAGACTTGAGAGTTTAATAAAAGACCACAAAGCATTTTTGCTAGAAAATATTATTTTAAGCAATAGTTAGCATGGATTTACAAAAGGCCGAAGTTGTCAAACAAACCTGATTTCTTTTTTGAAGAGGTAAGCAAAAACTTAGACAAAGGAGGGGCTGTGGAAATAGTATAATTGGATTTTGCAAAAGCATTTGACACAGTTCCTCACACAAAGCTAATGTGTAAATTAAAGTATACAGGCTTAGAAAATTCAGTTTGCAAATGGATAGAAAACTGGCTAAAAGACCATTTTCAGTCTTGATTGATGATTCATATATAAGGTTATTAGTGGTGTACCCCAAGGTTCAGTGTCGCGCCCCTTACTCTTTAACGCATTTATAAATGTTATACAGTTTGGGATTAAAAGTATAATTTCAGTGTTTGCAGAGGACATTGAGCTATGTAGTAGAACAACATTATTACAGGATGTCTCAAACTTACAAGCTGACCTTAAAGTGGATGTAAACCCGATTCATGAAATTTGAGATGGGCACATATATCTGCAGTGTTTTCCCATCTCTCTCCAAAGCAGTCCTGTGGCTTTCACCTGCTCCGTAATTCTGTTATCAGCCTGATAACTTCTGACAAGTTCTTTGACACATGAGCTAAAAGCAGCCTGAAATTTGTGTGGGAGGTTGCTATAAATAGATTAGCCGAGAGCTTGCCTCCTCACAGCAGAGCTTTGCACATTACTTCCTTCCTTTGCCAATTTGGAGTGGGGGTGTGTGCCTTTCCTCCAATCAGCTATCTTGGCTGTATGCCCAGACTTCACAATCAGTGCTGAACAGGAAGAGAAAATCTGTAACACAATGTGCACTTTATAAATATATGCTGAAGACACTTGAATGTATATAAAGCTGAAGACAGCAGATATACATGTAAAACGTATGTAGGGAGATTTGTTTCATCTCGGTCTATCATCTGAGGCTGTTCACTTCACTTGGTATATGTGAGAGTATAAATCTGCTTTAATGCACTATTTAATTGGGCAACTATGTGGCAAAAGAGGTTTAATGTTGATAAATGTAAAGTTATGCACTTGGTGGATATTAGGGAACTGGAGAATATACAGAGAAGGGCAACCAAACTAATAAGAGGCAAGGAGGACCTCGGCTATGAGGAAAGATTAGCTGAAGTGAATATATTCTCTAATTCTCTAATGAGAAGGGGCATCCCCTTCCATTCATTAAGGGGGGATATTATCACACTGTTTAAAAACATAAATGGTCCATCATAATAAACTTGGAGTAGAGTTATTAACTTTTAGGTAATTACAGAGGACAAGGGGCACTTTTTATGTCTGGAGGAAAAGAAATTTAACTTCCAAATACAGAAAGGCTTCTTCGCAGTGATAGTTGTAAGAATGTGGAATAGACTCTTTCCAAAACTAGTTCTGGCCAGCTCAGAAGATTGTTTTAAAAAAAAGAGCTGGATGTATTCTTAAATGCACAAAATATAGCTGTAAACTAATATTTATAGGTGATAACACCAGGGGTAGTTGACCCAAGGAATATCTGATTGCCTCTTGGGGGATCAGGAAAGAATTTGTTCCCTCATTGGAGTGAATTGGATCATTTTAACACTCACTGGTAATTGAGGATAGCCACTGCTGGAGAAGATCGGAAAAGGAGGAGCCTCTGTGTGGCACATGACAGGAGTGAAAACATCTGAAAAAGGTCAGTATAAAAAAAGCAAAATTTAAAACTAGGGGAGCCTGCAGGGGGTAGAACTTCAGTTGCACTTTAAGCACCAGACAGACTTACAGTGGTCCAAAAAAGGACCAACATTTGTATGGCCAGCTGTCCTTTATCCTCTTCTTTGGTTGTATTATTATACCTCTCATCCTCCTAATGTGTTTCTTAAGCCTTATCTGTCCTATGATCATCTATGCTGCCATCATCAGATATTGTCTTTAATTCACCCTAATTAAATGACCTTGTTTGTTTGTTTTGTTTGTTTGTTTGGCACCCTTTGATTGTCTCCTGTTCTGAAATATATACTGTATGTTATGAGTTTCTTTTTAAAATTAGGCAGTCTTTATGCAGCTCTGCTTACTCTTCAATGAACGGCAATTTAAGTGTATGTAAAAGCATTTTTCTTTAGTAAAAATGTTTTTTTTATACTATAGAGAATAGGGAAGGGTTATATGTATTTCATGTTTTATTGTGGTTTGCTTCGGATGGGGAGATTCACCTCTCTATTCCTCCTGGTGACTATTTTTACTGAGATGGTTTGTGGAAAAACTTTATTTTAGAATTGTCAGAAGAGCAAGAGGTGAGGGGAAATCTTTCACATAGTTGCATAGTTAGGTTGAAAAAAGACAAAAGTCCATCTAGTTCAACCAAAAAAAAAATAGAAAAATTATATATAACCATACAATCCCATATACAATCCTTCACCCACAGTTGATCCAGAGGAAGGAAAAAAAACCCCCAGCAAAGCATGATCCAATTTGCTATAGCGGGGGAAAAATTCCTTCCTGATCTCCCGAGAGGCAATCGGATTCTCCCTGGATCAACTTTACCTAAAAATGTTAGCACCCAGTTATATTATTTACATTGAATAAAGAATCCAGGCTTTTTTTAAAGCAATCTACCGCGCTGGCCAAAACCACCTCTGGAGAGAGTCTATTCCACATTTTCACAGCTCTGACTGTGATGAAACCTTTCCATATTTGGAGATTTAATCTTTTTTCCTCTAGGCGTTGAGTGCCCCCTTGTCCTTTGTGATGACCTTAAAGTGAATAACTCAACACCAAGTTCACTATATGGATATGGATATATACTTGTGTATTTGTACATGTTGATCATATCCCCACTTAATCTCCTCTTCTCAAGAGAGAATACATTCAGTGCCTCTAATTTTTCCTGGAGCTCCTCCATTGCTCTTATTAGTTTGGTTGCCCTTCTCTGCACTTTCTCCAGTTCCCCGATATCTTTTTTGAGAACTGGTGCCCAAAACTGAACTGCATATTCCAGATGAGGTCTTACCTAATGATTTGTACAGGGGCAAAATGATATCTCTCTCTCTGGAGTCAATACCTCTCTTAATACAAGACAGAATTTTGCTTGCTTTGGAAACCGCAACTTGGCATTGCATGCCATTATTAAGCTTATAATCTACCAAAACCCCCAGATCCTTCTCCACTGTGGATTCCCCCAGTTGCACTCCCCCTAGTATGTTTGATGCATGCATATTCTTAGCCCCCAAATGCATACTTTACATTTATTTACATTAAACCTCATTTGCCACATTGTCCTCCAGTTAAACAGTGCATTGAGGTTGGCTTGTAAGTTGGAGACATCCTGTAAGGATGTTATTCCACTGCATAGCTTGGTGTCATCTGCAAACACTGAATTGGCACTTTTAATCCCAGACCCCATATAATTCATAAATATATTGAAAAGTAAGGGTCCCAACACTGAACCTTGGGGTACACCACTGATAACCTTAAACCATTCTTACCAGAGTAAGAATCATTAACCACTACTCTCTGAATTCGGTCTTTTAGCCAGTTTTCTATCCATTTACAAACTGATCTTTGCAAGCCTGTAGACTTTACCTTACACATTAGCCGTGTGTGGGGAACTATGTCAAACGCTTTTGCAAAATCCAAGTATACCACGTCTACAGCCACCTCTCTGCCCAAGGTTTTACTTACCTCCTCATAAAAAGAAATCAGGTTTGTTTGACAACTTCTGTCTTTCATGAATCCATGCTGTCTGTTGCTTAAAACATTTTTTTCCAACAAGAACTCATCTATGTGGTCTTTTATTAAACTCTCCAGTATCTTCCCAGCTATTGAAGTTAAATTAACAGGTCTAGAGTTACTTGGTAAAGACTTTGATCCCTTTTTTAAATATGTGCACCACACACCAATTCAGTGGTACTATTCCAGTCATTAAGGAGTCCCTAAAAATTAGGGAGCAATAGGGACAAGTGTTGCGCTCACAAGTTTATACCATGGAAATTCCCCTCACTTTGAGGAGTTTTCCTCTCACTGCCTGCTGCATCCCAAAGACAGGAAGCAAAGCAAAATCTTTCCAGCAAAAACAGAGGTGGCAGATTTTCATACAACCTACCCTTTCTTACACTATCCGAAAACATAGGGTCTTCTAGACCCCACATCTCTCCATAAAGAGGACCTGTCACACAGTATTCCTATTACAAGGGATGTTTGCATTCCTTGTAATAGGAATAAAAGTGATCAAAAAAAATTTTTTAAAGGGAAAGTGTAAAAATAAAACAATTAAAAGAAAATAAATAATAAAAGCGCCCCATCCCCACAAGCTCGCACGCAGAAGCGAAAGTATTCGTAGGTCGTGCCTGCATATGTAAACGACGTTCAAACCACACATGTGAGGTATCACCATCAATGTTAGAGTGAGAGCAATAATTCTAGCCCAATACCTCCTCTGTAACGCTAAACATGTAACCAGTAAAAAATTTTAAAGCGTCGCCTATGGAGATTTTTAAGTACCTAAGTTTGGCACCATACTACGAGTGTGCGCAGTTTTAAAACGTGACATGTGAGGTATCTATTTACTCAGCGTAACATCATCTGTCACATTATACAAAAAAATGGGCTAACTTTACTGTTTTGTTTTTTTGTATTCATGAAAGTGGGGTTTTTTTTCCAAAAAAATTGTGTTTGAAAAATTACTGCGCAAATACCGCGGGACATAAAACGTTGCAATGCCCTCCATCTTATTCCCTAGGGTGTCTGCTAAAAAATATATAATGTTTGGGGGTTCTGAGTAATTTTCTAGCAAAAAAATTAGGATTTTTACATGTAGGAGAGGAGTGCTGGAATTTGCTTTATATGGAAGTGGTTCATTCTATAGAATTCTTTAGCTTTGGCTGTAAACATTTACTCATTTGTTAACATTTATATAATCTGTCATAGGCATTTATAGTTATGACCAATCTACTGAGAATAACAACACAGCTAGTGGACATTTTTGTAGAGGTGGAAATAAAAATTAGCACCAAGAGTGGCAATAAACAGCCCTGTTTTTGCATGCCGTATTCTTGATTCAGGCATCATCAGGCAAAAATTGGGTCTTTTATGACTCTTTCTGGAGGGTGAAATGGGCGCCACTTGAATTGTTCTATCTTCATTAAAGAATTAAGGGTTATAACCATGAATGTACTGATGTCATAGCCGAGTATGCAATGGTGCTGCAGTCACACTATTCAGGGTGGGTAAAAGTCTTGGGATGGCATAAAGTATTTGCGTATGTTGTTCTCAGGGAGAGGACTGCCTGTCTGTGGCCATCCCTGGTATCCTTATACGAGTTTTTTCTGTAGACAAGTTTTAATGAAGTACCATCACTAGCCTGCTCTGAAAAAACAATATCTTGCTTTAAGTCCATGGTCCCTGCAAGGTGACCACCCATTTATTTAGAGGCCTTTCATACTGAAATTATTAGAAACAATAAAAAAAATGCTACAGGAGCTAGGCACTTACATGTGGCTCTGACAGGTAATATAACATGTTTATAGACACATTTAGCCTATTAAAACAAGGAATGGAGAGTAAAATATGCCCTGAAGGGTAAACACAATGCAGAGCAGGCTATCCTCACAGGAGAAATAATCCCCTCATGTTACAAATGACAAAGCCACAGCAAATAATATTAAATTTGTGTCGATTGCACCCCTGCAGTTTACATACATATATCTATTGATGGCACAGGTCAGGCTTGTGTTCCTAATTACTTGCTGTAGCCATCCTCATGCCGATCACCCTCTTTGATATTTTGCATGATCTGTTCCCAAAAGACTCTTTTTTGTCCTCTATAACAGGGATTGCCTGAATGTAACAGTGTGTGAAAATGAAAAATGAGAGCCAGAAGTATTTGTATTGTCACTGAGAAAGAAATACATGAAAGGTTATACAATCTGCCTGACCCAGCACAGCAATGCTATATTCCCTCCTGGGGAAATCCCAACCAGATGCCATTTCAGGGGCAACCAATAGATTGCCTTCTCTCCACTTCTGCTGGCAAAATGTGTCCTTGCTGCAGACAGCTGGTCTTAGGAAGATGCATGGTTTGAGATGTTCTATGCTTTATATTTACTAATGAATTGATTGCATGCACATTCAGTGACATAAATACATGGTTCATTTTGTGTGCACATTCTCATATTGTGTATATTTTATAAGGCAAGTATCAATAAAAATGTCCAAAGTGTAGCAATCTAGAATTCAGTCATGTAATCAGAGTTTGTCATTTCGTGACCTTATTATTTTAACTAAAATTTGTTCTCAAACCCACGTTATGAGAGTAACTGGCCAGGGGCAAACATACTATACCTGGGCCCAGGCATCAGGTCCAGGTATGGTATATCAGCAATGAAAAATTGTAAAGTGAATCTACAATTTGCAAGGCAATGTTGCAATGAATATTTCACGATAAGACAGTGAATAAATCACTTTCCCTTTCTTTTCCATTCATTAACTGCTAAACTGAGCTAAACATTGTTGTTAAACTCTCTGCAGTGAAAAATCATCCCTTTATGTAAAGCGGAACTCCAAAAAACCATCTTTGTTTTGTTTTAAACAGAGAGAAGGGGTTAAAGAGCACCTATGTTCAAGTATTGGAGCATAAGCTAAGAGCAGCTCTATACAGGGGAGGTTACCAATGTATTCTTTTTTGGTTTCAAAACTACTATCTGCAGCAAACTGCATTTTTATCTAGCAACCACTACTACGCTCAGGGCAGAGAAAAGAAAGTGGTGACTTGCTAACATATCAGCGCATAGGAGCATCTGAGCACATTAATAACACAGCAACTGACTGAGTTGGTTGCTAAACGAAAAAGCACTGTGTGACTACCGTGAATATCAATACTGTATTAAAACAAGAGGCAACTTTGGTAACCTCATTGAATCTCTTGTACAAATCTACTCTTTGCGTAACACCTCTTGTCCATATTTTTAATTTCTGTCTTGGTGGTTGATTGGCAGGTTTCCCTTCATTTGCTCTTCTAGTGACCACGGAGTCTGAGATAAAAAGTAAGGGGAATCTCCCCAGTGACAACGCAGACAGTAATGACAACTTAAAGTGATATTTTGAGCAAAAAATAACAAACATATTATACTTACCTGCTCTGTGTTGTGGTTTTGCACCGAGCAGCCCCAATCCTCTTCCTCCTCTTCTTGGGTCCCTCTTCGCTGCTCCTGGCCCCTCCCTCTTGTTTAGTGCCCTCACAGCAAGCAGCTTGCTATGGGGGCACCCGAGCTGAGCTACAGCTCCCTGTGTCCATTCAGACACAGAGCTGTGGCCCAGCCCTGCGCCCTTTCTCTCCTCATTAGCTGACTTTCTTTGATTCGCAGCAGGGGGAGCCAATGGTACCGCACTGCTGTCTCAGTCAATGAGAAGGGGAGTCCTGGGCAGCCGAGTCTTTCGTGCAACATTGCTGGATCTAGATGGAGCTCAGGTAAATATTAGAGGGGGGCTGCTGCACACAGAAGGATTTTATTATATGCATTAAGATGAAAAACCTTCTGCCTTTACAACCACTTTAGAGGTTGGAGTTTCAGAGCGTTCCCTACCCTATCGAAGCAAAAACAAAAATTTTTTGCTAGCATTCCGCTTTAAATTTTTAAACACATTGGCAGAGAGCACTGCATAGGAACTGTGTGGAGTTAGAACTCTCAACACTTTGTGCCTGAATGCAACAGACAACATGGTTTCTCCTTGGTGAAAAAAGTTTCATCTGGCATGTAAAAGAGGCTGACCTCAACTGATGATCAGAACTTCTTTTACTAATTGCACATTATATACAGCGGGTAAAATAAGTATTGAACAAGTCGTAATTTTTCTGGGTAAATATATTTCTAAAGGTGCTCTTGACATGAAATTTTCCCCACATGTGAGTAACAACCCATGCAATCCATACATACAAAGAAACCAAAATAAATAAGTTCAGACATTATGTGTAATAAAATGGAATGACACAGCGAAAAAGTATTGAACACGCTAACTGTAATATATTTAATACTTCATACAAAATTCTTTGACAGCTTCTAGACACCTCCAGTATGGAGAAACTAGTGGCATGCATTGCTCAGGTGTGATTTGGCCCTTTCTTCCACACAAACTGTCTTCAAATCTTGAAGGTTCTGTGGGCCTCTTCTATGAACTCTGAACTTTAGTTCTATCAATAGATTTTCTATTGGATTCATGTCAGGTGATTGGCTGGGTCATTCTAGCAGCTTTACTTTCTTTCTTTGAAACCAATTGAGAGTTTCCTTGGCTTTGTGTTTAGGATCATTGTCTTGCTGAAACATCCACCCTCATTTCATCGTCATCATCCTGGTAGATGGCAGCAGATTTTTATCAAGAATATCTTGGTACATTCTTCCATTCAGTCTCCCTTCAATATTAGTTTGCCAGTACCGTATGCTGAAAAACAGCCCCACACCATGATATTCCCACCTCCAAACTCCACTTTTGGTATGTGGGGGGTTTTGGGGTGATGTGCAGTGCCATTTGACCTCCAAACATGGTGTGTATTATGGCATCCAAAGAGTTCAATTATGGTCTCATCTTCCAAGTTCACCGGCTCCAATCGTTGTTCGTAGCACAGGGCTCTGAAGAAATGGCACGGTATGTTGTTTGTTGTTTCTTCAGAGCACATGCGCTGGTGACGTCACCTGCGGTTTCACAAGTAAATGTCTCCTAGTCCTAAGTGTTGCATGTTTAGGAGATATTTTACCTATAGGTAAGCCTTATTATAGTCATACCTATAGGTACAAATCAGCCAAGGGTGTTTACTCAGACTTTAAGATACATTTCACACATACTGGGTTGTATTGTTTCTGACCTGATGTTTCTTATATCTATAATCCTGTTCCACTGATATTGACCAATGCAATGCTTTCCTGTGTGGGATCTAATACTAAATTTGAATAGTATATGCACAGTGGCCACTGACCATGCCATCTTTTATTGTGAAGTCTATTGGATTGAATTGTTCCTGTATGACTTGAAATTTATAAATAAAGAATATAAAAAGAATATACAAATATACGTTTAACATCTGTTTGTATCTCAGCAAAGAGAAGAATTCAAGTACAATGTGATGTCTGCATTCTGCATAACAACTTGTGTGACTAGTTCATGTGTATTGCTTTGTCAGTGCTAAAGTCATCCTAATATGTTCTACAAAACCAAACTAGAGCAGGATGGTGTTGATGAAAGTTGATGGGTGAGGCTAGCAGACATTAGCTTGTTGCTGAAAATAGTCAGATATAATTGATGTTGACATTACAAATGCAACTTGATTGCAGGAAGGGAGGAATTATAATGACACCTTTTTTTTTGCATATTAGCATGGTGTCCTTGAAGTCAATTTGTTTATAGAGTTATTTAAGTACACTTTAATATTGAGAGGTTTAAAAACTCTGCAAAATATGTTATATTAAATAGTCAGATGTCATATGCAAATAAGCATGATATCTTTTAATAATTTCCCTGTAAGGATCAGTGTGATGAAAGCGGGTATGAGATTCCTGCCCTCCTCACCAACTCGTGACAGAGGACCGGCCAATCTCACACCGCACTGTCATTAACGTAACAATGCCACTCTCAGCTGCATCCAGCACAAAGATTTTCCAGCTTGCGGGACTACAATCTAGGTGTCAGCAGTCTGAGAGTGATTGTTACCAGGCTAATTTAAGCAATTAACCCTTTCACTGCCACCACTGACCTTTGATCAGCAGCGTCAGGACTCCCACCAATACCAATTATGATTTTAGAATAATCGCCTGTAACACACTCTGTCACCACCGACAGGTATATTCAGATGATTTATTCCAAACAGTAGCACTCTTCAAGCCATGTTCGTTTATAGCTTGCATTAAGAGCTTCAGGGACTAGGTTAACACTTTTCAAAATAAGGTTTAATAATGAAAAGGTAAAAATCGGTGCAAATAAAATATTTACAGAAAACAGGTATTTTAAGGCAATAAAGACATAATACAGCAACAAAGAGATAAGGTAGAATTTAAGGAAGAAAGATACTTGCGATCAATGTCCTTGAGCTGAACAGAGTTTGGTCGATGAGTCAAAATGGTTCTCAACTTGCAGATGTTCCTAGTTTGATGGTAAAAGGAGAACTGTCAAACTGTCATTGGCATCTCTTTTCTTTGGAATCAAAGGGGTGTTGACCAATTAAGCGTCGGAGGGTTGGTCGCTGAGAGGTCACCATTTCATGACCATGTCCCAGGTACAGTTTGTGATAAATATTCATATCTTTGCATCTCTACTGTTTACAGACTGCTAACATCAATATTATGGTTCAGCATGAAAGTTGCATTACAACAAATATAAACATGACCGGTTTCCAATATCTAATTTATCTTGGAGGAAGAAGTGTTACCAGTGGTTCTCCATATGATCTGGCATAGGGGTGTCTAGACTTGAAACGTTACAAATTAAAAAACTAAATATGTCCATATTATGTCTCTGATATTATTATTTTGGAAGTTATAACACATGCTGACGTTTCAGGATTAGACTGCTAAACTGGCTGCATCTTATGTGTATTAAGCTTTTTACCACATGTGTCTGTTAACTTTCTAGTCACTGAAGCACTAGGCAGACAGTTTTATGAACCTGGAGATGTATATTGGGAAACTGATAAGGGATGTCTGGCCTCAGTCACCAGTTTGTGTATTGGATAACTGAGAGGAAAAGGGTGGGGGGCAAGGAGGAAACTAACTGGGGGGAAGTTCAAAACTAATCTTAGAAAGTATTATTTTACTGAAAGGGTGGTTGATGATTGGAATAAACTACCAACCGAGGTTGTGAGACAGTCAACAGTAAATGGCTTCAAACATGCTTGGGATAAACATAAATCCATAGTCAGACAACAAGGTTAATGTAAAAAAAAAAAAAAAAAAAATAATAAATAAATAAAAAGGGGCAGACTCGATGGACTACTCAGTCTTTTTCTGCCGTCACTTTTCTATGTTTCTAAGGTCACATTGTTGTTCCCTTCAAATACCAACATGGCTGAGGTAAGCTTGAGACTTGACAAAATGGCTTCTACGCACACAGCTAAGCCGCAGCTCAGTACACAGGACCGCTACAATCAGTGCACGCAATATATGAATGTATATTCTCTCTCTCTCTCGATCGATCTATCTATATATATATATATATGTATACTGTATATATACAGTATATATATATATATGAATATATATATGAAATCACCCACTGACCCGTAATGTGTCTCTGAATTGCTGTTGACCAGAACCTCACCATCATCTCCTGTTGCTTTACCATAATGTACATAAATACTCCACAGGAGAAATGACACCCCCGTGTAAAAGCTTCTGCAGGTGGGAGGAACTTTGCACAGATGTGTGTGACTTTAGGAATTTTTTCTAAATATATAGGTATGATCTGGTACCTTAAGGCCCTATTCATACCTTTGTACCTCAAAGCTCCAACACTCTCATCAAGCCAAATCCCATTCATTTCAATACCCCCCGTTCACATTTGAGCATTTTGTCGCCTGAAGCAAAATGACTGTCATGAGCCTTTTTTCGGCACATTGAAGCATTTTTTGGTCCTATATACTTCAGTGGAAACGCCTGAGCATTTAAAGTGCATTTTGTTTGCTCTCCATCTCCAATCTTCTCCTCCTAGTGCTTTCTATTGGCTAAAAAAAAAAACATCTGTAGCTAGGGTGCCACCTTTTCTTCAAGTCAAACCCGAACACTTTAGCAGCAGCATTTTTTGGAGTATATGCTATAAAATTGTAAAAAGACCTGAGAATCTTTTGGTGGTTCAAAAGAGAGTAGAAATGTGGAGCGCATAGCACGCCGCGGCGAACAGTGCATGTGATCGAATTGTGAGTGTTCTGCATGGAATGTGGGGGTCATAAATATTTAATGTACAAAATGCAGGGGTCAGATATGTGCTGGGGAGAGGGCTAGTGCTAGCAGGGGGTGGGGGGGAGTTAGATATGGGGGAACTCTCTGGGAAAGGAGAGGGCTAGTGTTGGGGAGGAGTCAGATATGTGCTTGGTGGTGCTTTGGAAGGGATGAGGGCTAGTGCTTGCAGGGGAGGTTGGATATGTGCTGGGGGCGCATGTGCTAGTGGGGGGGGGAGGTCAGATATGTGCTATGGGGGTTGTAGCCATGTGCTCCCTTGAGAGTGGCTGGTAGTAGTGGTTTACCTGATCGCTGACCTCAATCGCACCATATATCACACATCCGGAGACACTGACCAGATCGGCTCTTGTTTTTGTTGGTTTATTTAGGGAAAATAACTTGGGTGGGGATAAGGGCTAACTGTGGGATGCCCAAAGAATTAAGGTACAAGGATTCCATATACAGTCCTGTATATGCGCACTTCACTGCAGACTCTCCCTCTGCAGACTATTGCTCCTCTCAACTCTTCAGCACTTCACTTGCTGACCATTTCTCTTACAGTTCTCTAACTAAACATAACTCACGGCTTTACACTTCTTTTCTTCTCTCCAGCTCAGATCTTTGTTTCCAGCCTGAAAGGAAATTTATCAGGCTTCTTTATAACTTTCTCTTCACCGCGGTTAGCACATGGTGAGGCCTACCCTGTTTTAGCAGGACCTCAGGAACACCCATTACAGGCCAGGGATCACGGGCCCCTGAATGTGCAGCAAAATACTTTAGTGCTAACTGGGCCTTTGACAGATTACAACTCCCAGCCCATCCTCCTCCAGGTCCCATTGACCTGCTCTCTGGTAGTGACTCTCTTTCCCATTGACTGGCTCCCACAGACTGTCCACCATTCCTCTCCCAGCCTGTTCCAGCACTTTCTCCTGCAGTCACTCACCGCACCGGTGGATACTTTAAAGTCTCTCTCCTCCTGTAGCATCTCCGCTGTTCTCCTGTTCGCTCCAAGAATCACTCTCCTTCCTGGCTACACCCGAACCCCCAGGCCCCAAGGTCACCCTCCCCAGACTGGGGCCACCTCCCGGGTAGGGGCCTGCTCCACAGCACCCCCCCAGATTGTGCTGACTCTGAGTATTTAAGGAGGCCTGCCCCCTGCCAATCCTGCTTGGGCTCCTTAGAATACTCCAGATGGCTCCACTCATCTCCCAGATCTCTGACCAGAAAACCTACCCCAAGAAAAACAGACAGGTGTGGCAACCTTATCTGTAGCTTAAATACACATGTAAAACTCTCAAATAAAAACAACTGAAAAACGTTCTGCTGAGGTGTGAATGAGGCCTTAGAATGATTAGCTTATCTTATTTTGATTTTTTTAGTTATAGGTAAACTTGCAAAGATACATTTTGTGTCTAGCTGGACTTTCTCTGTTTAGGGTGGGTCATGTGAGTTGACCCTTTTCTAGCAGTATACATCCACTTTCTCTCGCTAGGCACTTGGGTGAACTTGAATATCTCTGAACCTCTGCATAAGGCAAACTTCACCTTTAACCAGTATGTACACTTGATTGAACTGTACTGGCTCCTCTTGTAATGTGCTGTTATCTCTTGCAAATTTGACATGTCGCATTCATTTGTGATAAAGGTATTACTTTATACATGTGGCTAAGGACTTTATGGCAGGTGTGGTATAGGTGACACGTCAAAGGTGGTTCTAGTAGGTGGAGATGTGGGATACTCCTTGTTTTGTCATCTAATGAACTGATAATTCTTTTAATTACTTATGGAAACAGTTATGATTAATTAATGGTTAAAGCACAACCCATGTCTAAATTAAAGGTTTAGAGAGAACTGTTTTGTTTTGTGCAGACTTCCCAAACAGGAAGGTCTGTATTATGTAGAGATGTTCCATGAACCCCTCTTCTTCTTTGTTGTTGTTAATGCTATAACATTTGTGCTACATTTTGTCACATGCAGATGCCTTGAAAGTTTTTTTGTTTTTTTTTTTAGTTTCCGTTACGTTTTCTTTGGGGTGTTTGGGTTGGATAGAGTGGAGAAAAAACACACAACAGTGACTCAGTCAGTGCTCTCTTTTTTTTCTTTAATCTTCACTACTTACCTAAACCTTACCTTATAGCAACTAGGTGGTTTGTGATGGCAGCATTGTCCATGCTGCAAGAACATCAAGGTAGGACAAATCGTAAGGCTGTACAACAACAAACAAACAAAATCCTATGCACCAATTGTAACAGTGCAAGGAAGGAGTGCTTGACTCACCAGAAAGTGACCTCCAGCTAAGTTGACAGAGCTGTAAGATAGTGGAGGGAAATCAGTCAAAATTAAAAGCCCACAGTATTAAGTGTCCTTTCACACATAGGGACCGTTCATTTCATCTGTTCAGTCATGTCAAAACGGTGAAGTATTAATCCGTTTTTCATACATTTTTCATCAGTGCCCATCAGTTTTTCATCTGTTTTCATCATTTTTTTTACATTCACTGCCAATGCAAAAATGAATGAAAATCTGACCATTCGTCAGTTTACATCCGTTTTTTGTCCGATCCGTTTTTTTGACGGATGAAAAATAGGGCTTTCATCCGTTCAAAAAAAAGGGATGTTGACGGAAGTGGAGGAAAACGGATGCAAATGGATGATCATCCGTTGTCATCCATTTTTCCATAGAGATTCATCGATGTCCATTTGCCATCCGTCAACGGATGGATGAAAAACTGATAAGCGGTTCATATGTTTGAAAGGGGCCTAACAGTGTCCCTATTGCTCCCAGTGCTTATAAAATGTCATTTGAGTTTAAAATACTCCCAGCCATTCTGGTGCCCCTTGAGGATGTCACTGCTTCTTTGCGCATGCTCACATGCAACCGAGAGTACATATACACCCTGCAGACCAACAGAATGGGGCTCCCATCATAAAGCTCTATTAGAGACTGTACAGAGAGGGCACCCACCCAAGAGAGTGTGAACCTGGCTGACACTGCACATCAGTAAGGAATTTTGTTTGTTGATCTTTTGATGAGAACATAAAAAAAGAATAGTGTGCGGTCTCATGGTCTCTAAACTTATAGATAGCTGGTCCTATGGGGTTAGAGGGGCAGAGTCTTAATTCATCATGTGCTGCCATGATGCACCAGGAAATAGAGATATTGAAGCATGCACAGTCTGTGTGGCAATGAAGTGGAGTGCAGACCGCTCTCAATACCGTTGCCACACTAAATAGGAAACTGGCAGGATCATCAGGTAATTGCAACCAAAACATGACTTTTTAAAAAACATAAACAGCACACACGATCAGATTTATTACTCTTACATCTTTAAATAGAATCTAAAGTTTTGGATTTAGTGTCAAAGAATAACATTGATTATTAGGGTTGCACCGATACTACTTTTTTGCCACCGAGTACGAGTACCGATACTCGAAGTTATAGAGATAAAGGACCACGTAGTACCGTCGTGTACTACTTAATTCTGAGACGGGGAGATTGGGGTATCCTGGTCGATAGATATTCAAATCTCTGGTACTCTGGCGTGTGATAAGA